>CM031237.1:840495351-841095351 GCA_018340775.1 Taxus wallichiana var. yunnanensis | reverse complement strand
AATTGATGGTTTATAATACCTCAAATATTTGGACAATTTGTAAATTGTTTGTGCGATGTCATGGTTGAAAGTGCTTTGTATTGCTGTAGGAAGCACATACTACACCAACATTGAAAAATAGCGTTTAAAATATATATTATCTTCTACATTACTAATATATTGAAAATTTCAATTATACTATCAAGAAATATAAGATATCACGAATTACCTTTATCCAATTATGCCAATCATGTGTTTTCATTCCAGAAAACTCTGAACCATCTCTTGTGAATACGGTTTTTAATGTCGCACCAAAACCAGTTGGAAATCTTATGGCACGCATAGTATCAAACATATATTGTTTCTCCTCTCGCTTTGTAAGAACCCATGGCGCAGGATCATATGTGTTATTTTCATGTAACCACATGTTTGGCATCATATTGACGGTTTTGAGGTCCTTCCTTAATTTTATTTGGTCTTCATTGTTGGTTCCCTTTAGATGTTTCCATAAGCACTCTGCCACATTTTTTCCAATATGCATTGTATCAAATAAATGAGCTATTGGGAGATGCTCGTAATAATCTAACTTATAAAACTTAGATAGTCTTTTCATTCCCAATGGATAAGCTCTCCCTTCCTTTTTGTCATATGCTGATTTCCACCTCAAAGGGTTCATCCTTTTTGGCCGCCTCCTTTCCTCTTCCTTTCCATTGAACTTATTTTTCTCATGCATGCGATAACGATGGTTTTGAGGTAAGAAGTGTCTGTATTCATCGTACACGGTTTTTTTAAGATCCTTTGATTGCCTAGATACAGTGTTTGGCCCACATGATGGACAACCATGTTTCCCTTTAGTTTGTAGGCCTGAAAAATCAGTATGGAAACCATATTTAATTAATGGGCAGCAACATAAATAGAATGATTACAAATGAATATGATAAATAGATTACCACAACACACAGAGAGCCCCGAGCGTCGTGAATTGTCCACATAAGTATTGCACGAAAAAGGAAGATCCTATCATTGCTAGGTCTTGATACATCATACATGTTGACACCCTTCCATAATTCGCATAACTCATCAATGAGAGGCTCCATGTATGTGTCCATATCTTTCACCTGGTGTTTTCCTATGAAGAAAATGTGAATTAAAATTTAAATATATTCATGTAAATGTACATCATTTTCAAGAGAACATAACACTAAGAAGTTCATATACCTGGTATTATTAGAGTTAGCATTGCATGCTCTTTTTTCATTGCCATCCAAGGGGGAAGATTATTGTTAACAAGGAAAACCGGCCAAACAGAGTATGTTGTTCTAAGATCTCCGAAAGGATTGACACCATCCATTGCCAATGAAAGTCTTGCATTCCTTGGCTCATTTCTTAAATCAGGCCATTTTTCTTCAAGCTCCTTCCAATCTTTGCTATCAGCCACCATACGCATGACACCATCTTGGCTCCTTCTTAGTGCATGATAGTCCATAAATTTTGCCAAATCTTTACATTTGAACATCCTCTCAAACCTCGGTGTTATTGGAATGTGGCGTAGAACCTTATAAGGAACTTTCTTGGACACTTGATCTTCACGATATCTATTGGTGAAACATATTGGGCATTCTGTAAATTTTCATTTTCACCATAGTATAAGATATGGTCATTTGGACATGCATCATATGTTTTGTACTCCATCCCAATGTCTTTCATTGCTGAAGATACTTCCTTTTGTGAACGAGGCATCTTATTTTCCTTTGGAAGTATCTTATCTGCCAAAAGTCTGCATAAAACAACAAAAGATCTTTATATTATTCACTATACACAATATTCAAAACTTGAATGACATGGAGAGATATAGTTTAGAGGAGTTTAAAATATACCTCAAGATATCAGTGAAGCATGTATTCGTCATTCCATGCATAACTTTCAAGTTCAAAAATAACATAAGTGTTGCCAATACAGACAAATTTGCATTTGGGTATAGAGGCGTCCTAGCAAGTTGAGTTAGGGGCGAATCATCAACTTCTTCAGCATATGTGTAGAAGTCTTGTAAAAATTCGTTCACCCCATCTTCATTTAATTGAGAAGTGGTATCACCCATATATGTGTCTTCTTCTTCATTGTGAGTGCCACTATCATCATTGTCATATGCCCTTTCCTCAACATTGTTATGAACTTGGATTGGCTAAACATTACAATATCATTTAAAATAGTCAATGCGATATGAAAAGTTTATATTTTTTAATAACAAGCATTTTTGAAATTTCATTATAGTATACCTCTTCTATATAAACTCCATACTTCAACCTATGGATACCAACGAGTCGACGCTTCTTTAATTTTCTATTTTTGCACTTTTCACAAGTACAATATATCATTTCATTAAAATATTCATTTGTCCCTGGAGTAGGTCTTGGTATATGTTCATCTGAACATTCAGATGAAGATATACTATTTTCCTGCATAAATCATATACTTTAAATAATGAGCATCTACCTCTCAACTTGAGACTTTTATTTTTATAGTTTGGAAATGGGTAATTCTGTTATGATGTTTTCGTAAACTAAAACATCATTAGTTTGAACTATGAGATGCCTAAAACGCTCACTGTGGGTCTGAAACGTGGCTTATTTAACGTGGCTTGTTTAACGTGGCTTGTTAAATAAGCCACGTTTCATAATCCATTTTTTGTAAGCTAAAATAGGGTCCATTATGAGTGTTATTTAAGATCTGAGTATTATTAAAAAAACTCATGACTATGATAATATTAATCTTTATTGAGATTAAATTCATTAAAGAAATAATACAAGTGGCAGAAAATGAAAGTACCTGTCTTTCCATTTTTTCCAAGAATAGTGGCTAATTAGGTAATAGTGTCCTACAAAAAAAAGTAACACTCGTCATAATAATAAAGAAAAATATTTTTAAAAAATGAATAAAAGTATCTGCACGTTCTAATTATTTACCAATATATCTAGGACTAGAATGTCATCTTATCTTACCTTCTTGCAGTAAAGCCACTCCACACCAACTAGAGCAAGAGAAGACAATGAAACCTGGAAAAAAAGAAAAGACGAAGAACTTAGACAAGGAAAAGCAATCTAATTTATTAAAAATGAAAACAAAATAGCATGAGAAGGTCCACATATTCAAAACCATGCTGCAATAAGACCTATGATAAGTTACAAGGTTAACTTGGAAGCAAACTTGAATCTTGGAACTTATCATAGGTCTTTGTTTTCATTACAAATAAAGTAGATTGCTTTTCATTGTCTAGTATCCAGTATCAATCCAATTTATACTCTACAAGCTCCGTCATTATAATATCTAATGACCAAATATGTGCCTTGATAAGAGGCTTCTCTGCCCAAATGTACAAGTCATGAAATATTTTAATTCCTTTCTCAAATGAAAGGAGGGCAGAAAAGCCTCTTATCAAAGCACGTATCTTGTGATTATATATTATAATGACAAGAGATTATTCTACTTTATTATTGTGTTACTCCACTTAATCTTTTCGAATATAGCTTTTATTTCTGATCTTAGAATTTTCCAAACCCGAGAATAAGTTACAGTGTGCTCAGCTGTAATGTATTATAACATTAAAACTATACTAACAACGAGGAACATTAATCAAGCCTAAAGAGTTAGGCAACATCCAGAATACATCAGCAGTGTTAGGCAACATCCAGAATACATCAGGGCATTGAAAAAGGCTTGGGCAGCATATGCAAGGCTTCGTGGCTTCAACATGCAAGATAGAAGTGTTGCACAACAAGAGACAAGGTCCCAAGGTTTCGTACGACACAAATAGTGATGCACAGCTAAGTATAGGCTTGCGCAACAAGGTTAAGCCTTTGCAGATTGGGTAGGCATCTGTGGCTTCTATAAAAAAGAGTCAAGGCACTAAGGTTTGAGTGGCATGCTCAAACGTGGAGCGGCATTCTACAAGTCTGTATTCAAGTGGATCTAAATGTTTTTGGATGATAAAGAATTGTTTGTGAACCTGGATGTTGTTACATCACATTGACATGCCTCTAGTATGTTCCACATAATTGAGGCAATCTCTAATCCACATTGCATAATCTTATGTGCTATAAACAGAAGTGAAATTTATGTTGTTAGCTATGATCAACCAACAGTCCATAAAGTGAATATGATACATTCACACACACAAAGAATAATGTAACTAATAAAAACTGAAATTTTAATCATACTATAGCTCTGTACAGAGTAAATCTTGGAGAAGAGATGTAAAACTATGCAAACTTGTCCCTCCCAATACTGCAGCACATATTTATGTACAAACTTTGCAGACAAAAACATTAAAAGGAAAAGATGATATTAATGGGGTATTACTCTAACACTGTTCATATAGGTACTTGATATTGTTCCTTCCATGCAAAAACTATGTCAATCTCCTATGTATAAGGGACGCCACTATACTTGCAAAAAAAATTATAGCAACAAGTTTCCTGCAGAATACCATGACCATCAATAATCATGGATCCCTTGGAAATGAATTGAAAATTTTCTGCAGATGATTGGAAATTTCTTAAGAGTCGCTCCGCTAACTGTGTTACATGTAGGGCATCCTGAAATTTGGGTGGCAGTCATTCAATGCCTCCAAAAAGTTCTTCTGCTGCTGGTGGAAATTTCGATTGGGTTGCATTGAATTGAGAAAGGATGATACATTGTTACTATTGTTGTAGTTGTCATTGTTGTATCTCTTTGAGGGGTGGAGTGCCTCATCCCTATAAGCTAAAGAGAGGGTCCTCTTGAGAGAGTTGAACTTGTTTTGTGTCTCCACAGTTCATATTTCTTGATTGGGCACAACATAAAAGAGAGATATATACTCAAAAATATTACTGCACTAAGTAACTCTGGCACAAGCGTATTACGAGAACTGGCCAACAATAAATTTCTGCAGGATCAGATTCAATGTCTACCTAAAACATAGCCCCAACCATGGCAATGCTTAATAATCAGTGATTGGAAGATTGGCTGTGTATATGAGGCCATTTTGAGGTTTATACAAAGTCATCTGAGAACAGTGTGTGAAGCTTCTATATTAGTTGTCCTGTTTGATACTGCTACAACTGTAGCTGTAGAGATACAAGCCAGGGAAGAAAATGCCATCTTTGTCTTCTACAGTGTTATGCTGCTGGATTAAACACATATTTGTTTGGCTTGGGTGCCGTAGAGAAATTAATGATGAACGCAACCAGAGCCCCAATGTAAACATGAAAAACCAGTTGTCATTTTCTGCAGGAAAAACCAGTTGTCATATTCTGCAGGAAACTTGTTGCTATAATTTTTTTTGCAAGTATAGTGGCGTCTCTTATACATAGGAGATTGACATAGTTTTTGCATGGAAGGAACAATATCAAGTACCTATATGAACAGTGTTAGAGTAATACCCCATTAATACTCCATTAATAATCCGCTGAACTGGTGGTCAAATTCTGAAGCGGAGCTGAAGGTGAAGGTGTCAACTGTAGAGGAACATCAGTTCGACGTTATGTGGAAAGCGTGTGAGCTAACTCCTATGAAGAAGGATCTAAATGAATTGAACAGCAACTCTGAGACACATCCAATTGTCCCAACATGTGGGGAGCCACTTGAATTAGTAGCCATCAATCCTGAACAGGAAAGGTTATTAAAAGTCGCAGTCCTCAAGTCCGGCGAGTTGATGGTTTTTATTCACAACTTCAAAGATTCTTGCCTGTATCTATACCGATGTCCCAAGGTCGGCTACAACTTGAATAACACGAGTTGTCCTATATATACATTTAGGAGGGGGTTCGATTTGCTGGCTCTAGATGAATCTACACGCTATATGGCTCTATATGGAAAAGAAAGGAGCAAGATAGTAATATACAAGTTTGATGAATCATTTCGGAAGGTCTATTGGACTGGTGTTGAGGTTAATCTTGAATCATATAAGGGGAACAAGATCATTACATGGATGCATTTAATTCCATGGAAAATGGAGCTGCTCTTGGTTGATGTCGGAAACAGGGCAAGAGTAGTAGAAATCCATGATGAAGGCAAAGCATATTTCTCTTCCGATGCAGCGGCCTCCTTTTAAAGCATGCATCTCTGCTGACGGCTATTTCTTCATTGTGTTCAGGAAATTCCAATGTTCAGGTAATGATGTTGATGAGCACCTTGTCGGAAGAAGACATTCAAGTCCTGGGGTCATGTTAGAAATTTATGTTTTGGGTGATAACATGAGCTACTTGAAGACCATTCATTTGAATGGACAAGCGGGCAATTTATCTGATTTGGATCTGCTCGACATGAAATTTACGAGCTTCGGATCACAAAATCAACTTTTACTATACAGTCCTGCAGATGCCCTTGGTGTTATTTCTTCCCATGTGTTGAAAACTGCTTTAGCTAGGGAAGTTGTGCAGTTGCAACAAGTCAGTCATAACAATGCTCGTGAACTGGAAAGAGAAGAAACAGGAATTGTTGGTTCCTGCCCCTATTTAGGATACATATACCACATTTTTGACAAATTTGCTACAACTCCTGCATTGTTTCCAGATTATAAGAAGTGCATTACGTTCAAAGTGGTATTAGAAAGCAGCAGATCGGCTCCCTGCTATGGAGAGGCATGCATCAAATATTTAGAAGCACTTATTAGACAACTTAAGGCAGGTAAAGATAAAGATTTTACAAATATGAAGATTCAATTCCTAACCGACAATGTAGAGAATTACCTGATATCAGTTCCAGCAGAGGAACAAACCCCTGTGAAAATGGGAATGTGGGTTCGCAAACTTGTATGCCTCGTGCCCGTTCAAATAGCTCGTGCAGAAAACAATGCCATGGTAGCTCTCTAGGATGGACTTCAAATACCCCATGATATTAGCTACGTGGACAGCGTATCGCTTGCTAATTCTATACGCTTTGGCTTCTATGATGCTGTTCTCAATAGCTGGAAGGGTGAAATTAAGGTTATATCTTCCATGGGAAAGCAGAGCAGCGGAAAGTCATATTTGCTGAACCATCTTTCAGAGTCTCTTCTGGATGTTGCAGGGGGCAGGTGCACTGATGGTGTCTGGATGACAATTACAACATGTGAAAATGGAGATGGCCAGGGGGACAGCAGGTACTTGTATGTACTCTTAGACTTTGATGGACTGGGCAGCTTCGAACGAAGCGAACAGGAGGATATGCTCCTCTCTGTTCTCAACGCTGCTGTTAGCAATTTTACACTATTTAACAAAAAGGTATGCAATTTGTGGCCTTAAAATTCTGTAATGTTTTTTGTTTTAAATCCTGTTGCTTTGATAAGATGTACTTAGTTGAGATGAGGGGGGAATCCATTTTATGAAAAATAAAATATGAATAACCCATCCATCGTACACTTTCTTTCTTACCTGTTTCCGGTATTTAACAGGATTTTCACTTAGACAAGGACACAGAATCTGCATTCAGCCGGTTCCAGAATGGCATCAATTTGTTGAAGCAGGACAAAAATTTGTTTAAAGGTCTATTTTACATCGCAATCAAGGATGTTGATACATCGCAATCAAGTGTGTGTTGGGTTTATTACAATGGGTGTGGCAACGATTTGATTTCCTGCAAAGAATACAACGTTTGTGATTTTTTTAGTCTGTAATCAGCTACACTGTTATAATGTGTGTAACTGCACTGTGACACAAGGATATGATCTCCTCCAAATGGTTTAGAATGTCATTCTTATATTTCTCATATGGGTTGCTGTTAAGATGATGAAAGAAATATTGTATTCATGCATTAGGGCTTCCTTACTAGAATGATGTACTGGTTCAGATTAGGCTTTTCATATATTACCAGTGCAGGTCAGGTATCTCCGTACATGACTCCCAACATGATTATGGTGATACATAACTTATTGGACTGATTTGACAGAAACATTGTGATACCCAGTAAACTATGGACCCTAACATTAAGGTTGTCATACACAGTTATTTTTGCAGAATGGGCCCTAACATTTGTTTTTTCATGTACAATTTTGTTGCAGAATGGCATCAGAAGAGATTGAGCAATCAGTCAGAAGTCATGAAATCTGAAGCAATTATGAATGCGAACAACAATGATCAGAAACGCCCAAAGCTGGAAGATTTCTTGGGAGGAGCATTTGTAGGTGTTCAGTTTTCAGATGATGCAGAAACTCATCACATTCATACATCAGAACTGGATCAAATTTATGGCAAGGCACCTGCACCTGCATTCAGCAGAGATTCAGATCACAGCTCAGCAATGAATACCAGCATTGTGGGAGATCATATGCACGTCAATGGATTCTCAGACTTAACCAGTGATTCATCTAAGCACTCCCAGGATCAGTCTGACCAAGCTCATGCTTCGACTGCAATGCAAGACATATACAACATCCCTTTAGTGTATACAACATTCTAAGTCTCAATTTCTTAGTCCTTTCTCACAGTCCAACTCTTTTGTTTCTAGTGCATTCCTCTCCTATTAGGTCTGGTTCATTGTATGGTCAGGTTTATCTTCATTGCGCTAAGTTTTGAAGATGCAAAAATAATAATTTTGAGTGACCATTTACTTAATCTATCTCTCTTAAGCATGTTTCAGTTAACTTAGAATACCAATCACTTAGTCCAAATCTCTCTCCAATGGACTATAAAAGCTAGGTATCTAACTGTGTTTTTGTATCCTTCAAAGACAAGTAAAGATAACTTGAAATTCACCCACTGGAGTTCAAAATTTATTTGAAAATCATTTAATAGGCTTAGTCATAGTATTATCCTGCTAATTTTAGCTTTAAAATTGAGGGTTCAGGCCTCCAAAGATCAAATCCTGGGTAGAAGACAATAATAGCCCGAGAGCATAGTTTTCTATATAATAATGGAATGGATTCATTTTCAATGTCTGCAACTTATTAACACAAACCATCCAATCTTCCTAAAGAGTTCTGAGCAAGTAATGAGTCATGGAAATGATTTAGTGTGATCATCTTCGTGGAAATCAGGCTTGCATACAACTGTGTACAACAAGATATTGGTGACTTTACCATTACATAAATGCAAAAAAATTTTCTAAGCTCCCATCCATGATCATTGTGCCTTATCTCACTTCTCCAACTTAGGAAATCTTAGCCCTTTATATCTGTGGAAGAAAAATACAAGACACCAATTGAGATGTTCAAAGACACAAAGCCTTAAACACAATTTAATTCTTATTCATATCTAAAGAGTTTCTAAATGTAATGCAAATCAAGGAACTCATCCTCAAGACCTAGCCATAGCAGTCCTTCCAACTTTTTCACATATTTATAACAATCAAGTTAACCTTCTAATATGATTCTTCTAAGGCTCGTATCATTTTGAAATAAAAACCTAAAAATTATGTCCAGGATAGCACAATTTTGTTATAATTATCATTCAAGAATCATATACCCATAAGGCAAGAACAATGTATTATATGCAAGGACTATAATAATTCATCAAGATATTCCTTGCATTTGGCTCTGCATTACTTTCTACTTTCAGGACAAGACCCTATCACTTAGATCCGAAATCTGCCATGGACTCCAAAAGCTAGGATCCCATAATGTTTCATCAAAGGAGGCCAATTTGGAGGAGTGATCTAATTGGCATGAGTTCAAAATCATTTGAAAATCATTTAATAGGCTTATGGGCATAGATGATTATCCCATTCCTTTAGTTTAAAACCTTGATTACTCCCCTCTCTAAGATCAAATCTCTTAGGTCGACAATAATAGCCCGAGGCATAGTTTTATATATAATCAATGAGGATTCATTTTCAATGTCATCAACACTTATATAACAGGTGAGCCATCCAATCTTCCTAAAATTTTGAGCAAAGTAATGAGTCATGGAAATGATTTATGTGATCATCTTGGTGGGAATGGGTTTCAACAACTTGTTCTCATGATCCTTTGACTTTACCATTACATAAAGAAACAAAAACTCCTTTACTATCTAGCTCCCATCCATGCATCATATGTGCCTTATCTCACTTCTCCAAGGCTTAGGTAAATCACAGTTTGTGCAAACATACAAGACACAGGTTTACAAATACACAAACCCTTCAAATATCAATACTAGCACAGTCTTCAAAGTTTCATGAATGTAGATGCAATATCAAGGAACTCATCCTCAAGACCTATAAAAAGATTCCAACTTTTTCACATTTTACATTTTGGTAAGAAAAAGCAATATTTGGATCAACTAAGTGTGTTGAGATCATGCATCCTTTGCCAAACAAATCCGATTTGTCCAAATTAGTCACAATTATTTCCCATAATCATCATTCAAGAATCATATACCCTTAAGTTGGGATTAAAGAGATTATAGTTTAACTTTAATAATGGTTCAAGATATTCCTATAGGAACTCTAGTTTAGTGTTATTCTCATAGATCATTCACATGATTGTTTGGAGATAATAACAACCTTCCTAGCGAACAAATCTTACCAATCCTTATTCAAGGTTTCAAGGAAACCACTATACCATGTCAGATAAAGTGGAGCACAGGCGGCGGCAGTATTGAAATAGAGGGAAAAAGATACAGCCACCGACACACCGGCCCAGCTGAGCACACTATCGACGGCTAAGCAAAGATCTAATACGAATGCTATCTGAAATACGAATGCTAAGCAACCATCTGAAATACGAATGCTAAGCAAAGATCTAATATCAGACAGATCTAAAAAATGGCAGTTGAGAAATGTTCCCTAGAAGCTGCCACAAAATATACCCTCGAATCCTGTAAGGGCCGGACAGGTCGAAAACCAAACCATCGCGGCCATTTCTGTGCATAAATCTTTAAATGCTCACTAAAACAAAACAAAACAGGGCAAAACGGCGGATACCTGCAGCTCGCCCTCCTCCTCTGCGCCTGATCAAATCCGCATGACCATCTAGTGCATGCTTGTTTCCCTCCCGCCCGAGCTTGTTGGCCATTTTCCACGCCTTCGGATTTTTCGCCCAGTTCGCCCGCTTTGCAAGCCGCGCGCCTCAAATTATACTAGAGAGTTTTTTTAATTAAAAAAATACATTAAGGGTTTTTGAGACAAAAGTAGGAGGGGTGCATTAATTAGAGACAAAAAGGTAGATTTTGCAACATCTACACCTAAAAATGACCTCAGGGTCATAAAATACAAAAAAAGATTCTAGAAGAAAATTTTCTAGAGATTGAATAATCACACAAACTTCATGGATGTAAATCATGGCTATTTTGGGAAATCCTCTTGTTAAGAGACCTGATTTACTCTTTCACATCCAAGAAGACATTGCTTCTGATATGAGAGAAGCTATTTGGCATAATAGACAAAGTGTCAATCAATACTTCATTTCCATAAGGATTATAGACCTTGAAGAGGAACGTGTTGTCGAATTGGAAAGGCAGAGACAAATTCCAGCACCCTAGAGAAGAGCATAAAATTTCAAGTTGGATGATGGAAGATACACCTAGCAATAGAGATAAGGAGGACAAACCGACCCCATTTTGGAAGAACTTCAAAGAAGACAAGAGCTACTCAAAATTCAAATGCCTCCCCTTCGTCAAGCAACCGGTCACGTTAAGAACTTGAGTGTTGCTAATCCTTTGGATGGTGAATTTCCATACATCAACAAGAACCTTGATGATTTCACTGACATAGAAACCAAAGAAGAAGTTAGAGAAAGAGAAGTAAGAGAGGAAGAGGAAATAAGGGCTCAACTTTAAGAAATCAAAAGAATTCAAGCCAAGGTAGATGAAAGAGCAGCAGCAGAAGCCGTAACTTTATCAAGGTGGGAAGCAAGAAATATAAATAGAATGGGGGATCATGAGCGTGATCATGATTGTGAGGCCCGTAGGCCTAATGTACCATGGGGAGGAAACACCGGTCCACTTGCTCTTACTCAACCACTCCATGAGCTACCGAGGGGCTCAAGAAAAAATTCCCAGAAGTTTAGATGGGATGGTTCTCGGCTCCTAAGAACATGTAGCAACATTTATCACTGCTTGCGGTGTTTTAGGTGTTGAGGATGAATATGTGTCAGTCTAACTCTTTATGGATTCACTTCAAGAGAAGGCTTTTGAATAGTTCTACATGCTACCCCCGAGTTTTGTAACCTGTTGGGAAGATATAAGAAGTGCATTCGAACACAAGTTCAAGACCATGGAAGATTTCTAGGATCTCTTGGTCCAATTGGTACAAATGAGAAAATAAGTCTCCGAGTCAATGAGAGACTTTGTAGAAAGATATAACAGTTGTGACAAGAAGGATCCCAGAAGATGTGGTACCCTCTAAAAATAACTTGAAAAGGTTCTTCATCAGTGCTTTGCCATCAGAAGTTGGTTTCTTCCTCAAAAGAGCCCAACCAAGAACATTGAGAGAAGCTCAAGACTTTGCAATTGAGATTGATGATGATCTAATTCTTCCTAGCAAAGTGAAAGGACCAAATGGCAAACAAAAAGTTCAAAGTTCAAATTCAGTCACTACTAATCTAATGTTCCAAGAAATGGAAAATGACCTAGTTAATGAAGAAGCAGCTATCATAAATCACAATGAGGAATGCTCCAAGGAGACTAAATACTACCGATAGACCAATAATTTCTCCACCTCCTCGTAGGCTTTCTATTGAAGCATGACCATTCAATGCCATCTCGCTGACACTAGGGAATCAAAAGAAGGAATAGATATTGAGTAAATTGAAGAAAGCATGGATGACTATGAAAACTATCTTGAAATTGAAGAGGTTGGCAAGCAAAATGGCCTGATTAAATACGTTGATGATGAGGAGGAGGGTGATGAAGAAGCTCCAAGTTTTTCATGTGCTATTTTCACTCGTTCACAATCCAAGAATGGTGTTTCCACCTCAGCAGTTGCAACTAAGAGTAGGAAGAACAAAGAAGATATCTCTCCAAAGCCTCCACTAAACAAGATCATCAGTAGGGGATCACCATTACCACCTTCCATGGAATCAGCTAGAGAGAAATCAGATTCACCAGTTGTCAAGGATCACATTGCTATGCCAAGTAAGTTATCGACTCTTCTCCCAACTCAAAATATTTAAGATTAATTCTCTTCTAAGTGTTGGTTGTACAAAACGTATAAATTTCAATGAAAGGCTACACCCCCATCTCCTTCCAAGCCAATTTCTACATTTGAAAAGGATAACCCAACACCAAAATTAATGACGCATCTGCCATTTAAGTCCTCATCCACTGCTGGAACCTCTTCCTCATCTACCATAACTTCATTTGACTTTGTAGAACATGCTAACAAAACCAAAGTCTAGCTCTCTAAAATTGAATACCTCTACAAACACATCTTGCCCAATTTGACATGATTCGTCAAGGAAGTTCGAGGTGGTAACTCTACATCCCCAATCTCTAATTCTAAAGGCTTACTTCCCACACAATCCACACCATCTTCTCAAAACATGCTAGCCCTCGGTGTCTCCACCATAATTAGAGTTGAGCCTTTTTACTTGTCACTTCTCATCAAAGGTTTCCAACTCGAACAATTGCATTATATATTCTAGAGCCTCGGATAATGTGATGCCAAAGAAAGTTACAAATTCTCTTCACCTCACTCGACTGGGTAAATGGCATATGCTACTCAATGGAATCCAAAAAGTTATATTGGTAGGAACGATTAAGGATGCTCATCTTGACTAGCTGATTACCCTAAGAAGAAGATACTCTTGACCATTTTGGTGGAAGACATCCCAATATCTTTTGGTATGTTGAGTCAAAGTTTCTGCAGAGATCTAGGTGGAGAAATAAAAATGGATTGGTCATCCGGAACTATTCCAAAGAAAGGAGAAATGAAGAAGCTTCTCCCGGTCGGAAAAAAATAAGTTCACAAGATGAAGGTTTAATGATCCAAAAGCAAACATTCTCTTTCAAGATTGTGGGCTAGTGAAATACTTCCTCACATCGAAAAAGAGGATAACTTGTTGCTTATCATGGAGGAAGAGGAAGATCAAATTTGGACAATGGAATTTGATGGTAGTCATTCCAAAGTAGGTTCAAGAGCTGGTGTAGTATTATACTCTCCCTCCAATGAGGTATATCCTTTTTCCTACAAGCTACAATTTGACAATACAAATAATACAACAAAGTATGAAGCATTATTCTTAGGCATGAATAAGGAAAAGGACATGGGAATTAAGAAGTTGAGATGCAAAGGTGATGCAGAGGTTGTGGTAAAGCGAGATCCGCCGAAATATCACGTGAAAAACCCCAAACTTAGGCACTATAGAAATAGAGTGTGGGACTGCATTGAATCCTTTGATGCATTCTCTATTGAAGCTATCCCTATGGAGTAGAATGAAAAGGCTGATTTTCTAGTAGTGTCAGCTTCATTAGTGACACCTCATCCCTCTTTCGAAGGGATAAAGTTACCATTAAGATGGTTTTTAGACCCAGCGTGCCAAACAATGCAAATCACTGACATGTCTTCAATGATGACAATCAGATCGTAGCCTTCTTAGAACAAAGGGATAACTTTAATAATATTCTCTTTGAAGGAAGTGAAAACCCACACCATGAATTTGTCTCCAAAGAAGAGAAGGAAGGAATTGAGGGAATTGATGAAGAGGGAGTAATCAAATTGAAAGGAAAAAAAATCCCCAAAGGTCTAGTTTCTTTGGAAGACCTCTTTGAAAAGCATGAAAGGTTCATCCAAGAGAAAGAAAAGAAGCCTTCTCGGTGTTCATCTTATTTTGATCAAGAAAACATTGACAATTCAGAGAATCCAAAGATGGTTAACATTGGTAAATGCTGGTCACTAGAAGAGAAGAGAAAGTTTGTTGCTCTGCTAAAAAAATACTCAAATGCCCCGGCCTATTCCTATGATGAAATCAAATCTTTTTAGCCAAAGGAAATGCATCACTCCATTCTTTGAAGCAAGGAGCTAAGCCCTTCAAGAAAAAACAAAGGCCCTACAATCCAAAGAATGACGATGTTATCAAAGAAGAGGTGACAAAGACTCTCAATACCAAAATCATCTTCCCCATCCACCATTCAACATGGGTGGATAAGATTGTGCTAGTAAGGAAGAAGAATGGGGAAATAAGGATTTGTGTAGACTTCTGAAATCTGAATCAGGCATATCTCAAGGACAAATACCCTCTTCCAATCATGGACCATATTTTCCAAGCAATCACTCAATCTGAAATGCTCTCTCTTCTTGATAGATTCTCAGGGTACAACCAAATCAAGGTGGCGAAGACGATTGCAACAAAACAACCTTCACAACACCTTGGGGCACTCTTTCCTACTTTCAAAGAGAAATGGACCTGACCTTCAAATATTTGAAACATTACATTGTCATTTACCTTGATGACCTCATGATTTTTTCAAAGAGGAGGGGATATCATATTTGTCATTTGGAGTAAGTCCTTACAAAGTGTAGGAAACATGGCATTTCTCTAAATACAAAGAAGTGCATTTTGGAGTCACGAAAGGTAAGTTGTTGGGACACATTGTGAACAAAAATGGAGCACACATTGATCATAAGAGGGTCAAAGCTATATAAGCACTAGCCTTACTAACCAAAGCAAGAAGGGATTTCATTCATTCTTTGGAAGGTAAACTTCCTTCATCATTTTGTGCCCGATTTTTCTGAACTAACTAAGCATATAAAATCCATAATGAAGCCTCAAGCAAGTTTCAAGTGGAATAAAGAAGGAAAAACAACATTTGAGGAGATCAAGAAAGCCATTGCAAAGCTCCAACTCTTGTATCTCTAGATTTCAACAAGGATTTCATTATGTATTGCTATGCATCGTAACATACACTCTTTGATGTCCTTGTTCGAAAAATGATGAAGTTTTGGAAGCACCCATGTCTTTCATGAGTTGTCCTTTGAAAAATCATGAGATAAAGTACAACCAATTATAGAAACATGCCTACGCATTGGTCAAAGTGTTAAAAGTTTTAGATTCTACATTCTCAATTCCCATATAGTGGTGATGGTCCATGGAAGTGCAATCAAGTCCATTTTGACTCAAAAAGATTATGTGGCTAAGAGAGGAATTTGGATCGCAAAGACCCAAGAGTATGACTTGGAGATTAGACCCTTTAATCTAGTAAGAGGAAATGGTTTATGTAAGATGATTTTGAAGATGAATCTCTCAAATACTCAAAGAAGGAGAAAAAAATGGTGTTTTCTCAACATGTTCAAGAGACAATCCACAGTGTGCTCTTTGTCACCACTATGATGAGTGGTATGCTCGACATTGCTTACTACCTCACTTATGGAGAATGCCCTACTCATCTTGATTAAAAACAAAGAAGGAAACTCAAGCTAAAGGCAACCAAGTTTGTGATCTGGAAGCATGCACTTTACAAGAGAGGCCTAGATGGTTGTTTCCTCAGGTTTGTAGATAAGGAGCAACAAGAAAAGTTACTAAGGTAATATCATGATCAAGCTTGTGGTGGACATTTCTCAGCAATGGTCACCGCACATAAGATCCTCAAAGGGATATATTATTGGCCCTCCATCTTTGCAGACACTTAGGATTGGGTTTCTAAATGCAAAGCATGCCAACAATTTGTTGGAAAGCCACAACTAGCTACATTGCCACTCAGGCCTATGGTGATTGAAGAACCATTTCAACAATGGGGGCTAGATTTCATTGGTGTTCTGAATCCTCATTCGAGTGTAGGGAATACTTATGTAGTCACTGCAACTGATTACTTCACTAAATGGGTGGAACCCATCTCGACCAAGCAAGCCAACTCGAAATCAAACGGTCTGTATTCAAACTGGAAAATCAAATGTAACGTTTGCATTGCAAGATCTAGTTTTTAACCCGCCATGAGCATTTTCTTCGTAATGGAGGAATTTGAAGAGGCGTAAATGATTTGTAAAGTTGTAACCATTTTGGCAAAGGATATAATGGCTCCTCAAAGCCATTCCAAAGGGTTAGTGATTGATTTCAAAAAGACCAGAGTGCTTTGTACCTGAAAAGACAGAAAATGCCATACTTCTTCTATTTTCCCTTCTCCTTAGATTTTCCTCTATTCTCAAAGATTTTTACAAATTGTGCTTTAGCTTGATAATAAAAGAAGGAATTTTTGCCTCTTTGATTGAGGGATTGTTTGGTACCTTGCGACCAATGAATTTCATTCGGTCTTGTAGCTTCTCATGCGGATTTGTTTTTCTTCTAACTATAAATGCATGTAAATGAAATTTCTAATTAATGTGTGTGGGCATCTGATATTCTACTCACAACATTAGTTTTCTCCTACCTCCATTTCCACTCCCCTTCCCCTTTCCAAGACAAAGTTTCTTCTCTAGTGAGACATTGCTAGCTTTGCCACAGGGTCAGTGGAGTGCCCTTGCTAGATCTCTGGTCAAAAGGCCACCATTGAAACCCATCTTTCATGCATGCACCTACGGAAGCTGCACCGTTCAAGTAGAGGGACTTAGATTCCCATAGCGTTGGCTTGAAACCCACAAATTTGTCCACAAGACAAATTTTCTCGCCAACAATCTCCTAGATAATAGGATGGTTATAGGCCAATTATGTGAGTTATTATAACATCCTAACAATTGTACGTATACAACCTAGTATAACTCTATGGTTGCCCAACCATACAAAAACCTAACAAATTATATGTGAAGCACTAATTTAAGTAAATTCCTAACAAAAAAATGTAGTTCATTTGGAGATAAATTTACACATCTTAGGAATTATAGAGAAAATATTTAAGATGATAATTGAAAAAATATCTAATTAATATAATAAAATGTTCTCATGAGGATCCATTAGTATAGATGAATAATTTCAAATTCCTCCATGAAATTGTTTAAGTATAGTAATATCACATATGGAGTGTGATGAAGTGTTCGTTATACATTGTATACATACATGGTGTGAAATAACAAATAGGATAGATCAAAATGTTGGTCTCTAGATATATCTTACTTTCTTACGTGCTTCCAATACTCCACATCGTAGTTTTTCTCATTGGGAGTACCTCCCACCATAACCCTCCTCCATAAAGAGGAATAATAATGAAAATTTTCATTTAGATTTCACAGTGTAAGCATGGAGAAACTATATTCCTTAAAAATCACATGGTTGTAGACAACGCAAGAAACAACATGTACAAAACATTGATAACTCTCAATAATCACGTTTAAAAATATTGTTGCATTTCCTGGGTTGTTTTGAAAAAAAGAAAAACAAATTATTTATGTGCGTAGATTCGCGAGAGCATCTACAACCTTAGACACCACATAGTTATTTTTTCCCTGTGTAATTCTTAAGGTTGTGGTAAAATTTATCTCAAGAAATATCCTGTTGAAACCAATTGATGATGTCTTTAGTATAGTCCATGAAGCATTAATAAAGATGAATTGTCAATATCTACGGTCTCAATCGGATTACATGCAATTTTGTCTAGATAGTGGATTCTTGCAAAGATCTATTCAAATGGCACACTAACCTTATGATCAAATTAAGATCATTTTCAAAAATACTAGGAGAATTTTCATTGTCCCAAGCCTTAAAGATGGTCGAATTCTTTGCATTGACATAATATTACACCTTCATTACATTATGACTCACTTTCACAACATATCTTAACAAATCTATCCTTCACTTAAAACTTTTCTGCTTTCTTTATCTATAGAGGACATTGGACTTGGTCATTCCGGTCCCTTCGCTTATATGTTGACAAATTTCCTTCTAGTTTTTATCTTATGACGCTCTTTAGCGATTTAATATTTATTATTTACAAATATAAGGTATATATACGATGTAAATTTTTCTAACATAACTTTTATTATTTCAATTCATCATTATCATTCGGTAAATTGCTTCTTCAACTCATTTTGGAGTATCATTAATAAAAATAAAATTGTGTTGTAGTGTATCATAACAATTATCAACACAAACTAAATCAAAACAAAAATTAAAATAGTTAAATATAGAAAATTCAATTGATAATATTTTAGATGATAAAATTACTAATCTCCTCTTTCCAATTTTTTTAATATATCTAATAAAAATTACTAGTAGTAGTAAGAACTCAATTAATAAACAACTTTTCATAGTTTAAAAAAGTAGCTTAAAAAACAAATTTATCAATAATAATGTCTTAAATTGTTGATAAGACTTCCATGTATACCAAAGAGTTGTTAGAAGACCCATAATATGTGATCTCTAAATATATGTTGTGTGATGGAAAGGCTAAAAGCAACATTTCAATAATTTATAACATATTTACTTTATCAAAATGGAAATTATTTTCCATACAAAAGTATTTATATATGTGAAAAGTATATTTATGTGTGTGTGTGTGTGTGTGACAATATTTTTCAAAATTTAATGCATAATTAATGATGCAACTAACTATAATACAATATTTTTATTTAAAAATAACACTTACCGTTTTAACTCAATAATATATTATTTAATAGATACATGATGAAATCCTATAATTTATATCGTCCATAATATATTTTGTATAGACAATAGTCCCTGCCCATAAAAACCCAAGGGGTCACCATACATGTACTTAAATCATGGGAAATATCTAAATCAGTTTTAATTAAGTCATCCAAAATGTCACGACATTTGTGACCCCGCCATCCGAACAACTCCAAAACCATGATCACTACTTTTTAAAAGTGGTGACTTAGTAATTTGAGTAGATTATGGGGAAGTCGGTAACACGACGTCAGTAACAGTAATTAGTTTTTGTAATTTTTAGCATTTCAATTATTATTTAGTTTTGACCAATGTGACATCATATATATATATATATATATATATCCGTTCATATCTTATAGTTCAAGTGTGTGTGTTTTAGTATTAGATTTAGAATTGGGTTTATTTTTGGGAGCATTATTTCTGCGACGAATCATGCTGCTTGTTGACTTCACCCCGTAAGGTTAGGTAAAACCCCACACGCTCCTGCTTCTTGTTTACATAAGAAAATTAGAGAGATGAGCGAGCTATATGTGATATGGTCGGTAAGGGAATGTCGTTAAGCAGAGATATTGTGTCAGAAATTTTGAAGAGAGTGGATGGCATCACCCTCGCAAAAGCAGGTTGTTGTTGCTCTTATCTGCGCTCCATTGCAGACCAAGAAACTCTTTGGGAACATCTCTGCCGATCTCTTTGGCCTTCCACTGGAAACGAGGGGGTTCAAAGCTTGATCTCTTCCTTTGGCGGATTCAAAAAGTTGTATGCAAATTGTTTTCCCCTTGTCGATGTTTCCAAACAGATTGAAGATCATCAGAAAAATTTCAATCCTTCGTCTTTGGAGGACTATGACGATGAGGTTCATGACGACACAGTTTCCCTTTCTGATTTCGTATCCCTTGTGGATATTCACTACAACAACAAAGCAATCTATTCTGAAGTTTCTTGGAAAATTCCTGCTGCACATGATATTATGATCGATAACAGGTCTTCTACGATTTTTCCACTGGTAATAAATCTTCCTTGTGATACTTCTGAGGGTGGCCTCTTTCCAATTTCCACTATTAATGAGAAGGAAGATGTTGAGAGAAACCTACGGCTGAGTTGGATCCTGATAAACAGGAAAACAAAGCATGCTGTGAATCTTTCCAGTTGGAGAACACTGCAAGCGCAGAGGCTTAATTGGGGTTGTGGTGGTATTGATTTCACAATACGTTTTGGATCCATTCTGCCTGATCATGATAATGGGTTACCCCCAAAGTTAGCTGCATGTAATATTGTGATGATATGTAGGGTTGAGACCATGAATTTGCAGGTACGTGGGGTGAGTATGCAGTTGGAGGACATGATGGGGTGTCAGGTGAATGCCAGAGATGGTGCGGTTATCCTACAGAGAGCACTGGAGTGGACAAAAGGACAAACGACCACGATCAGGTAATACAGCGTTGCCATGATGTGGAGGAATTACAGAGCGATTTCATGGAAGGCAAGTTGGAAGGTGAATGCCAGATGAATCCGCTCTGCATAATATTCTCACTTGGCGTCACAGCCCTAGTGTCTAGCTACTACTTTTTCTATGACATATTTGGGGTATACAATTTGATGTTCCTATGCCATATTTTTAGGATAATACAATCAATAACTGTAAGGTAACAATTTAGAGCAGGGAGTTTCAAAATCTTTTGTCAAACAATTTAAATGCTATTTTATAGTAGATATTTGAGATTTTTTTCCAAATTAAATATAGAAGTTCTATATTAAACAGTTTTGCTAAAGGTATAATGTCAAACAATTCATAATAAATTTTAATTGGATTAATATTGCGGAAATTTTCTTAACATTATCATATTCTGATAGCAGCGTTGAAAAGTAAACCAAATTTTCTATAGATAATTGTTCTACAATCTCCTTTCGATTTCAACTTTAAATTGTTTCAAAATAATATAAATTAATAAGAAGTAATTTATTTTAAAAAAATTAAATTAAACTATATACTAGCATAAACATAGAAACTTTCCCTTTTTATAACAAATAAATAAATAGCAAAACTGCGGAAAATACCCTATTTGTTAACAAGGAATAATGGACGCAAACAGTATCCTCTGTTGAACGAATGTTTGGAGAGGCTTTCAGAAACCGTATATCCACGAATAATCCTAGCTTAGCATCTGTTTAATAGATATCTGCTTCAATTATTGTAAAATCCTGAGTCGCTGATTAGATGATGAAGTCATGCAGTGTGTATAATACCGATAGAATTTTCGTATGATTAGACGGGCAGGAAAAATTTATGCGAATACGATGTTTCAAAAGTCGACTCATAAACCAATCCAGTATTAACTCTATCTTATTATTTTAATCAAAGGTTTGCTCCTTTTACAGTAAGTTAAAATAAGTTTTAAAAAATAAAATATCTTGGAAAGCATTAAGTTAATGTTTTGGTGTACACTTACATTAACAATTAGTTAGCCTGATTTCAAATCATATATTAAAAACTGTAAACCTTTTTAAGAAATGCTATACTAAGTAAAAAGAAAAGTTTCAGAACAATTTCTCGACTGAGGCTTGAATAAGTCGTGAAATTACAAGTCATCATAAATTAACTTTAATGTAGTAAATGGTTGCCACTCCTAGTTAATATGATAGTATCTAATTAATTTGTATGTGTGAGTGTATGTGTTTATAGTGATTATATCATTTATATGTTTTACTTATGAGAGGAGAGGAATGAAATGAAATGGTTTTATTTACGTTTATGAGAATGAAGATTTATGAGACCACTAATAATTCCAACTCCTTAAAGATTTTTGGGCTTAATGGTATCTTTTAGAAGGATGCTCCTCGTTTCACTAATTTGTGTTAGCAACACCCAAATCATTTATTTTTCTTTGCTCAAATAGCTCTATCATTGAATCAACTTTAAAAATTTCTACAAATTTGACTTTGATGTTTGTGTACTTTAGAAATTGAAGGAATAAAAACTCCTTTGTTTGAACTATCCTTGTATTGCATAAAATAGAAGTCCTCTCTCCCTATGGCTCCTTAGATGTTGTCCATCTTCTTGACTCAAATCTAAGCCTATGGGGGTTAGTCCTTAGCTAAGTAATGATGATCTTTTCCCTCCATTTAATATACGGCCCTATATATGTTTTCTCACAATGTTCATACGTGGGTTGAAATCTATAGTGTGGATGCTTCCTACTTGTTTTCTTCCTCCACATCGCCTTTCTAAATTTTTCATTCACATAATTTTGGATGCCTTTGTTAATATTTAGGCATTCATCTAAGCCGATATCCATCTCTGCTCATCTATTTGTAGCTCTTCTTCATCGACACATTTCTTTCATCTATATCTTCACTGTTATAACCCTAGGCCATTTGTCACTTCATGTTTTTTATTTTTGAAGTAACAAGTAAGCCTAGACATAGGAATTGCTTCTAGAGGGAAGATAAATGTTTTGACCAAAATGATTTCATAGGGAATTGTAATCATGATTTTAAAATTATTTGTTATTAATCGTTTCTAGAGATTTGTAACATTATTGTAATATATGTTAATCCTACGTATCATAAGCTTTTTCCTAATTTAATATAGATGAAAAGTCATTCTTAAAAGAATAAAAAGACTCACCTTAAAGAAGGTGAAATTAATAGCCAAAATCTTGACTTTATATATTGTAATCTTCTTCATTTCAATAAATAATGGTAATAAAATTTTTGGGTTCACTAATATTGTTAATTTTTCATTCTTATACCTAATCTAACATGAGTATCTAAACTCCAAAATTGCAATAATTTTATCTCCCCATTCATCCTACAATTCTCCATTCTCCATGTTCATTCACAGTGAATCAAACTCTATAGAATTTTAATCTTCAGCTGAGTAGGATGATGTATTTGTTGGCTCTATCAGTTCCAATGTGGCGTTTCAGCTGAGATGAAGGGTGTTTCCTTGGTGTCGATGTCTCAAAGATTGTGTGGTTTTTCCCCTTTTTCATTTGTATTAAATAACTACTAATTTATCTAATCTCTTTCAGCCTTAGTTGATTATGTGGAAGTGATTTTAGCGATTCTTTTGATTGTTGGGCTGCACAGCCCTTGATAGGGTGGATTTGTTACTGCATATGGTGCGTTGGACTACAGTGTGAAGGAGAATGAGTAGATAAAATAAAAATTTTATATTATAAAGGTTGTTTTAATCCTCACAAAGGGCTTATTGGAGGCATCTAAAAGTGTGTGCTGGCCAAAAACAGACAAATCACCTTCCAGGTGGCGCTTAGGCAAGGAGAAAAAAATCATAACATAACAAGATAAGTCCTGTCTTTATTATATAAATATTATCCTTTTTTATGCCTGCCCGATTAGATCTTCTCACACTATCGATTGGTTTAAAACCTACATGAAAAGTGGAAGTTCCCATAAAATTTCATATTCAAAGGCACAAAGGCCATGTGGAGGACAACTATTACAGGCTGATTTTGAGATAAGTATTTTTTTAATGCTTTTATCAATTAAATGAAAATTCATTTTAATTATTTTTTGATTTGTTTTTTTAGTAAGTATTCATTTGTGCAAGTCATTTTAATGCAAAGTTTGGAAGACAAAACAAATTTTTCAAAAAGGAGAAATGCAGATAACTACTGCACATTTCCTAATTATCTCAAGGTATAAATTTTGAAAGCAAGAAAACTAAATATATAGGGAACTTATCACCATGTATGACATTTTATATACAGGGAACTTATTTGAAATTAAGGCCCTCATAAAGAAGAAAAATAATTTGAAAACTTTAATCTTAATGAGGGCCTTAGTTGATACATTCTTTTTCTTCACATTCAAAGGTATGATATTGCATGGAAAGAATTCAATAATTTGAATGAATTGTATGATTCTCACTTTAAATTGGATTTGTTATAGTTTTTCATCAACATTGTTCAAACTTGAGCTGAGGAAGGGTGATGTCATGAGTTTGTCCTTATACATTCATGCAATTAAGAACTATGTCGAAGCCACTAGTTAAAAAAAGACATGCGTGCATGTGTATGTGGGCACGCGCACACACGCTTTAACGAAAACCCTTCTTCCTACATATTCAACCTTCTTAGATCCTTTACAAGAAATAAATTAATTAAAGGCTCTAACATTTGATCAAATGGTTGAATATATGAATGAAAGAGAAAACCATTTTCTATGTTGATTAAAAAAGGAAATTAATTTAAGGGTTCTTCCTCATGAAGCCTCATCTTTGAAAAATGAAGGAAGTCAAAAGAAAAAATCCCTAAGGAAGAAAAAATAACTTGGGTATAGGAAAATGACAAATAATTTATTTTTGCAAAAGGTGTGGAAAAAATAGAGTCATGAGTCTCACGAATGTTAAATTTCATGGAAGAAGATTGCATCCTACCATCAATAAAGGAAGGTTCAAAGAAAAGAAACAACCCAATGAGCTAGAATCAACCCAACTCAAAAGTGAATATGTTTTTCCGATATGTGATGAAGAAAATATTACTGTTATCTCAATTTTACCCCTCGACAAAATTGATCAAACCCGACCCTGCATAGGAAGAATTCTAAGAGGTATTTCCATCGAACGAGCCTCCGATTCAAATCAAAGGGTCGAGTTACAAGAAGGCTATACAAAGGAGGAGCAAGGTAAAATATGGGGTCAAACGATATAAAAGAAAACTAGAGGCTCAGGAGAGAAAAAGCAAAGAGAAAGGCTCAATTTTTTCGGGCTTTATAAAAAGGGACAGAGCGAGCCCAAATTGGTTAAGTATGGAAGAATCAGCGGAAGCTTCCACGTGCCTCATTGGTGCTTATCCAAAGGTTAAGTCCAAAGACGAGACCCCAAACAAGCGCCAGCCCTCCACGCATCCAAAGTAAAAAACGGGGACAAAGCCGGTCATTGAAAGGTCCAATCTCGGGACATGACAACACAAGCCTTTATGCATCATCTCGACGCAACACCAAGGTGGGTCCAAAGAGTGGTCCTAAAATGAGCGCCAGTCCACCATGTAGCCAAGGGTTGGAGAAAATGTCTCACCAGCCATTGAAAAGTCAAGATGGGGCAAAGCCAGTGGAAGGTGCCACATGCCTCAACGCGCAAATCAAAAGGGATGGCCCAGGCTAGTCTCAAACAAGCGCGAGGCTCGCTTAAACGTCCCAGTGTCTGAAATGGGACAAATTCAGCCATAAACGACTAAGTATAGAGAGCTAGCGGATGGTGCCATGTGTCACATCAGCGCAATTTCAAAGGTGTGACTGGAAATGGAGTCTTAGATGAGCGCTGGCCTTCCACATGTCCCAGTCGAAAAGGGACCGAGGCTCGAATCAGCTAAGTACAAAAGGTAAGCGGAAGCCTCCACATGTCTCAACCATGTAACTTCAAAGGTAAAGTCTTGGGATAGTTTCCAAATGAGCGTGAGGCCTCCACATGTCCAGGATTAGACATATGCCCCGCCAAGTAAGAAGGACTTAGGAAAAATACAAAGTAGCCTAAGGAGCCTGTGGAAGCCGCCACGTTTCAGTATGACGTGATTTCAAGAGTGAAAGGCAAGGGCCAAATCTTCAAGATGCGCGAGGCTCCCACGTGGACCCGGTATGGATAGACTCTTTAAATATTGTGCGCCCGTGACCCTAATCTTGATGACCATATCTTTCGGTGGAAACTTGGATTTAGGCCGAGAAGAATTTTTGGAAAGGTCTTAACATCCTCTATGCATTAGAAGCATGAAATATTATTTTTAATAGGATTTGGAGGGTGAAAAATGGGAAAATGTCTTTCAGGACATTAACGCAAAAATCCAATTGCTCCAACTACCAAATCGGATTTTATTTGATCCGTTGTTCTTCTTCCTCAACACACCAAATGATAATTGAGGTAGACTTGCCGAGTTTTAGGTGGATTCACGGGGAATTGAGGGTGGGTGGTTGAGCTTTCAGAGAAGGATTCAATGCTCTTCCAGAGTGGTTGGAACAAAGTTCAAATTCTTCCCTCGTATCTCTCTTATTCTTCCTATATATCTTTTGTAAAAGAGGGAATTTTCTAGGGGTTGGTTGTTGTTTCCCTCTACCCCCTCCTTCTTCCTTAGGGTATAATGTGGAGTCTAAGCATCTTCGCACTCTCTGTAACAGAATTTTATTTCCTTTTTCCCACTAATTATGTATCTGTGTGAACTCATGGATCAATAAAATATGTTTTGTGATCCATTTTGTCCATCCTCCCTTATTTTATTGTCTCTTCCTGCCTCTCATTGTTGCGGGGTATACATGCATATTTTTGATGTCTATTGTAGGTTAGGAGCTATGTTTAGTGGGTTCAAAGTGGTGTTCGGTGTGAAATCTATCTCTGGTTTGTGGTGCATCTTGTCCACCCTCTTCTCTACTCACCTCTCTCCACTTTAAGCAGTTTGGATCCATGACTAGCCACTTCCTTTTCTAGTGTATCACCGCTTAGTGTAGGCTCTCTTTCACCCTCTCTCTCCCTGTCCCCTTGGAATGATAAAAATAGGATATAATAGTTTTGTCCTGCACAAGAGTAACTTGTAGGGTAGATTTGGAAGCAAGAACCGGCTTTCTCTAAAGGGCCATATCAGGTTTGCATTTCCCACACTTGAGAGATGGTCGCATGTTATGTAATCACACCGAATGTCCCACCCAGATCTAAGGCTATTTAGGGGTGTTGTGATTACGCACTAACATTTTTGGCACACCCCAGGTGGAATAGGTCTAAAGCACCTTACCAATTAATCTTAGCATGGTGGTGTGTTCCCGTTAAGATTCATCCTTTTTAGGCATATCAAGCACATCTTGTGCTCCATCCGTCTCAACCCATCTCTCGAAGTTGCGAGACCTTCCTCCCATCCATTTCCATCCATTTTCTTCCATCTCTTTCATATCCCGTCATTCATGAGGTTGTGTAATCATGACTTCATTTCCTTCTTACAACTCACACTTAAAGAAAAAATGATGTAGTCCGCCTCCAATGTATTTCCCAACTCCTCCGATCACTATTATGATCAAATCCAGAACCATTATGATTACCCTTATGAGTAGTGTTAGAGCTATTTTTGCCATGGGGCTTATCAAGAACAAGGGGATGCATATGATGGTGAAAATTATATGGAGAACACTAATATGTTGGAGAAAATCCAAATAATGGAGGCTAGCATGGTGCATTCCAGGGCTACAACACAGATGAAGGCATTCAGGATTGGTTTCAGGGCACCTTGTCCATGGGCCAACCCTTTTCCAAGACTTCTGCCCTCAGGAGAAGCTTGACTTCATTCTTCGAAGTGCTACCTTAATTTACGGGGAGGAAAGGAAGGAGCTAAAGGATCTCATCAACTCTCTCACACTATCCACCAAGGGAGGTCAGTAGGAAGAATCCATTTTTGGAGTTGAATTTCAGAGCAATGGGCACATCCAAAGGATCAGACCATGCCCAATTAGGTACTTGGCTTCATTGGAGCCAAGGGAGAAGCTAAAACCAGTCATGCCCACTTCAGGGCATGAGGATGAGGTTCAAAGCACCAAGGGTCACCATCAGAACCTCCAAGAGTCCAATACCAATCAACTTGAGGAGGTATTTTTGGTTGATGTAGATACCTTGATGATTTCGGTGGAGGGCCGATTTCTAGTCGATTTTCACTCATGCAGCAGGCATAATCAGTTTCAAATCATTTGCATGGCTGCCCCTTTTTGAGGAAGGGAAGCTACTTCTCCCTACCAGTTGCAGGATTTTTCTGAGTCCCTTTTCCCTTTGGTTAGTGTAGGAGTAGGTTTAGGTTTTTTCAGTAGAAGAAGTTCTTTTACACACTCTGCATGTCTCATTTGAGGCATTTATGATTTTGTCTTTATACATAAGTTTTGTTCACATTGCTCTGGAGGTACCATGCGCCACACCCTTCAGAATCAGCAACAGAGAGACCCATAGTTGCATGTATAGTTGTTGATTTCAAATGAGACAAATACAATGAGTGACTAAAATCATTTTCGAGGTGGTCTATTTCTAGGACAGGCTCAAAGTTAGTAAATGCAAGCAATCAGGGAGTCCATTTTAGGGACAAGATCAGTACCAGGTCATCATTCACGAATCCATGCCCAATGGATGCAACAAGGCTATTGGTCTCTACATCTAGCAAGAAGATGTCCTCGTGAGTCACCAAATTGTTATCTCAATTTTTCCCCCTGAAAAATTGATCAAACTTGACCCGCATAAGAATAATTCTAAGAGGCATTTCCGTCGAATGAGCCTATGTTTCAAATCCAATAGTCGGGTTACAGGAGGGCTCTATAATGGAGGAGAAAGGTCAAATATGAGGCTGAACGACACAAAAGAAAACTAGAGGCTCAAAGGAGAGAAATAGAAAAAGGCTCAAAGTCTTCGGGCTTTACAAAAAAGGGACAAAGCAAGCCTAAAATTTTTAGCGTGGAAGAATTAGTGGAATCTTCCACGTGCCTCATTGGCACTTATCCATATGTTGAGTCTAAAGAGGAGAACCTAAACAAATGCCATCCCTACATGAATTCGAGTCAAAAATAGGGATAGAGTCGGTCATTGAAAGGTCTAAGCTCGAGACAGACAAAGGAAGCCTCTATGTGTCATCTCGGCGGAACACCAAGGTTGGGTCCAAAGAGTGGTCTTAAAACAAGTGCCAGTCTACCACGTAGCCAGGAGTTAGAGAAAAGGTCTCACCAGCCATTGAAAATTTAAGATGGGCTAGAGCCAATGGAGAGTGCCACATGCCTCAATAACACAAATTGAAAAGGGACGACATAAGGACCAGTCTCAAACAAGCGCAGCTCACCGCGTGTCCCAAGTCTGAAATGGGACAAATTCAGCCATAAAACGACTAAGTATAGAGAGCTAGTGGATGGTACCACATGTTGCATCGTTGTAATTTCAAAGGAGTGACCCCAAAATGGAGTCTCGACGAGCGCAGCCTTCCACATGTCCCAGTCTAAAAATGGAGCAGAGCTCGAATCAACTAAGTACAAAGGTAAGTGGAAGCCTCCACATGTCTCGGCCGTGTAATTTCAAAGGTAAAGTCTTGGGACACTTTCCAAATGAGCGCGAGGTCTCCACATGTTTAGAATCGAGACATGTGCCCATGAAGCAAGAAGGACTCAAAAAAATATGAAGGAGCACGAGGAGCTCGCGAAGCCACCACGTGTAAGTATTGCATGATTCAAAGAGTGAAAGGCAAGGGCTAAATCTTCAAGATCCACGAGGCTGCCACGTGGACTCGATATGGACAGATTATTTAAATATTGTGCGACCATGACCCTGATCTTCAAACAACCATATCTTTCGACTGGAAACTTGGATTTAGGTGGGAGAAGACTTTTTGGAAAGGTCTCAACATCCTCTATGCCCTAGAAGCATGAAATATTATTTTTAATAGGATTTGGTGGGTGAAAAAATGGGAAAACATATTTTAGGCCATTAATGTAGAATCTGATTGCTCCAACTACCAGATCGGATTTGATTTGATCCACCGTTCTTCTTCCCTCAACACACCAAAAAGAAAATTGAGGTAGACTTGACAGGTTGTAGGTGATTTGTAGGGGGCATTGAGGGTTGGTGGTTGAGCTTTTAGAGTAGGATTCAATGCTCTTCTAGGAGTGGTTGGAATAAAGTTTGAATTCTTCCCTCCTCTCTCTCTTATTCTTCCTATATATTGTAAAAATGGGCATTTTTATAAGAGTTGGTCTTTGCTTCCCTCTACCCCCTCTCTCCTTCTTCCTTAGGGTAGAATATGGAGTCTAAGCCTCTTCTCACGGCTCTATAACGACATTTTCTTGCCTCTTTCCCACTAATTATGTACTGTGTGAACTCATGGAGCAATAAAATATGTTTTGTGATGCATTTTTTCCATCTAGTCATTCAAGTCTCTTAAGCGACTACACCCGGATGGGGTAGCTCTACACCGACTCAAAGTGCACTATTTCAAGCGCGTTTGCAAAACAATAGACAGTGAGAGAACCGGATGGAGACAGATAAAAATGCAAGAACATTTTGTAGAGGGACCTAACATGAAGGTCTCAGATCTGACAAGACTTCTCTAGGTGTCATGGAGTCTGAGAAATCACCCGTCGAAGATATGGCATGTTTGGGCCTCAGGGCTCTTAAACGACTACGCTCAGACGAGGTAGCCCGAAAACACAGGGAGCATATAGAACCAAAATGAAGCATCCTGTAGCATTCACCAAGCCATTTAGATGTGTTGGCATATTTGGTTTGGTCCCATGAGCTTCCGTTTGCACAACTCCTGACATCGCGCTGCTCTACACTAACTCAGACTGCACTATTTCGCGCATTTACAAATAATAGGACATCGAGAGAACTGAATGGAGATGGAAAAAACCACAAGAGGATTTTGTAGAGTTCCCTAAAGTAGAGGTTTTGGATCTGATGAGATGTCTCTAGGTGCCACGAAGTCTGAGAAATCACCCGTCGAAGATATGGTGTGATTGGGCCTCAGGGCTCTTAAGTGACTACGCCCGGACGAGGTAGCCCGAAAGCACATGGAGCGTAGGGAACCAAAATTAAGCCTACATTAGCATTCACTAGGCCATATCGACGTGTTGGAGTAAGTGGTTTGATCCCATGAGCTTAGTTTGCAAACTACAACCTTTGGTAGTCCTACACTAACTTTCAGTCGCACTATTTCTCTCATTTGCAAACAATAGCACATCGAGAGAACCAGATGGAGACGGAGAAAAATGTGAGTGGATTTCATAGAGGGCCTCATCATGGAGTTCTCCAATTAGATGAGATGTCTCTAATTTCCACGAAGTTTGATAAATCACCCGTCGAAGATATGGCGTGATCGGGCCTTAGGGCTCTTAGCGACTACGCCTTGATGGGGTAGCCCGAAAGTATGGGTAGCGTAGGGAACCAAAAATAATCCTATAGTAGTGTTCACCAGGTAATTTTGACGTGTTTTTGAATTTGGTTTGGTCCCAAGAACTTCCGTTTGCAAACTACAACGTCTCGACAACCTTACGCTAACTCAAACGCACTATTTTGCGTGTTTGCAAACAATAGGATAGTGAAAGAACCGAATGGAGATGAAAAAAACTGCGAGATAATTTCGTAGAGTTCCCTGATGTGGAGGTTTTGGATCTGACAAGACATCTCTACGTGCCACGAGTCCGAGAAATCAGCTATCAAATATATGACATGATTGAGCCTCATGGCTTTTAAGTGACTACGCCGTGCACGAGGTAGCCAAAGCACAAGGAGCGTAGGGAACCAAAAATAAGCCTCCACTAGTGTTCACCTATGCTCCTCGATGTGTTGGCATAGTTGGTTTGGTTCCAAGAGCTTCCGTTCGCAAACTACAGCCTCTAGCAGCCCTATACTGACTCAAAATACACTATTTCGCATGTTTGCAAACAATAGCACAGCGAGAGAACTAGATGGAGATGGAGAAAACCATGAGATGATTTCTTATAGGGCTTCAACTTAGAGCTCTTGGATCTGAAGAGACATCTCTAGGTGCCACAGTAGTCGATAAATCACTCGTCGAAGATATGACATGTTTGGGCCTCAGGGCTCTTATGCGACTACGCCTAGACGGGGTAGCCCAAAAGCATGAGAAGCATAGGGAACCTAAAATTTCCTCCACTAGCGTTCAACAGGCAATATGAACATGTTTTCCTAGATAGTTTGGTCCCACAAGCTACCATTTGCAAAATACAATATTTAGCACCTTTTTACACCGACTTAGACTACATTATTTCACACGTTTGCAAACAATAGGTCGGTGAGAGAACCAAATGGAGATGGAAAAAATCATGAGAGGATTTCGTAGAGTGCCCCAATATGGAGATCTCAGATTTGACAAGACATGTCTAGGTGCCATGGAGTCCAAGAAATCACCCGTTAAAGATATGGTGTGATTGGGCTTCAAGGCTCTTAAGCTACTACACCCAGACGGGGTAGCCTGAAAGCACGGTAAGCATAGGGAACCGAAACGAATGCTCCAATAATGTTCACCAGCCACCCCGATGTTTTAGCATAGTTGGTTTGGTCCCATGAGATTTCATTTGCAAACTAAAGCCTTTGGCAGCCCTACACTAACTCAAACTGCACTATTTCTCGCGTTTGCAAAAATAAAGACAACGAGAGATCCAGATGGAGAAGGATAAAAACGTGAGAGAATTTCATATAGGGTGCCCAACATGGAGGTCTTAGATATGATGAGACATCCCTAGGTGCCACGAGTCCGAGAAATCACCCGTCAAAGATATGACGTTCTTAGGCATCGGGGATCTTAAGGAATTATGCCCTTTACGAGGTACCACGAAAGCACAAGCAAAGAGTGTAGGGAACCAAAAAAAATGCTCTAGTAGTATTCTCTAGGCCATATGGATGTGTTAGCTTCGGACGGTTTGGTCCCACAAGCTACCATTCTAAAAATACAAAATCTAGCAACCTTACACTGACTTAGACTACACTATTTCGCGCATTTATAAACAAAAGGATAGCGAGAGAAATGGAAGAGATGGAGAAAACCACCGAGTATTTCATAGAGGGCTTCAACATGGAGGTTTCAGATCCAACGATACATCTCTAGGTGCCATAGAGTCTGAGAAATCAAATGTCGAAGATATAAGGTGGTTTGGTCCGGGGCTCTTAAGAGGCTATGCCTCGAACGAGGTAGCCTAAAAGCATGAGGAGCATAGGGAACCAAAAAAAACCTCTAGTAGTGTTCACCAAGCCATTTGGACGTGTTAGAATAGTTATTTTTGTCCCACACACTACCATTTCCAAAATACAACATCTAGTAGTCTTACACTTACTTAGACTACATTATTTCACACGTTTGTAAACAATAGGACAATGAGAGAACCGAATGGAGATGGAAAACACCACGAGAGGCTTTCATAGAGTTCCCTAACATGGAGCTATCATATCCGATGAGATTTCTCTAGGTGCCATGGAGTTTGAGAATCACACAACAAAGATATGGTGTGATTGGGCCTCGAGTCTCTTAAGCGACTACACTTGACGGGGTAGCCGGAAGCATGGGTGGAGGAAACCACCTATGTTCAATGATTTTTCCATAGGATGCAACTATGTAGACTATGAACTTAATTTTGTTGGGGAGACCACTAATGTTCCAACTATTCATTTTGAAAGAATGAATATCTTCAATCAAACTTAGAATGAAGAGCCTGATTTATTTTGGACATTATAAAAGGTTGTTTGTGCCCAAAAAGAAGCCGAAGGCCATATAAATATTTAATCTTCAACTTTAGATGACAATGAACATCGTGAAGAAAAATAATTAGGTGAAGATGTCACTATGATTCAAGAAGAAATGCCTCATGAAAGTCATAAAGAGTCAATTTGATTACCCAAAAATATCTTGAAGAACTTAAAGAGAAGATACCAGAGGAAGAAAAGGAAAAATGGGAAGCGTGGAAGGTTCACAACTTAACTGGAATGGAAGATCTATGTGATGTTGTCGATAGAATCATGGATAATCTTAAAGACAACATGACAAGTTGATTATTTTTATTAATCCCAGTTGCTTCAACTTCACAAATCAAACGGGTAGTTCCAAAACTAGCATCTTTGGAAAGAAAAAGCTGTAATGAAGTATTGATAATTGAGCCTAAAACTCATTTAGAATTATAATTTATTTTTTCATTGAGCATTCACCAATAGTTTCTTTTTTGAAGGTAGAAATTCATTTTATATGTGAGAAATATAATGCTAATTTAGTCTATTACTATGACTATTTAGGTTAGATTTCTATAGTCTATGAAATCCTCTCGCGAGTTTTCACCGTCTCCATCCAGTTCTCTCGATGTGCTATTGTTTGCAAAAGCATGAAATAATGCAGTTTGAGTCAATGTAGGGCTTCCAGAGGTTGTAGTTTGAAAATGGAAGTTTGTGGGACCAAAAAAATTATGCCAAGACATCATGGTAGCCTGGTGAATGCTAGTGTGCTTCGTTTTGGTTCCCTACGCTCCCCATGCTTTTGGGCTACCACATCCGGGCATAGTCACTTAAGAGCCCTAAGGCCCAAACACACCATTTCTTTGAAAGGTGATTTCTCGACTACGGCACCTAAAAATGTCTCGTTAGATCTGAGAGCTCCATGTTTAAGCCCTCTACGACATCATTTCATGGTTTTCTCTTTCTCCATCCGGTTCTCTCACGGTGTTATTGTTTGCAAACACATTAAATAGTGTAGTTTGAGTCAGTGTAGGGCTACCAGAGGCTGTATTTTTCAAAAAAAAGCTCATGGGACCAAACCAACTACGCCAACACGTCACAGTGGCCTGGTGAATGCTAGTGGAGGCTTCATTTTGGTTCCCTATGCTCCCTATGCATTCGGGCTACCTCGTTTGGGTGTAGTGGCTTAAAAGCCCCGAGGCCCAAACATGCCATATCTTCGACGGGTGATTTATCGACTCACTCGGTGGTACCTAGAGATATCTCGTCAGATTTGAGACCTCCATGTCAGAGCCCTCTACAAAAGAATGTCACAATTTTTCCTTCTCCATCTCGTTCTCTCGTTGTGCTATTGTTTTCAAACGTGCGAAAATAAAGTGCGGTCAGTCGCCAGGGTTGTCGAGGTTGTAGTTTGCAAACAAAAGCTCGTGGGACCAAACCAACTAGGCCAACATGTCGGATTGGCCATGTGAACGCTAGTGGAGCATTCATTTTTTCCCTACATTCCCGTGCTTTGAGCTACCCCATCCGGCGTAGTCGCTTAAGAGCCCCAAGGCCCAATCACGCCATATCTTTGACGGGTGATTTCTCAGACTCTGTGGAACCTAGAGACATCTCATTAGATATAAGAGCTCCATGTTTGGAAACTCTATGAATTCCTCTTATTGTTTTTTCCATCTCCATTTGGTTCCCTTGATGTCCTATCGTTTGCAAATGCGCAAAATAGTGTAGTCCAAGTTAGTGTAGGGCTGCCAGAGGTTGTAGTTTGCAAACGGAAGCTCATGGGACCAAACCAACTATGCCAACACATCGGGGTGGCCTAGTGAACTCTATTGGAGGATTTTTTGGTTCCCTATGCTCCCAAAGTGCTTTTGGGTCATCCCGGTCTCCGCGTAGTCACTTAAGAGCCTTAAGGCCCAAACATGCCATATCTTCAACGGGTGATTTCTTAGACTTCGTGGCACCTAGAGATGTATCGTTAGATCCAAGAACTCCATGTTGAATCCCTCTATGAAATCCTCTCACGGTTTTCTCCATCTTCATCTGGTTCTCTTGATGTGCTAATGTTTGGAAATGTGAGAAATAGTGTAGTTTGAGTAAGTGTAGGGCAGAGGCTGTAGTTTGCAAACGGAAGTTCATGGGACCAAACCAACTATGCAAAAACATCGGGGTGGCTTGGTGAACACTAGTGGAGGATTCATTTTGGTTCCCTACACTCCTTGTGCTTTCAGGCTACCCTGCTGGGTGTAATCACTTAAGAGTCCCGAGCTCCAAACATGCCATATCTTCGACAAGTTATTTCTTGACTCCGTGGCACCTAGGGACATCTTGTTAGATTCGAGAGATCCATGTTGAATCCCTCTATGAAATTATCTCATGGTTTTATCCGTATCCATCCAGCTTCTCTCGTTGTCAGTATAGTTTGCAAACACATGAAATAGTGCAGTTTGAGTCAGTGTAGGGCTTCAAGAGGCTGTAGTTTGCAAATCAAGCTCATGGTACCAAAATAACTACGCGAACACATCAGGGTGGCCTTGTGAACACTATTGAAGGCTTCCTTTTGGTTCCCTATGCTCCCCATGATTTCGGGCTACCCTGCACGGCGTAGTCACTTAAGAGCCCTGAGGACCAAACACGCCATATCTTCGACGGGTGATTTGTCAAACTCCGTGGCACCTAGAGACATCTCATTAAATCCGAGACGTCCATTTCAGGACCCTCTATGAAATTCTCTGCGGTTTTTTCCATCTCCCTCCGGTTCTCACGTTGTGCTATTGTTTGCAAATGCACGAAATAGTGTAGTCCGAAGTCGAGATAGGGTTTGCTAGAGGTTGTAATTTGCAAACGGAAGCTTGTGGGACCAAACCAACTACGCCAACATGTTGGGGTGGCTAGGTGAATGCTATTGGATCTTTTTTTTTTTGTTCTCTCGCATTCCCCATGCTTTCGTGCTACCCCGTCTGGGCATAGTCGGTTAAGAGCCCTTGGGCCAAATCATGCCATATCTTTGACGGGTGATTTCTAGGACTCGTGGCACATAGAAACGTCTCATCAGATTTGAAAGCTCTAGGTCGGGGCATTCTATGAAATCCTCTCATATTTTTTCCATCTCCATTCGGTTCTCTCATTGTTCTATTGTTTGCAAATGCGCAAAATAGTGTGGTCTAAGTCAAAGAAGGTCATAGATGTCAGTATTTTACAAACGGTAGCTTGTCGGACAATTGTCTAGGCCAACACATCCGTATGGCCTAGTGAACACTAGTGGAGGATTTTTTTTGGTTCCCTACGCTCCCCGTGCTTTCAGGCCACCCCGTCCAGGCGTAGTCACTTAAGAGCCTTGAGGCTTAAACATGCCATATCTTGGACGGGTGATTTCTCGGACTCATGGTGGCACCTAGAGATGTCTCGTCAGATTTGAGAGATCCAAGTTGAAGTCCTTTATGAAATATTCTCATGTTTTTCTCAGTAACCATCCCATTCTCACGTTGTGCAGTCTGAGTCAGGTTAGGGCTGCCAGAGGTTGTAGTTTACAAACGGAAGCTCATGGGACTGAACCAACTACACCAACAAGTCAGGGTGGCCTGGTGAATGCTAGTGGAGGATTCATTTTGGTTCCCTATGCTCCCCGTGCTTTCGAGCTACCCCATCCATGCATAGTCCCTTAAGAGCCCTGAGGCCTAAAACACACCATATCTTTGATGGGTGATTTCTGACTCTGTGGCACCTAGAAATGTCTTGTCAGATCCGCGACCTCCACGTTAGGGCCCTCTATGAAATCCTCTCATAGTTTTCACCATATCCATCCGGTTCTCTTGTTGTGCTATTATTTGTAAATGCGATAAATAGTGCGGTTTGAGTCGGTTTAGGGTTGCGAGATCTGTAGTTTGCAAATGGAAGCTCGTGGGACCAAACTAACTACGCCAACACGTCGGGGTGGCCAGGTGAATGCTAGTGGAGGATTCGTTTTGGTTCCCTACACTCCTGTGATTTTAGGCTACCCTGTCCCGGGCGTAGTCACTTAAGAACCTTGAGGCCTAAACATGCCATATCTTTGACAGTGATTTTTCGATTCGTGGCACATAGAAATGTATCGTCGATCCAAAACCTCCATGTTGAATTCCTCTACAAAGCCTCTCATGGTTTTCTCCATATCCATTCAGACTGAGTCAGTGTAAGGTTGTCCATTTCCGATGACCTGAATAATATAGGTGGTGAAATGAGAATTTTAATAAGATATTTTTACAATATAGGCGGTGAAATGAGAATTTCTGTTTTTTGTTACTTTCTAATATTTAATTTTTCTTATCTTCACTTGGCTTCAAGAATAATAAACACGTGCCAACCACATGAAGGTGGAAGCTTTTTTGGCACCACTAACCTACATAAACATGTTAGTAAGCAATTAAATATAATTTTAAATCATACAAAATTTAAACAGAATCATTTAAGTAAATATTCAAATTAAATTCATGAAGAACATACTTTTGCAAATTCAATCCAATGAACCGCAAGGATCAACTTTATTCTTGACAGTAGCAAGAATTGATTCATGATTTGATTCACGAACCTTCCACAAATTTTTGTTTGATGGCCGACCTCGATATTTGATCAATTTAATATTTGTTGTAAGGACCAAATGTGAATAGTGAAGTATCTTCTGATGTGCTTCATAGTCTTCAAACAACCAAATGTTTGACTTTTTGATAGGATATCGTCGAAGCCAAGTTCTAGTGACTACCATTGATCTAGTGGGATACTCAAGGACTTCACCATCAATGACTGTGGAAGTCAAATTTTTTTCCCCTCTACACAACGAGATAAGAAGTAGTATGTTCCCTCTTCGTTAAAGTTTGTCGCAATAACTACAAAATGTACCCTATGTATCTCAAAATAAAATTGTCTAGTTAATTTATAAATACATTAAGAGTTGACCATTTAATAATTTATAAATCTAAGACATGACATGTATATATATGTATGTACCTTGTTGCACTAAATCGACACTTGGTCAAAGTCGAGGGTGATATTGTCATTTGATCTAAAGATCCTACAAGTTGTAATGCTCATGGAACTTGATGTGTGTCGAGAGGAATTAGAGGTCTACAAGTCCATTCATCCACCCACCGATGTGACTCACATTCAATCCATGCAAAATCAATGCATGATATACAAAAACATGTCATACACTTAGTATAAATAGTCTAAGCATTTGCATATGAACTACAGAATGAGTGCATATCACTTGATCCTGCAACTATCATACAATCTTCAAATTTTTCAGATGTTGTTGCTCTATCAACCAAAAATATCTATGAACCGTTGATATATCTTGAGATTCATGGCCCATATTCTTGACACACTAATCAACAATACTTTTTGCATCTGTAAATTTAGCACCAACCTTGAACTTTAACTCTTCTCTTGCAAGTGCTCTTTTCACACATGCTCCTGCACAATTATGCTCTCCTTTTCCATACCATGCCTCAGTAAAACTCTAGATATGTTGTAAATTTGTTTCTTTGTGCATCCTACTTAGCCAATAAAACATTCGTGCATTCTTGAATTGTGATGTGTAGTTGTCTGACCAAATGTAATGTTAATCGAAACTAATGTTCCTCTCATACAAGTTCGCATAAAACAACCGGAAACACCCTTGAACATATTCTATACAATGTGTCCGATCAACACTGATGTAGATATCATACTCTCTTAATATTTTTCAATCTTTCTTAGTTCTTTTAGGAGAGTGCATGAATGTTATATGCACAAAAATAGAAACTTGCACTGAGTTATAATATTGAGACTAAACCTCCATTTGTGGCTGTAATGTGTGATTCTATGTGAAATCAACTACTGAAACAATAGTACCAAGTGGGAATGTGTCCTTGCTTAACTTGCATTGTTCATTCAACCATCGAGCTCTATGTGTGTGCCTTGCATACTCATAAAAAATTTCCTCTCTGAATTTGACCATATATTCTGATACATGTAATTATTTTATAATAAGCTCACACCTCTTAGATTCTTTTCCATATTTTAATTGATATGCCACCGATTTATATTTAGTGAAATCAACCAATTATTTTCCTATTGAATATGTACTCTCCTTGTGGATACAACTTTTCAGATTTGGCAAGCCACCGCATACATTGCACGTTCCATCCAAACATGCTTTGTTATAAAAAAAATGTCTTCTTGATTTTTCACAAAATATTGTCAAAATAAATTCCCTGAAAATTTTTGTGGGACATTTATTCCATACTCTGCAACATGATGTCGAGTATGCAAAACACTATGTATTTGACAAAAACCATCATAATGCATTGAAAATTCAACATGATGCCCGCAACACAAGTGGTACGTGAGTGATTGATTTTCACATAAAAGGGTTATCTCATTTCAAAGAATCTTTGGCTAATGTTAATTTGTGGATTTTCATTTGTAAAATTAGAGAACAATTCTGTTTGAGTCATATCTAAGAAATGTTTTGCGCCAATTCACGATTACAAGAACCTATTCTTCTTTTTTATTGTATCTATTCTAATCAAGTGTCACCCTTGTGTTCTCATTCCAAAATTTTAAAATTAATTCTTTTAGAATATCGGATGTATTCTTGTCTTTTCGTGGAAGTCTGCTAGAGAAATCCCAATAGTCGGTGTTATTGACTAACTCAACATGTTTACGTCTTTCTATTGCTTTAGTTAGTGTTTTTCTGTTTAGCTTCAAAGCAATGCTTATTTTTCTTATCGGCATTTATTAAGCTGTTTTATCACGTACTATACAATTAGTTAGTGCACATTGTGTAGCATTACTATCTTTGGTGCATCTTTTGCCACCTATAGTTTGATATGTTTTATGTATGTATTCAACAATTGACGCATTTTGATCAACAACATTAGATGTTCTTAACCCTAGGGTCTTCATTATACGTCTCATATTAATTAATTTTATAAATGAAACAAATAATTGACATCTTTGTGTGTCATTTAAATTCTCAAAGTAATTATCCCAAATTCCACTAGCTTTTCTTCTCACATTTCTTTCAGACATTTTGTTAGGCATTGGTTTTATAATATTTTCATCAATTTCAATTAAGTGAATTGATTTTCTTCGTGAAATGGAAGGAGGTGTTCTTAGAGGTGAAGATTCACTTACAAGGTTACTTTCTTCATTCAAAGTGTTTTCATACAAATTTTGGGGTTAACATTTGGATTCTCGAGTAAGGGTTCAACAATTGAATTCATATCAATTTCTTCATCAATACCAACATTATCATTCATTGCAAAATCATTATTCTCTACATTTTCATTATGTATTTCATCTCAATTTTCTAATATATTAACTACATTTGATATAGCGAATGTACCATGCCCTACTCAAGTTTTTACATTCTCTTCAATTTCTTTATTCTCTTCTCTTCCAATTGCTTCGGTATCTTATTATTAACTTTCCTCTGTTCCTTAGCATGACGTTTATCGCCCATGATTAGAAAAAATCAACTAGTGGGGTAGGAGACAAAATGAAATACTAAAAATCATGCAAGAATGTAGAGAATATTGCAGAAAAAAGAATGTTTGCAGAATTCCCATGAAAGTGATGAAAGGGACTTTGGGGGACCACAATATATAAGACAAAGAAGAAAAACACGTACGCGTTTTGTGTTTTCTCTTTTTCCAAGCCATGGGATCTGGTTTGGATCACCAAGCCTAAGGCATGGACCTACACAAACACAACAAACAATGATTTTTTACAAGAAAATGTAAAAATGACACTTCCTCTATGATAAATCAAAATAAAATAATCAATCCATTTTTCAAAAATTATACTACGACGTAGAGCGAGTCTCTTCTTTCTAAAAATATAATTTTCCAAATTTTAGATAACTAATATAAGGTTTCCATATTATTTATTTTCTAACTATGCCTTTTTATAACTATTTTTTGAAGTGTAAATATGTCTATCTTTCATGATGTGTCTTTTTTTTTTTGGGTGATCGAAATTAGAAAAATTATACTAGCCTAACTAGGCATAATTCTATACATATTCTAAAAAAAAATCTAATTTTCAATATTTTTGAGATAGTTAAGGGGCACATGGTTTGGAGCTCTGTTATTTTTCAAAACATAAAATTTTAGTACTAGAAAAATCATAAATAAAAAAATATTCACTAAATAAATCTTTTTAAAAATGGAGCCCAAACTAGATGCTCCTAGCTATATTTCTACCAAAGGGTTTTCTAAAATACTAAATGGTGCTAAAAAATGGTGGGGCACATGAAAGTTACTCTATTATGTTTTTTAACAAAAACAGGAGAATCTATTTGTATTTTAGTTGTTTGACCCACTTAAACTTATCTGTTTTCAATAAAATTTAGTAGCTTAGAAACTACACTCAAAATTCTACGATTCGTATTTCTACAAGATCTTCCAATTTGAGTGTAACTAGTTAGAAAAACTTGTACAAGTTGAAGTTTTTGTTTTAGAAAATGCGTCCACTTAAGACCCCCTTTTGGCCTCCCAACTTGGTGCACTCTCCCGGTGTTCTTTTGGGACTACTTGTATTCGAATATTCCTAAATTTCCCCTTTAGTGATAATTAAAAGGAATGATAACCCAATTGTACCAAGCCAAGAACACAGATGCTAATCAAACACCGTGATCTATAATATTAAAGAAATTAGCTAGAATAACTTTACATAAAACCTTTGCAAAAAAATGAGCAAAGATATCATATATTATTATTGAACTCAATGAAATACAATGAGAATGGGCCCTGCTTATATAGGAAAGAAATAATAATCTAATAACTAGTCAAGGTCGTAGATCAAGCCATAAATCAAGGAAATAACTAGTCACGACCATAGATTTAGGAGAGAACTAGACATCAAGGATCTAGTCGGTACCATAGATCAAGGAAAGAACTAGTCAATACCATGGATCAAGGAAAGAACTATACCTAACAACTAGATAATATCTCCTAATATCTAAATAAGATAAAAGAAATATCTACACACATAAGTGGGTGAAGATAAATATGATAAAAGTAAATAAAGTACCTAGGTGAACATAAGTTAAGGTAAATACCTAGTCTAATAGTAATCAAATTTTTTATTAGATTCATGTTTCCATTTCCTCGAGGCTCAAAAGTGTTGCACCTCATGTTAACACTTGATGTACGAAATTATTTGCATCAAGATAGAATTTATTGTTTGTGGTCTTATAAATTTTCAAATGTGTAATAAGTTTACACTGAATTTATGTCCCGTCCTATGAACCTTCTCTTCAAACTCGCATAAAATTGTGTCACAGATCTACACAATTCAATTACATAAATAAATTTGACTCTAACTTTGATTATTATAACCTATCTTTCATGTTTAATGAATTTACTAGTTGTATATATTTGAGTAATGAATTTTGGTTATTTATTATTTAAAACTAGCTGAGAGACCCGACCTTGCTTGGAAAGGCTAACCTGAGAAAAACTATTTTGGAGCCCCTACCCACTACATCAACCTACTATATTACTCTAGTTTCATCCCACTTGGTTTTATACGACCATTTCTTCCTCTTTCACATGCTTTTGTAATCTATTTATCGCTACCTAAAGGATTGCTAACTCCATGGCATCATATATCGGTTAACACCTTTTATCACACTTTATAACCCTTATTAAATCTACCCATTCGTAATGTGTTCCCTTAAAAATTGTTATCTTCCTCTGGATTATCATCCCTCCCATGACCTCCTAACAAGGTGATTTATGTCTTATTTACTAATCTTGTTCTAAAATCTCTTTTTACTCTTATTTATCAAGTTTTCCAAGAAACTATTATGATTTCCACATACAAGCCGAGTGACACTTGTAGGTGTTATCCCAATTTTGCCCCTGGGCTAAAATTGGTTAGCCATAACCCCACACGAGAAGAAACCGGAGAAACCACATTAGAATCCTATAATCGAGCAACAAAGGGACTCTACAATGGACTGGCGAGTGCAAAGATCAAACGACCCCGTGAAAGAAGAAATTCAAGAAACCACCCCATAGAATGATTCGTGCTTCAAATCCAACAGAAAAGTTACAGGCGGGCTTTAAAATGGAATAGTAGGGCCAGGGAGAAGAAAAATTTTCAAGGAACCAGAGGCTCAAAGGAAATTAAACAGTGAAGGCTCGAAGTCTTCGAAATCTGAAAATGACTCAGAATGAGCCCAAATTGGCTAAGTATAGAGATTCAGAGAGGCTTCCAAGTGTCCGAACGACACACATTCAAAAGTGAGATTTTGGGTGGAGACTCAAACTTGCGACAACCCTCCACATAGCCAACGGTCAACGAGAGGTAAAAAGGAGAGCAAGCCCAAAACAAATAAGTATAGAGTGCACGTGGAAGGCTCCACATGTTTTAACGACACTCCTTCAAAGGTAAAGTTCTGAGCGGGTTTTCAAATGAGCGCGGGCTCGCCGCATGTACAAGGTCCAAAAAGGGACAGAATCAGGGGTTAAATAGTCAAAGCAGCGGTAGGCTGTGAAAGTTGCCACATCTCAATTTGGTGTTATTTCAAAAGTAAAATTTGGGGCGGGTTTCCAAATAAGCGCCAGGCCTCCACGTGTCTAGGGTCAGACTTTTGGCCCGCCGAGAAAAGAAACACCATGGAGCTCGTAGAAGATGCCACATGTCAGTCAGACACTATTTAAAAAGTGAAAGGAAGGAGCCATATCTCCAAGATGTGTGAGGCCGCCACGTGGACCCTGTATGGACAAACTCTTTAAATATTGTGCTCCCGCGACCTGAAACTTCAAATGGCCATATCTTTTGACTAGAAACTCGATTTGGACAAGAGAAGACTTTTTGGAAATGTCTCGACACCCTCTACACCATGGAAACATAAAATATCATTCTTAATAGGATTTAAAGGGTAAAAAATAAGAAAAGGTCTTCTAGGTCATTAATACGAGAATATGATTTCTTCAACTACCAGATATGATTCTATTCGATTTGCCATTTTCCTTCTTCAACATGCCAAGAAGACATAGGGAACCAAAATCGATAGATTGTAGGTGGATTTAAGAGGGGGCATTGATTGATGGTGGTCAAACTTTCAAAGCAGGATTCAATGCATATCTCAAGGTGGTTGAAGCCGATTCAAATTCTTCCCTCCTCTCTCTCATTCTTCCTATATATTGTAATGAAGGGGCATATTCAAAGGGTTGATGTTTTCTCTCATGCCCCCCTTCTCTTTCTTCCTTATGGTAGAATGTGGAGTCTAAGCCTCCTCCCATTGCTCTATAATGGTGTTTTCTTGCCTCTTGCCCATTGATGATGTAACGTGTAACTTTTGGAGCAATAAAATCTGTTTTATGATGCATCTGTCCATCCTTGGCTCATTTTATTGTCTCTTCTTACCTCTCATTGTCACAGGGTATATTGTGCATATTTTTATGTTTGTTGCAGATTAAGGGGTTGTGCTTAATGGGTTTTGAAGTGTTGCTCTATGTGAAAACTATCTCTAGTTCGTGGTGAATTCTATCCACCCTCTCCTCTACTCACCTCTCTCCACTTCAGGCAGTTGGATCTATTATTCAACCACTTCCTTTTCTGGTGTATCACCACTTAGTGTAGGCTCTTTCACCCTCTCTCTCTCTCTATGTCTCCTCAAAATGGTTAGATTAGGATATAATAGGTTCTTCCTGCATTGGAGTAGCTTGTGGTAGGTAGATTAGGAAGAAAGAACCGGATTTCTTCGGAGGCCCATCTCAAGTTTTGCAATTCCCACACTTGAGAGATTATCCAATGTTGTGCAATCACACTTTGAATTCCCTACTCCACACCCAAGCCATTCGGGGTGCTGTGTGCTTCTTCACTAACAGTTTTGGCACGCCTTATGGGAAAGGTCTGAAGCACCTTACCACTTCATCTTAGCAGGTCGGTGTGTTCCTATTAAGGTTCAGCCTTTGAGGCACATGCAAGCACATCTGGTGACTCCATCTAGTCAAATAACCCATCCTCGAGTTACAGAATTTTCCATCCATTTCCATCCATTTTTCATTCATATTTCTTTCCACATCTTTCATTTTCTTCCATTTCATGAAGTTGTGCAATCATGACTTCATTTCCTTCTTGGAACTCACACTTACAACAACAATGCAATCCACCTCCAATGCATTTCCCAACTCCTCCAGATCAGCATTATTATCAGATCCAAAATAATCATGCTTACCCATATGAGCATTGCCAAAACCAGTTTGGCTATGGAGCTTATCAAGAACAAGGGTATGCATGTGATGACAACAGTCAAATGGAAGAGTTCAATCTGTTGGAGAAGATTAAAAAAATGGATGCTAGCATGGTTCAGTCAAGAGCCATAGCACAAATGAAGGCATTCAAGATTGGTTGTAGGGCACCTTGTCCATGGGGAGGCCCTTTTCCAAGACATTACAGCCCTCAAGAGAAGCTTGACTTCATGGTTGAAGTGCTACCTCAACTTACATAGTGGATTGAGGACATTGAGGCTTATGAGCGAAGTGCGAGACAACCTTTTCAATGGGTAAGTCAGTCACCAGCTCCTTGTCCTTCATTTTCTCTTTCTCAATCTTTATCATTTCAGCAGTGTCAAGAGTCAAGCCCCTAAGTTGTTGCCCCAAGTGTTGATTTCTCTTCTCCATCTCTTGATCTTCCACGCCATTTAAATTATATTCCCTTTTCTTTCCAAAGTAGTCATCCCCTCCAAATAAACAAGAAGTTCCACCTCCCTCCCCACCACAAACAATTGTAAAGTTGGTTGAACCCCAACCTATCACTCCTCTTACTTTCCCAAGCCCATGTTGGGAAGAGACTCAAGAATCTAGTCAAGGAAAACAACAAGAGGTGGAGACCAGCGAAGGAGAAAGGATAGATAATATGAAGAGTTGGGCTGCCAAATTTGGATTTACAAAGATCCCCTTAATGGTCAAGCCAATAAAGGAGGTCAGGGTTGAGGATCCAATGGTGGCTGAGGCTGAGTTTGTAGCAGAAGAAGAACAACAAGAAGAAGAAGATCAACAATTCTTTTACTATGAATGCAGTGTCCCTAATGGCACTTTTTCTGAAGAAGATGTTGACTGATCCAAGATGCATAACCAATTGAGGAGGAGGAACAATCAGCTCCAAGTCCCATTGAAGAGGAGTATATGGGAGAGATAAAATTAGAGTTGAAGCCGTTGAATGAAGAAATCATCATTGAAGATTTTTGCTTTCATTCCAATGGTCTGATTTGATTGATGAACCCATGATGGAGGAGGACCATACGATTCATGAGAGGCTCCACTACGAGAGAAGGCCACGAAAGAACCCTCAATTCTTCCTCCCACTTCACCCCCGTCAAGCTATAATGTTGAAGAAGAGTTTGAACTTTCAAACTTTATGTTGGAGGATGAAGGGAACCATGGTGAGCAAGTTGCAGATCAGGAGGACACCATGGAGGAGGTCGAGCATATGCAATAGGACAACAAGGAGATAGATTATCTGTCTGACTTAGAGGATTTCTTTGATGGAGAAGAGCCCATGGAGATTAGATCATTTGATCCTCCATCAATTATCTTCCAAGCACATGAGCCTAGTACCATGAAGGAGGACATTCAAAGACAACAACTTGCACTTCATAACAGCTCTTTGGGACCAACATTAGAAGATATGAGTCTTCCATGTTCTTCACAAGAGAAGGAAGGGAAAGAGCAAGAGGATGTCATCATCTCTCTCACACCATCCACCTAGGAAGGTTAACAAGAAGACTCCATTCTTGGAGTTGAAATTCAAAGTAAGGGGCACATCCAAAGGATCAAACCTTGCCCAATAAGATACCTAGCTTCATTGGAGCCAAGGGAGAAGCCACAACTAGTCATGCTTGCTTCTAAGCATGAGGATGAGCTCCAATGTACCAAGGATCAGCTGCAATGCCTCTTCAATCCAAATGAAGAGAAACTAAAAGAGGCATTTGTCTTATTTCCAGCTGACACCTTGATGATTTGGGTGGAGGACCGGCTTATGGTAAGTTTTTCACTCATCCAGGAAGCCATATTCAGTGTCAAATAATTTGTATGGCTGCCCCTTTTGAGAAAGGGAAGCTACTTCTCCTACCCTTAGCAGGCTTTGTTTAGCCTCCTTTTCTCTGGTTAGTGTAGCAATAGGAGTAGACTTTTTTTTAGCAAAATAAGTGCTTGTGCACACTCTGCATGTCTCATTTGAAGCATGTATGATTTTTATCTTTGTACATAATTTTTGTTCGTATTGCTCCAGAATGCCAAGGCCAAGTCCTTCAGTATTCATGGCAAATTTCAAAATAAAACAAATGCAAAGCAAAGAAACTAAAGTCATCTTGAAACATATCATTTAGGGACAGATGAAAGCCTCAGGTCAAAACAATTTTCTACTCTCAAAATCCTTGTTTCAATATTTCTTATGAAAATTGAGAGTGTAAACATTGGGCTCGTGGATCAGAGGTAGGATCAGTATCAGGCCATCATTCTTGACTCCATGCCCAATGGATGCTTCAAGGCTATTGGTCCCTTCATCTAGCAGGTAGATGCCCCTGCGAGTCGCCAAATTGTTATCCCAATTTTTCCCCGGGTAAAATTGGTCAGCTATTACCCTACAAAGAAACCAAAGAAATCACGTTCAAATCCTACAATCGGGAACAAAGGGACTCTACTGATGGACTGGAAGGGCTTTGGAAAGATCAAACGACCCCATGTAAGAAGAAATTAAAGAAACGGCCCCGTGGAATGATCCGTGCTTCAAATCCAACAGAAAAGTTATAGGCGGGCTCTAAAATGGAATAACAGGGTCGGGGATAACAAATAATGTCAAATAACTAGAGGCTCAAAGGAAAAGAAATGGTGAAGGCTTAAAGTCTTTGGGCTCTACAAATGACTCGGAACAAGCCCCAAATTGGCTAAGAATAGAGAGTCATCGGAGGCTGCCAAGTGTGTAAATGGTGCACATTCAAAAGTGGGCAATGGTCAATAGAGGTCAAAAAGGAGAGTGGGCCTAAAACAACTAAGTATAGAGTGCATGCGGAAGGTGCCACGTGTCTTAATGACACTCCTTCCAAGGTAAAGTCCTGAGCGGGGTTTCAAATGAGTGCGGGCTCACCGCGTGTCCCAAGTCAAAAAAGGGAGAGAGTCGGGGGGTTAAATAGTCAAAGTAGAGGTAGGCCTGTGGAAGCTTCCACGTGTCGGTCCTGGCACTATTTCAAAATTAAAATTTGGGGTGGGTTTCTAAACAAGCGTCAGGCCTCCACGTGTCCAGGGTCAGACTTTTGGCACGGCCCGAGCAAAGAAGCTCACTCGAATACAAAGGAACACTATGCGACCTACGAAGCCACCACGTGTCGGTCAGATGCTATTTTAGAAGTGAAAGGAAGGAGTTGTATCTCTAAGATGTGCGAGGCTGGAATGTGGACCTTGTATGGATAGACTCTTTAAATATTTTGCTTCCGCGACTTGAAACTTCAAATGGCCATATCTTTTGACTAGAAACTCATATTTGGGCGAGAGAAGACTTTTTGGAAATGTCTCGACACCCTCTATGCCATGGAAACATAAAATATCATTCTTAATAGGCTTTAATAGGTGAAAAATGGGAAAATGTCTTCCAGGCCATTAATACAGAATCGATTTCTTCAACTACCAGATCTGATTCGATTCGATCTGTCGTTTTCCTTCTTCAACATGCTAAGCAGACATAGGAACCATAATCGACAAATTGTAGGTGGATTTAAGAGGGGGAATTGATTGATGGTGGTCGAAATTTCAAAGTAGGATTCAATGCATATCTCAAGGTGGTTGAAGCCAGATTCGAATTCTTCCCTCCTCTCTCTCATTCTTCCTATATATTGTAATGAAGGGGCATATTCAAAGGGTTGATCTTTTCTCTCTTGCCCCCTTCTCTTTCTTCCTTAGGGTAGAATGTGGAGTCTAAGCCTCCTCCCATGGATCTATAATGGCATTTTCTTGCCTCTTTCCCACTGATGATGTACCGTGTAACTTTTGGAGCAATAAAATCTGTTTCGTGATGCATTTGTCCATCCTTGGCTCATTTTATTGTCTCTTCTTACCTCTCGTTGTCGTAGGGTATACTGTGCATATTCTGATGTTTGTTGCAGATTTTGGGGGCTGTGCTTAATGGGTTTCAAAGTGTTTCTCTGTGTGAAAACTATCTCTGGTCCGTGGTGCATTCTTTCCACCCTCTCCTCTGCTCACCTCTCTCCACTTCAGGCAGTCATATTTTTGATTCAACCACTTCCTTTTCTGGTGTATCACCACTTAGTGTAGGCTCTTTCACCTCTCTCTCTCTCTCTCTCTCTCTCTCTCTCTCTCTCTCTTTGTCCCTTGGAATGGTTAGATTAGGATATAATAGGTTCTTCCTGCACTGGAGTAGCTTGTGGTAAGTAGATTAGGAAGCAAGAACCGAATTTCTTCGGAGGTCCATCTCAAGTTTTGCAAGTCCCACAACTTGAGAGATGGTCCCATGTTGTGCAATCACACCGAATGCCCCACTCAACACCTAGGCCATTCGGGGGTGCTGTGATTTTGCACTAATAGTAGGTATGTATGAGGTAGGTATATTTCATTTATTGGAGTTCATTTATTCTTCATAGCATTTTCATTACTACTTACTTTATTTCAACATTTAATTTTGATTTCGAGCACTACATTGATAATTTTATGGAAAAAATCAAGTGTTTCACTATTGTGACATGTTTTGATCTTCGATTGGGGCATATGTATACACCTCAATTTTTATGCTTGCTCTTATGAAGGGGTGCTAATACATTTTCCTCCTAAGTGGGTGCCTCGAAGAACTTACTTAGAATCCAAGTATGATTGAAATTGGTGATGTGGGCTGACCACATCATTCGAAAGATGTCATTATTGTGACAAAGTTTCTTTACGCTCACCTCATTTCTTCCTTTTACTCACATATTGTATGCATCATGTATATCTATCTCATTATGTCCACTTGTTTGTGCTTATTGCATGTTATTATTCATACCTTCATTTACCTTGGACCTTCATCATTTATTCTAGTTATCTCTCATATTTCACCTCACATGTTTTTCACCCATTTTACCTCAGTGTTCCTCTATGGTTGACGCCACCACCCATCGGAAATTGTGTCGGGTTTGGAATTTCCGTATCCAATGTCATCACCCATGGGCGATGGAGTCGGTGTGTGTGTGTGTGTGTGTCCCTTTTTGGCATTTTATCACTATTTCATCATCATTTTAAAATTAAAAATTCACTACTTAACTCATAGCTTTTCTCACTATTTCACACCTACTTGTTGGACTTGAGGATTGAGAGCTTATCCCTTTTCATTTGGATTGAGAGCTTACCCCTTTTCCATATAACTTCCTTATGGTTAGAGTCGCCGTCCTCTAGAATTACCATACTAGTGTTTTTTAGCGCCTTTGGTATCTATAACATATGTCTAGACTTCTATGTGATCTCTATACTTGAAAACCAAACTAAGAACCTATTTTCCCTCATCACACAATTTCACAATTCTAATTAAAACTCTATTGATATGCATGCCTACTCACAATAAAAACAAATACAAAATATTAACAGAGGAAAAAAAACCAAGAGAAAGGACCCACATAGTAATAATGGTGGTTATTTAAACAATTATAAATTAAAAAAACTATCCAAAAAGAGAAATCACGAAAGAATCGAGAAAACATGAAAAGAATGTTGAACTAATCACAAGGCCAAAAACATAAAACAAATACCAACTAAAGCTTAATATAAACCGATAAACACACACATATAAATACAAATAATTAGCCACGTCCCAAAACTAAGGGACTATGAAATTGAAAAAAGGAGCCATAATTTCAAAGCTTGAAAAGTTTGTTAGAAGGGTATATGAATTTGACTCGGCTTTTGGGAGGGTTCCTTCGCATATGACTCGAGTAAATGAAGTATCTATTTTTAACCTATTGAGTTTTGAAGATGTGACCTTCCAATTATGACTAAAGTGTTCGACCTAATATATTTATTTTTTCTGTTGTCACCATTGTTGTCATATGACATCATTATTTTAGGATATTTTGATAAATGAATCATATATCCTTTACAACTCATTAAGAAGAATCCTTTTGTGGAAAATGAGTATTAGATTAATATGGCTATAATTATGACGTTCCACCCACAAGCATTAAACATGAAATGAATGGGCACATGTTAAATATATTCATTTAAGTATTATTTGATGTTGTCAATAGATTTCATCTTTAAGGGGATACGATTTAAAATAATATAGATTTTTTTTTTTATGTTTAGGGAAGATGTTGTGGTATTTATAGAATAAAATATATCAAAATTCTTTCTTTCCAGTATAGTTACTATTTTTATTTTTTTAATAATTGTTATTTATTAATAGCATTTTATTAAAAAATTTAAGGTAATTGTTTAGATGTTTCTAATATAGCTTCTTACTTTTGTATTAGGTAGATCTAATAAATTAAATATTTTAAAAATATTTATGTTGTAATATAATTTTCATCTTGATTGTTTATATATAATTTTCAACGTCACATGTTTCTCATATTTCTATTCTTGCACTCTTCTCGGTTTGTATTTTTATCTCTTTATTCTAACAATGAAGTAATGAGAGTTTTGTTGAAACTAGGAATTGATCTTTTTAACACATGGAAATATTTGTTTAGAGTTAATTATGCTTGTTTTAGGTGATTATTATTCAATCGAGCTAAGTTTAGAAAAATAGAATTTTCTCACTTGGATCTTGCCAAATCATCTTCATTGCCTTTATTGTATCATGTCAAGTCTCATCTACATCTATTGACTCTTTTAAGTAGATCTACTTCTTGATCCCCATGTTTATTTAACCACTTCATCTTATCATAATACCACCCATTCTCTTGAGTTTCATATATTATTTAGTACAATAACCTATTTATATTCATACGCCTTATTCTAAATCAATATGTCACAAATCAACACACTTCTTCTAATTATAATCACATGCCTATGATAACATTTATTGGTAAAAAAATTCTCCCTCTAGTAATAATACACATGTTTATGTTGATACTTATAGGATATGAGATTTATACATTTACTCCTACATAGATAAAATATTTATAATCTCTCTCAAGTTTTTTCACTATTTTGAAAGGCTTTGATGAAAATAAATTTAAAATATTTTATCACCCACTTCTAAGATAAATTTATTAACTATAATCAAGGCCAAATTACACTTTTGGATTGCCCTACGAAGTACTCGGAGCGTACGCCCCGCCCCTCACCCCACAACCCCTAGAACCAACCATTAACTATTGAAATCTATTTGTTTTGTGAAGATAAATAAGAACGTTAGATACTAAATACCTTATTTATTTGTTGTACATTGTAGGGAAGAGGTTATTTTCATATGCAAATGAAATGCATGTTACAAACATTCATTTGAAAATTAGTAGAGAAACATTATTAAATGTTAATATATATTATTTAAATACAATTGTACTTTCTAAATATAAAATCATTTCAAGTATCTTCAAAGCCAATCAATTCAAAAATAGTAATACAATTAAGAATATTATATTGACTATGAAACAGATTTAGTAATATTATATATTACTCTTACAATTTCTTAAACACAACCCAAAAATAGTATTATTAAAATTCTCCTCCCTTTGAGTAAACCAAATATATTTTCTTTCTCCTTTTATAATCATTCGAGTTTATTCTTTCTTCATATTCATTATTTGTCTAAGTTTTTGTTGAAATATTTCTGTTATGAGTAACAGAAAATTTGCTCCATTTGTTAAATTTGAATGCTCTTTTGGGACTACTTGTATTTAGAGTATTCCTAAATTTCACCTTTAGTGATAATCCATAATTTTTATCGAGACTCATGTTTACATTGCCCTTAGGCTCAATAGTGTTATTGCGCCTCACGTTAACACTTGATATGTGAAACTAATTGTATCGTTATAGAATTTATTTTTTGTAATCTTTTAAATTTTCAAATTTGTAATAAGTATACACCGAATTTATGCCATGTCCTACTGAGACCTACTCTTCAAAGTCGCATAAATTTGTGTCAAAGATCTACACAATTCAATCACATGAATAAATTTGACTCTGACTCTGCTTTCTACAACTTGTCTTTCTTGTCTAGTGAATTTATTGTTCGTATGTATATAAATAATGAATTTTAGTTACTTATTATTTCAAACTAGTGAGAGCCAACCACCTTGGAAAGGCTAACTTTGAGAAAAACCATTTTGGCGCCCCTACCCATTAGGTGCCCTCGAGCTCGCTACTAGGTTGCTTAGGGTATGAAATGCCCTTGACTATAATTACTTAAAATGCAAAAGGCCAAAAGAAATAAAAGTCTTTGTACCTTTTTATCCACATAATAATTCTCGTTTTATCTATGCTAGAATTGAAAGCCCAATTATCTATCAAATGAGATAATTTCTAAATTCTCAACATTTCATGTGATAACGATTTCTTTATTCAATAGAACATGTTAATTTTACTTAAGTTTTGTTGATTTTGTACTTAATTTTAAGGTAGTTAAAAAAATTCTGCAAAAGATAATTTTGAAGATTTTGAAGATTACTTAGAGTATTTTCACCACTCTTTATGTTATAATTTATGTAAATAAATTAAAGAATACTATAGATATTTAAAAAAATATATATGTACAATTTTTAAAATAATTTATAAGAATCAATGAACATCTAGTAACTCTTAATCAATCTCTACAACAACATATAAATATATCATTCCACACACTACAAATAAATCAGAAATCAAATCCATAACCTAAACATCCTAAAACAAAAATCAAAACTAAATTAATCTAAATTATATATATAAGTTGTAACACTACCGTCTCAACCGAACCTAGTAATCAGCTCCATAACTTAAACTTCCTAAAACAAAGATCAAAACCCAAATTACATATTCAATTTGCTATCCTACCCTCTCAGCCTAACCTAGTCCCTTGGCCAATTAAAATATGAGGTATTGATTGTTCAACGTAGACTATAATGATCAATCAAATTGAATTTATAATGATACTACCAGGTCAATGAAATATCTAAAGGTGGTTGGATTATTAACTGAATATAATCATGGAACCATGATGTCAATTGCCCATTATTAATCAATCGAATTAGATGATTAGTCACAAAATTCGACCCCACTTCTCTCATATTTATTTGATAAGTTTGACCGTGAAGTGAGTATGGATCAAGACCTAGTTTACTCGAAGTCAGCTGTTGAACGCGATGCCAGATAGTTGCTTTTTTTTTTTTTTTTTTCTATTTTTTAAAGAAATATTAATGATCAATGCGTGGATTAGAAATATTAATGGTCTGGCTATCAGATTGGAGGACCCCTCATTCATTAAAAACAAAAAAAAAATTGGATTCATTCGGCGGGGTATACATTTGTCATAACTTTTGCTACCATATATATCTATTTTACAAAGAGTTAATTATTATGTAAGTATGAGAGTCACTTTCATTATGACGTCATTTCTATTGACATAAGGATTATGACATATTGGGGTTTATATGTTACCACAGTTTAAGCCAACCAACCAATATAAGATTAACTTTTTAATTGTGTATTTTTTAGAATCATAAAAACATTTATAAAATACACTTTGAAAAAGTATATCACACTTAAAATTGTATGACATATTTAATAATAATTTGTAAACAAGATTTTAAAGCCCAATTAATATGTATTAGACGCTAACAGATTTTGACAAAAGCACTTCCACTCGTGAACAAATACAATGCAATTTGTCTTTAGGAATTTATCTAAGTTAACCAAACTATTTTTAAGAACATATACAATACTAGAAGTCTTTAAGAGTTTGTTGGTGTCGTAAGTTTCACTACTTATTACAAACGGATCAAAGTCATTCAAGTTCCATGAATAAACTATTCTACTTTATTTTTGTAATATAATGAACACAAATCCAAGTAACAAAACACGTATAAGTAATATTAACAAACGCTATTGAAGAATTTATATTTTTTTATATATCCTAGATCCTTAACTCACACTTATTATAAAAGTGGAACATTTTGATCCAATACATTGTATTTATGTTTTGGATAAACTGATTTCAAACAAATTGTAATAAATAACATTTAACTAGGTTTATATATATATATATAACAATAATTATATTAAATATACTTATTTTAAAATTATACTAAAAAGGTGATATGTAAGTATAGATGTGTATTTTGAATATTAGGTTTGGTCTAAGAAATCTATATTTTGATGTAAGAAAAAGTTAATTTGGAATACTCGTGCAAAATAAAGAAACTTTGTCTTTTCTTGATCGGATACAAACAATTCTATATGATCTTGAACAAGTGTATATAATGTTTATTTGAGAAGTGCATTTCCCTAATTGTGTTTGCAAAAATGATCATATTTCTATGCTTTCTCTCTCAACACATGCAAAACAACAATTGTACTTGTTTACGTAATTGAGTATAAATATCTATAAAACCGAGAGAAAAAAATGTATGTTTCATGGTATGCGAAAAACCAAAGAATTATCAAACTATATATTAAGAGTTATGCCCCTATACTTTTATACCATTATAAAACTACTTACCTCAAAGATTCCAACAACATGCAAACTAATGTCATTTGGCATGTGTCTAAACATAAACTTTTTCTTCAACAAATGATTGAGTTTCTCTAGAAAACTTGCTCAAAAATGTCTATGTCAATGCTAAATTTACTTCTTTATGTGTAGATTGCCTTAGATTCCTCTAGATTGTGAATATTGTAAAATGAACTAGAATACTTGTATATCTGTAAATAAATCCGAATTCACATTATAACCCTATTGGTGCCCAATTCACACTCGAAAAATGAAAAAGAGGAGAACAATGAATGAGGAAAGTTAAGGAAAAGGGGGTCGAGATTTGTTTTTGAAGAACATGAAATTAAGCTCTTAAAAAATCACATGAGCATATGGATGTTCTTGGTAAAGTGGTCCAATAAATTGGAATCCAACGAAGAGAGAAAAAGGGAGTTAGAGGAAGGTTTGATAGAAGGGTCAGGACAATCATAAGCTGAAATAATATGAAGATAAAACATAATTTCAATCAATATTTTACAAGTACACAAATATTATAGAATAATGAAACTTGAATACTATTAATTTTATGTTTTTTTAGGTTTCTACATTTTTTCCTAGGGTAAGTGCCCCAGTTGGGGGGCGAAAGGGCGTCTTAAGTGGAAGCATTTTTACGAAAAATTAAAAACTTGAACTTGTAGGATTTTTTTCAAAATAGTTTCATTCAAAATTGGAAGATGTTGTAGAAATATGAATCGTAGTAGTTTGAGTTTAGTTTCTAAGATACTAAATTTTTGTTAAAACGAATAAGTTTAAGTAGGAAAATTAACTAAAATACCAACAGGTGCTCCTGTTTTTGTTAAAAAACATAATAGAGTGACTTTCGTGCCCCCAAATATTTTTTGAGCACCATTTAGTAATTTTGAAAACACTTTGGTAGAAATATAGCTAAGCGACATCTAGTTTGCGTTAGAATTTTATTTGGATTTTTTTAGTGAGTTTTTTTCTTATTTATGATTTTTCTAGTACAAAAATTTTATGTTTTGAAAAATAACGAACTCGAACGCTCCCCCTAACTACGTCAAAAATATCAAAAATTAGATTTTTTTTTAAATATGTATAAAATTATGCCTAGTTTGTGCTATTATAAGTATTTTTCAATTTTGATGACCCAAAAAAAGATAGACGATGAAAGATAAACATATGTAAACTTCAAAAATAGTTATAAAAGGTATAATTAGAAAATAAATAACATGGTAACCTTATATTAGTCGAAAATTTGAAAAATTATATTTTTAGAAAGAATAAACTCTGCTATACGTAATGGTATAATTTTTAAAAATGGATCGATTGTTTTATTTTTATTTATCATAGAGGAAGTGACATTTTTACATTTTCTTACAAAAACACGTTGTTTGTTGTATCTATGTAGGTCCATGTATCGAGCAGGGATCAGAACCGGATCCAAAGCCTTGGGAATGGCTTGGAAAAAGAGAAAACACAAAATGTGCATGCGTACGCGCTTATAACACGTACATGTTACGTATAGTATAAACATTTTATATGCTTTTGACATGCTTCTATTCACAAAAATAAATGTTTATGTATAAGATTTTCATTTAAAATTATTTATATTTTATTGTTTCTTATACTTTAAATTTATTTATATAAATATAATAAATTAGGGTCACTCTACACCTTATGGAACTAGTCTCACAGCTCCATTAGTCACGGTTTAGGAGATAGTTTTTTATAGTATAATTTGGTCAATACATATGTAGTTTTCAGGATTTCATCATTCAGCCTAAATCTTTTAGCATTTAAATTCTACAATTAAAACCCTAAACATAAGGCCCTAAACCTAAACCCTAAACCCAAAACCATGATCCCTAAACCCTAAACCCTAAACCCTAAAACCTAAAACCTAAACCTTAAATCCTGAATCCTAAGCCCTAAACCATAATTCTTAAATATTTAGCCCTTACAATTGAGCCCTAAACCTAAAGCTTAAGCCTTAAGCCCTAAACCCTAAACCCCAAACAATGAGACTTAAATGTTAAAACCTAAACCCTAAGTTTTACCCTTAAAACTAAATCTTAAACCCTAAAACCTAACCCATAAAACCTAAACCCTAAACTATAAACCCTAAACCATAAGCCCTAAATCTTAAACACTAAACCCTAAACCCTAAACTCGTGACGTAAACCCTTAACCCTCAAATCCATGACACCTAAACCTAAACTATAAACCCTTAACCCTAAAACAAAAATAATAAACCCTTAACCTTGAACACTAAATCATAAACCCAAAACCTAAACCCTAAACCCTAAACCTTGAGCCCTAAGCCCTAATCCCTAAACACTAAATCCAGATCCTCGAGCTCTAACCCCTAAACCTTAAACTAATAACTCCAAACCTTAAACCAATAACTCCAAACCTTGAACCTTAAGCCATAAACCATGAACCATGAAACATGAACCCTAACCCCTAAACCTTAATACCTAAACCATAAACCCTAAACCTTAAGCCTTGAACACTACACAAAAATCCTTGAGCCCTAAACCGTAAACCTTAAACCACGAGCCTAAGCCCTAAACCATAAATATAGAGCCACGAGATGTAACCCCTATACCTTAAACACAGAATAACTAACCCCTAAATCTTAAACCCGTAACTCTGAACCACGAACCTCAAACCCTAGACCGTAAACCCTAAACCATCCATCATAACCCCTAAAACCTAAACCACAGAGCTCGAGCCCTAAACCATAAACCCTAAACCTTAAGCCCTAAATTTTAAATCCTAAAGGTCCCTAAACACTTAACCCTAAACCCTAAAAAATAAATCATTAACCCTAAACCCTAAACTCTAAACCCTAAGCACTAAATCCTAAATCCTAAACCCTAAACCCTAAACCTTAAACCCTAAACCCTTAACCCTAAACACAAAACCCTAAACCCTAAACCTGAACTATATGATCTAAACCCTTAACCCCAAGAGACCTAAACCCTAGATTATAAAGCCTAAACCCTAAAAAAAAAAATAAACCTTAAACCACGAACACTAAATTCTGAACCCTAAACCCTAAACCCTTAACCCTATACCCTAAACCTTGAACCACAGAGCCTTGACCCTTGAGCCTGAACCATAAACCCTAAACACTCGAATCTAGAACCCTAAGCTCTCCCCTAAACCTCATATATTTCTAGTAGGTCTCATGAGTGAGTTCATTTTTAATATCTTAGGACCATATTTCCTAGTCTTATGCCTAACACCATCATTAAGTATTATTTTACAACTAAATTGTTTATGAGAGGTGGGAATTTCCCTCCTTCAAAATATCAACAAATGAAAGACATCAAATTTTGATGAATCTCTTTGAATTTTTTCCTACAAAGTCGATCAACCCTTTTCGAGTTGAATACTCTCACGTTAATACTAATAAAAATGGGTAAGACACATAACATTACAGTGAGTGAAATAGTTCGCATGCAATAGGAAAAAGAAGAAAGTTGTATTGGGTAACATTTATTTGTACCAAAGTGATCTTGGATATTTGTAATTTCCCTCTTTTAAAATATCAGTAGATGAAAGGCATCAAATTGTGATGACTCCTTGAATGTTCTGCCTATGAAATAGATGAACCTTTTTAGTTGAATACTCTTTATCAATACTTGTAAGAATGGGTAAGACATATAACATTACGGTGAATGAATGGGTGATCCTAATCCATGAGCCCTAAACCTTGAGTGCTAAACCATAACCCCTAAACCCTAAACCTTGAGCCTTAAACCCTAAACCCTTAACACTTTACCATAAACCCTAAACCCTAAAATTTAAACCTTAAACCCTAAATCATAAACCCTAAACCGTAAATCCTAAACCCTAAACCCTAAACCTTAAAATCTAAACCTTGAGTGTTAAACCCTAAACCTTATACCATAAACCCTAAACTCTAAGCCCTAAATCCTAAACTCTAAACCCTAAAACATAAACCGTAATACCTAAACCCTAAACCCTAAACCTTTAGCCCTAAACCCTTAGCCACTAAAACTTTGGCTCTAAGCCCTAAGCCCTTAGCCAAAACCCTAAGGCTTGAACCCTCGACCCTAAATGCGAAAAACTTAACCACAGAGCCTTAAACCCTCAACCATGATCCCTAAAACCTAAACCTTGAACCTTGAGCCATAAAACCTAAACCCTTAACCTTGATCCCTAAACCCTTAACCCTAAAACTTGAGCCCTAAAATCTAAACCCTAAATCCTAAACCCTCAACCATTTAACCTGAACCATAAACCCTACACTCTAAATCCTAAACCATAAACCCTAAACCATGAACCCTAAGCCACAGAGTTGTATACCTAAACCCTAAAATCTAAACTATGAGACTTAAACACTAAAAATTAAACCATAAATTCTAAACCTTGAGTCATAAACCACCGAGACCTACACCTTAAAACACGAGCCCTAAATCCTAAATCATAAACCCTCACCCAAAGGAAAGTCCTAATAAGAACACTTAACATGTTTCCGTTTGTAGGGAATAGTGTCTAAGGTGATCGATCGACTCATGTAGTTTTGATGAGATACTAATTCCTCTCGAAGGCCTAAAAAGGTATTGTTGGCCATTACGCAGTTAATTAAACACCCTTGAACAAGCTAAAATGAGCTAGTCATGTCACTGAGCTATAAAGGACTATCATGTGTGAAGTATTAAGGCATTGTTTGTCTCCATAAGAGACATATGAGCAAAAACATGTATGAGAATCATGAATTTTATTCCATGAAAGGATGCTTTTAGAGCTAGGAAATGTGAGGGGATGATCTTTATATGGAGCAACATGTTTCTAAGAATGAGAAATCATCTGAGTTCACTTGATGCAATTCACTTGGTACTATTCATAACAAATCATTCAACACCTAGTAGTTTTATCACACCTTAAGGAGGAGGCACATTACAATCTTCTCATTTTGGCCATAGGACAGAATCCCATTCAAGGAACAATCCTTTATCTACAAAGTGAGGATCTCTTTTTAGTAAAAAGTAGACAATCATCATAGAGTTGATTCATGGTCACTAAAGTGAATTATGGACCAAATTTAAAAATTGGTACCAATTCAAGAAATGGTAGTGCCAAAATCCAATTTAGATGGTCGATTATTTTTTAAAAATGACTATATGATTTCCCAAAACAAAGACCAACTACAATATATATGCCTTGAAAGTTTTATGTCCTTCGCTGAAATTCTTAAAATGAGTTAGTGATGCGATTAGATTTTGAAAAACTATCTTCTAGATTATAATTGTTGGAGCTATGGGACCACTTCCATCAGGTGTAGAGTGACCCTAATTTCTTATATTTACTAAAATAAATTTAAAGTATAAGAAATAATAAAATTATAAGAAATAATAAAAGAAATCTTATTTCTTATACTTTTATTATTTTTATACTTACACATTATTTACGTAAGTATAAGACACCCAAAAACACATACATAGTCCATACTATACAAAACATGTACATGTTTTGAGTCTGTAAAACATGTATGTGTTTTTTCTTCTCTAAAACACATATGCATTTTTGCCTTCTTTCGATGCGTATAACGTGTTATATATTCGGTAAATACCAATTCAAAAAAATTAAAACGCGTACGTGTTTCATCTATTTTTCAGTTTTTGTCCACTTTTTGGCCCCCCGACTTCATGCATTGACCCCCGAATTTGATATTAGTGCATGCAAACATAACAACATTGAAAACAAGATGTTGTATGAATAGAAATGTTTTTGCACCTAAATATCCTAAAAATCAAATGTACTTGTGAATTGACAAAAAAAGATTACTTTTATTTCTATGAATGAAAGGGTGAGTGTGAATTTAAAATAATTCTTATAACTAATAAAATTTTACCTAATGTGATTAATAGTTGGGTATAATAACATGTACCACCAAGATCCTTTGAATCTTTCTAAATCTTGTACATGTCTCCATGTTCATTTTAAGTAACAAAAATACATCTAGACTAACAAAACTATAGTTAATAAAATAATTGTCAAGTAATATCTTGAATATATATCTTTATGGGAACATGTGGCATGCCCCTTGTACATCTCTATATAAGAGTGGGTGAAATATAACTATATATCTTATGAAATTAAAAATTGTTTTGAGTTTCTCACATTATGAAAGTAATTAGAGTTTATATGAATACAATAATATATCCCCTATAGAGATTTTAGATGAACTGTAAAAATAAAATTTGGAAATACGGGATTTAAGATATAAAATAATTAACCTATAAAATAGAAATATAATACCACCATAAGAAACCAATAACTCTAGAAGGACCATCATCACATAAGACTGATTAAATATATGAGAGATTTCAAAAATATCTCAAATATATATGAGAAAACATATAGTTCACAATTTTATAGAAATTATAAATAAAAAATACAATTATTGAAACTAAATGTGTGTTTAGATGTGAATACTCAGTAGTCAAATAATTCTCAATTATGTTAAGATTGATTAGCGATGGAACAATGATAATTTGAGTTGATTGGCATTATTTGTGGCTGAAATGGAATGTAGTATGGTTGAAGAATACCCCAAAGGCCTTATAGAGGAGCTCCATAAAAGTTTGGGGTCATCAATGTTGTCTAGTATCTATTACAAATATATCAAAATCATTGAAGTTACATGAATATAATATTCGATATGATTAAAAAGTATAATGAAAATAATTCGAATAGGAAAAACAAATTGATATCGTAGTAAACACTATTGATTTTTAAATTTTTCGTTTATATTATAATTCGATCTTAGTTCATGATTATTATTAAAGTGGTATATCTTTATCTCATATGGTGCACATATTTTTTTGTGTGCATGCATGCGTGCGTTCATGCGAATGTGTGTGTGTCTACACGAGAACATTTGATACGGTATAAATATTTGCATAACAATAATAAAATTTATTTTATTTAATCAAAATATAGATAGAAGAGGTGATATGTACAAGGTTTAGAGATGTATCATGATAATTAGACATGAAAATAGAGATGCACATCCAAATGTAGGACAAAGTTAACATAGAAAATTCATGTGAAATGAATAAATTTTTTCTATATATTCTTTACATCTCTTAATAAGGTGCAATTTTTTTATGATCCAGGATGAAATGTATTCATGTTTAAAATTATTTGATAGGTATGTTAACCTAATTTCGATCACTTTGAAAACACAAATATTTTTACGCTTTAACTCTAATCAATGAAAAATAATAATTCTTTTTCTTTCCCAAATCACTATCAATATCTATGAAACCATAATGAAAACAACATAGGCTTTAGTGAATGTGCTTAACTAGTGAAGTTAAAATATATATTTATATTTATTTTACACTTATACTATAATACTATTGAATACACCAAAACTCAATGATTGAAATAGTATGAAAACCAATGTCATGTAGAATTTTTCTAACCATAAACATGTGTGCTTTAATGAATTCTATAATGAATAATGAATCTTCTCTAAAATCATTGTATGTGCTCAAACATTCCTATATGAATTATCAATTTTATTCTTGATTTAAAGATTTCCTTATATTCGTCTATATAACTTCTATAATAAAAAAATTCAAATTTTTGTGTATATATGGAAAGATGAATTCAAATTAGGATTATATTGGAACTCAAATCACCCTCGAATGGTTAAAATAATGTGGGAAATTGATAAAAAAATGGGTCAAAATCTTATTTTTATAATAGCATAGATATATCCTTTCGATAGACCCATGAGCACATTGTTTCTTTGGAAAAAGAGGTGCAATCAAGTAGAATAAAAATGAGAGAAAAAGGGGATTTTAAGAAGCTTGAGAGAATGGTAAGGGACCATTATCAAATTAAAAAATAATATTTTACTTAGATTTGACCAATGTTTTACAAGTGCACAAAGATTATAGAATAATGGAATTTAAAATATAAATGTAGACACTCTAATATGGTAGTTCTATTCTTTAAAAATGTTGTTTTTGAGATTCATCTCTTTCTGAAAAATGTTTACTTTACCCCTTCTCATTTGGAACATTTCTAGGTCTCTTACATATCTTACTTGGTCATACACACTCATCTATTTTTAGTATTTTAGAATTTAATGCATGAAATTTCAATTTAGAAACTCCACATGTGATATTTTGAACATCTAACTTCATATTCATCCTCGAGGTCCAAAAACATGTACAATAGTGTTAGTTTTATGTCATACGGTTCTAAGCGTGGTGTATGATTTTTCCCTTGCTCACTTTGATCTCAAAATTTTTGTTACATATTATTCTCTCGAGTCATTTACTTGTCCTTAGTTGACCTTTCTAACTTAAATCACCTTCGGAAGCATATATAAGAAAGTGAAAATCACATCATTTAGAACCTAACACTCTTATGGAATCCTATTGCAAAAGATAGCAAAAAGGCACATAATACTCCCTACACGTCAAAAATACCTCTACACATTCATTAACGAAGAACTATCAACAAGTATAGAACTTCGCACTAGGTCTAGGGGACTGCTTCCCACAAATACAAGACTCTAAAGTCACTCACTCAAGTAGAATATCAAGAAAGAAACTCAAGTATAGATTTTTCAAAGAAATATTGTTACGTCGATTGCACGATAACTAGATATCACATGATAGGTAGAGAACACCGTATGCTCTGAGGTATCTTTAGGTTAGTGTCAACATCGACGATGCATAAGTGATCCAAAAACTAACCAATGTAAATAGTTTATAGGACTATATATCTATGGTTAGGATTTGAAAGGTTGAGATTAGAATTCAAAGGCCAACATAATGTGATTGATGATAACTAAAAGAAAGTGATGAATATATATAGAGAGGCCATAAACCCAAAATTATGTAGATCGTAGTTTTGAGTAGGGTCATGACTATTTCTATGTTCCTACCATTACTATATTGTCCTTCCTAGGAGTATCTTCATGTCACAATCCTACTTTTGAGGCATTCTTCATTCTAGGACTTTATGTTTTATCACTCAAACCAGCTAGAATTTGTAAGAACTATATGTAATTAGATAAGTGCACTCAACCCAATGTATTTATGCACTTTTATTATATCATGTACATTTTAAAAATTTAAATGGATTACTTTGATATTGAGTCATTAATGTCGGAAGTTAATTAACCAGATTAAACCCATATAGATTTTATTTCTTTCATATTGGTTTATTTGTAAATATTAATCAAATCTAAAAATGATGAAAACATTTGGTGAACTTGTATCTTGAATTGCAAATTGTATCTCATTCCTTGGCGGCCTTCTAGTTTATGTTTATAGTTGTTATTTTCATATTCATCTTTTATATCATCATGACACTAGGTTCCAAATTTTATAATATTTCTTTTAAGGCTAAGGATCCACATTCACATGGTGGTATGGGCTATTATCCCTCTAACCAGGTCCACACCCATACTCTGCATATGAATAAAGTTACTTATGTTGATCTCAAGTGTATTATGCTTGATATGAAAACTTATCTTGATATACAATCTAAAGCCAATCTTGTTACCAATGACCACCCACCATGTTATCATTATACCCTATTAATTCTTATAGTTAATGCATAGAACACAAGATGGAATAAGCAACCTACTAGGGGAAATCCACCATTTCCTCCCCCACCATCTACTCCTATGGATAATATTAATGTCCCATATAAGGGCTTTGATTTATTACAACAACTTAGTAACATGCCTTCTAAACTATCTTTTTAGAGATGCTTCATATAGTACATGTTATAAAGACATATTAAAAGACACTTTGTGCTCTTTCACTTTGGCCAATGATACTTATCTAGTTTCCTTTTCTTCTCTTATGGATGAATTTAAGGAACCTAATAAGTCTACTACTTTGACATATCGATACTCTTTCAAATGATGATATGGACAAATGTCAAACTTTGGTCATTATATCACACATCCAAGGACTCTTTATCCATAAGGTCATGGTAGATAATGGATCCAATTTTAATATCTTTCATAAATCATTAATCATAAAAATGGGTATTTCTCCTCTTTTAATTAATCATGACATTACTAATGTGTGAGGTTTTTATGACATTTCCTTTTCTACATTAGGCACTATTACTTTTGATTTTCTAGTTGGCTCTAAAATGTCACCTACTACATTTCATATCATGGATACTAATCTTAAATATAATTTTCTTTTGGGCCATCCATGGCTTCATGATATGCAATCTGTTTCATCTACTTTCCATTATTGTGTCAAATATTTGAATAATGACACTACGCATACCATGTTTAAGTACTTGAAACCTTATCAATATTGCAAAGTAGATATGTCCAATCCACAAGTCCCTTCTATCACTCCCCCATCACAAACTATTCCCATGCACAATATGGATAGATCTATTTTTGTTGAAGCTAGTAATGATTTTGATTCTATATCTATTGCACCTTATCACAATGATGCAATCATGGATATTTCTTTTGTTGATGAGGGTTTGTTAAACCGACATGTAGAAATTGGGAAGTTTTACATTTCCTACTCATTTTAGAATTGGGAGGGGGTTCAACTAATGCACGAGTAATGACTATGTAGTTTTATAGATAATCAAGTTGTGGAATAGTAGGCATGTAGCTTATTAACATTAAATGAATCTCATTATACTCTAATTTTTCTGTCTTTTATTAATAGTACTTCCTCAAAAGGATGGTTTTGATGTTGATAAAGCTCTCTCCAAAAATTTGTAAGAAAGGAAAGGTAGTGTAGGGAAGAAACGAGAATTGTTTGGAAACACTAAATTTATTCTATGTTAAAGCTCCCACTATATGATTTACCAAGGATACATCTATCAACTACATCCTAGCTTACCACATGCTTAAGGTGACAAGGGAAAGAAGTATGTGGATTGATTATTTTAGTAAAAATGATTAAAAATATCACTATTCACTATTTCCAACAAAATATTGCTAACACACATCGACCTACATAAAATATTTGAAACAATAACAATTCATGTTAGTATTCAAACTTTTTTTGCACAATTGAATTTGTTTCTACTAAATATCATGACACAAATAATAGCCAATTAATCACACGAGGTAAATTAAAAATAAATATAATTGAATTTAAACATGAACACTTTGGTAATTGAGATGAAAATAATTGAACATTTGATTATGCAAGTCATTACTACATGCTTACGAGTTCCATGACAAGGAAAACTATACAATGGTTCATTAAAATAAGCTGAAGTAAGCAATTCACAAAATAATTGAGAAATCGATACATAGAAAACGTTCTTGAACAATCCTAAGACATTCTAAGAAGTTTACTCATAATATTGTTCCTCCTTTGATGGTATAAAATTGATATATTTATACTAAATTTTCCACCATTTGTGGCTTTAAAATAACTAGTTTTAAAATAGAAAAAAATTTTCTCTTTTATTATTGGTAAATGGTTTTGAAGGAGACTATACCCGTAGTACGAAAAAGGCTCAAAATCTAGGATTTACTGTATGAAAGCATTGTGGTTTCTTGATAAGTGGCGGTAATACCCTAACAACAAAACCCTAAAAATCTAGATAAAACAATGAAGATCAAGGCAGGGGTAGATTGCTGCTGCAAGAAGCCCAACATTATACAAACAATAGCAAAATAACAAGCAGTAAAGCTGCATTATAAAAACGTTGAGAAAAAAACCAAGTAACAGGAAAGGCCTATTTTAGAAACTTGTTAAAAAAATTGAGCATCCTTCAGGGCCTTGTACAAATTGTTGGCAGTTTGTTGGGTTGTATTCTTGGTGCTCACTACAACGGCCTTCTTCTTGAGTTTCCCACCCTTCCAAACATCCTCTAGAATTCCACTTATGTCACATATCTGTTTTACTTGAATTTGAATAAAATCCAGTAGTGCTTTGTGCATGGAGAGTTGGTTGATATGCTTGTTCACTACTTGTTGCACTCTCTCCTCCAAGGCACTATGTTGTTTGGTGAGAGTTTCCATCTTCTCCTCAAGCCTTGAAAGAACAGAAGGGTCCAATTCCTCCTTATTGCCCTCATTAAGAAGAAAGTCAACATTGTCTTCAATTCCCTTGATAGTTTCATCCTATTGCTTCAATTGGGATTTTAAATCAAAGTTAGCTTGAGGGCTAAGGTATATAACAGATTTCATATTTCATATTTCATATTTCATATTTCATTATCATATCGTTGTATATAACATATTTCATATTTCATCTAACAGATTTAATACTTCATATTTCATATTATATCATTGTCTACTATTTTTCTCTTTTTGTTGTGTTCCATTAAAAAATGGGCAGCTCTAAATGTCTCCTGTCCTCATCCAACGAGTAAGTATTTGTAATTGCTCTGGAATTTCAATGTTAATTAAGTAATAATATATTTCATTTTCAAATTTGAAATATAATAGTAAATCCTATTTTTAAATTAGATTTCCCATATATTTCACTTGTAGCTTTCATTTCCCCTATTTTGTTCCATTTTGATTTATGATTTCACTACGATAAGAGGACCAGAAAAGAGTTAGCACAAAAAACTCCTGTTTTTAGTATCATTAGAATAAAAGATGTTGGCACAAAGATCTCCGAATCAAACCATCGGCTCTGGCATGCATAGGATTACTAACTTCTTTACGATGTGGCCAAAGCTTAAGTTTGATATAGGAAAAAGATACATTTAGGGAATTAGCAGATGCTTCAGCCTATGTTGCAAATAAAATTCCATATACTAAGGGCATGGTGAATGAATTCCAACTACATTTCACTAGGACTTAATGGGGCACAGTCACTATTCGATTTTGTGCTGAAATAGATGAATCTACAAATGCATGTTTGTTTGTCAGCCCTATTTTCAATGAATTTCCATCTATGCCGATATTAATTTCCCTTGAAGAAGAGATCTATAGTTATGGAAACTAACATCGTAATTGTTAGAAATGGACCCACTTTTTACTGTGTATCGATGAAAAACTTCTTAGAACATCTCACAAAGAAGCCAACGCCCAACACAAAGTTACTCCGAATGTTCCTCTAATAGGTTAATGTGCTATTCAAGATTATTCAGGTAAATATTACGAGGAACTATAAATCAGAGCTTTCGAAATATACCAAAATAATGCCAACAAATCAAGAAAGCTTAAAATTTATATTATAAATAGTCTCACGAAATTTAAAACTATAATCCAACTGTAAGTTTGATCGACTATTACAAGGATATATAGTAATAAATTATCTTTTAAAAAATATTTATCAGAAAAATATGGATGGTTACATCTCGTGCTATCCAATAAGAGTTGTAATTTCTGGAAGTGCTGACTCATGGTTCAATTGCCAATCTTAAATTAATGCAGAAATACAGGAAAATTAAAATATAAATCTAAATCCCTGTATTTATTATAACCTAAATCTAAATTGAAATACAGATGCTATTTAGAGGGATAATTTGGTTGTTGTAAAGTGTAGATTTTATGGTTTATTTCTACCTAAAATATTATAGGTGTTTTTATGTTAATAAATTGGCTAATCCTTTGTGTATCTTATTGTTTTCACCCTTTTTACATTTGATTATGATTTACACCTATAACTAAAATGGATGAAATGGAAGCTACAAGTAATTATTATGATTAATTAACTTCCAACATTAATAATTCAATATTAGAATAACACATTAATATTTGCAAAAATGTACAAGATATAATACAAGTTCGCAAAAACAAGGGATTAAGTGCATTTAGCCGAATATAGATGATTCTAGACTGATCTATGTCATCTGAATGATGGAACAATGACTTCTAGAAATCATGAGTCTTGTGATACTAAATTTGTGAATAGAAAAATCTCCTAATAAGGACCGTACTGGTAGGGGCAAGAATGTAATACGGTCTTGACATATTTGTACATTCTTGACCATGCTTAGAAATATGATTTGTAGTTTTCATGGTTTCTTACTTGTCTTGATATCTTGATCTCTCTTTTCGGTCACTATCGGTCACATAGTAGGGGCCTTTGAAAGTTTTGTTCAATCTTTCAAACCCTAACCATGGATGAGAATACCTACAAAATAAACATTAGTTGGCTTGTCACGGGCACCTCGTGCCTGACTAACATTAGCACTACTTTGAAGAGGCTTTTAACCGAAAAACATCCCCCTCCTAGCATGTGATATCTAGCTACAATGCAATAAAATTTGACATTCTTTCTTCAAAAATGCGGACTTGAGTTTCTCTCTTTAAAACCTACTTGATTTCATGAGTTTGAGTGATTGCGAATGTGGGAACTAGTACCTAGTGTAGACACCAATTTTTTGTCTCGTTCCTCCCCTTCACTCTGTATCTGTTCTCTTTCCTTAGCCTTTCCCAATCAAATTCCTTTTCCCTCCTAAACTTAATTAATTAAATTTCCCACCAAAAATACATATCCAATTAATCAATATTAATTGATTAATTAATCCCTTTTGAATCAAATTATGAATTTAATATTTCAAACTAATCCATGTCATCCCACCCAAGAATTTAATATTCAAAACTAATCCATGTCATTCCACCCATGTATTTAATATTTAAATTTAATCCATGAAATTCCACCTCTGAATTTAATATTTAAATATAATCCATGAAAAACCCATTTATGAATTTAAAATTTGAATTTAATCCATATTCAATCCGCTATTGAATTTTTAATTTGAATTTAATCCAAATTCAATCCACGAATGAATTTAATATTAGAAAATAATCTATATTAAATCCACTCATGAATTTATTATTCAAAGATAAATACATGGTCAATTCACTTATGAATTTAATATTCAAAGATAATCCATATTCAATCCACCTATGAATTTAATATTCAAATCTAATCTGATTTGAGATAATTAGGGTAACTTTTGTAAATCATGATTACCCAAATTTATCCCATCCTTAGGCTACAAATAAGATCCTCCCCCTCTTTCTCGAACAAGCTAGAACTCACAACAAAAATTTTTCATTCTTATTCCACCAATATCATCCTAATATCATCTTAATGTCCTTGTGATTCCACTAATGTCATCCTAATGTCCTTGTGATTCCCCTAGCCATCCAATTTCCTTGCATTCTTTCTATTTCTCCTTGTTGAGGATCTTTTATAGGGCTCTTAGCATTCTGCCATCTTGGATCGGTTTTTCTTTGGTTGCTATCAACCGTATGGTCTTCTTTTGGGTCATTGCCGAACCACTCTAGTTTGTTCATGTTCTTTTAGAATTTGTATTATTAGTATTATCATTTTGGTTACCATTTCAGTTATCATATCAATTAGCATTTCAAATTATCAAGTCAACTGTTTTAGACTTTAATTATCGGTATATATCCATCCATCATTGCTTATCCTTTTGTTATTATCATGTTGGCTAACATCCTTTCTAGAATCTCTCACTTCCTAGAACCCGACTTCATCGAGCGACTCATCATATATCTTACTAATCCTTTTTTATGTTTGATTTTTCGTTGTTTTGCAAGTTGAAGGCTCACAAATTTATGATCATCATTTCTTGTGTTCCCATATCATTTTATCACCATCCAAATAAGGAGGTTCACTAAACCCTCCCATAATTTGAAGTTTTAGGATATCTCGTTGGGTCACTAATTTGGACCGGTAGGGAAAATCTTGTTAAAAATTATGGAATGTGTGGTGGGACCCCCACATCCTTTATTCTTGATCTCGTATTTTAAAATATTTACTCTTGTATATCACTTCTTTATTATTATGATGATTTATTATATAAAAAATATTGTTGTTCTACAAACTTATACATGGTAGAAGTTTCATTTGATTCGGTTGTGTTTTCACACACAATTAATGTTGTTATATTATTATTCATCATCATACGTTGTTTGTAGGATATAATCATAGTAAAAATAAACCCATCTAATTCATTAGCATTAAAATTCGGTGTTCATTGTTTTTCGTCATTTTCTATGTGGTTGCCGCGAATAAGTTTGTTGTAGCGTCTCGGATTGCCTGACTTAGCTCGACTTCGTGTTCAAAATTTATCTTTCTTGTGAATTCCTCAAATGGATTAGAATTCCATCAACCCTTGCTTAGCTAAACCATCCATGGCCTCGCATATGTAAGCTTGCGGAAGTCATTTGAAAAGTTGCACTCGGATGTAATTATCACAACAATTCAAGAAGCTAATAGTTTGTCCGTCCACTTATTTTAAACGAGAGGTTTGTTTGATTGATGCAAACATTGCACCGATTTCCTTTCACGGACCAACAACTTGCATCTTTTCCAATTTCATGATCTACAATCATTTAGATCGGGACCATACCCTTCTTCATGTTCCAACCTTTTCCTTCCCCAACATCGTGAGTACTTCCCTGTTTCGGTGACAACACATTTGTTACATCTTTGCTCCCCCTTTAATGTCGTCTTCCTCATAAGAGCCACCATTTTTGAATTTAAAATTAAAACAAAAAAATTCTTCCCTCTTTGGTTTCATGTCGGATTTGCTTTACTACAAATTTTGAAATTGTTAAATAATTTAACTTACATTTCGATTTTGGTTAGCATTCTAATTTAAACATTTTTTTTTCTTTCTATTCACTTCTGCTTTTTGAAAACGCGTTAGTTAAATTATAATTCTATTTTGGTTAACATTTCAATTTAAAAAAAAAAATCTTTTTTTTGTTTTTGGTTAGCTTTTCCACCAAAGTTTTAAACAACTAAATAAATATATTTATTTAAGAAAAAGTAAAAAAATATGTATTTTTGGCATATCTTCTCTATTTCATCTCCCGAATCCTAAAATTTCTTTGGCACACGTGTAAGTCTATTCCACACAATTTCTTCTTGAGTACCTCCGACCCCATTTTGCATCCATCAGCCTAAAATCACAATTTTCCCTTTTTTAGGGTTAGCGATAACTTCCTTACTTTCCATCAACCAACTCTAAATTTTTCATTCATCGTTCCTTTTATAATTATTGTCCTTTGACTTTCTACATTCAATTTCCTCATTTTTCCATTTAGATCCACGAAATTTCCCTTCGTGTTCACCTTGGTCCTCTAGAGAGCCTTTAAGACCAATAATTACGCTTTTTCATGTTTCATTACGGAAAAAATTCCAAATAACCATTCTTGAACTTGTGTTAGAACATGTTTCCTATCCATTTCAAAAGAAAAGAAAAAAATTTATTCGACCGAGTTTCGATATCTTATGCTAACTAATCATTTTGTTGTAATTAGCTTATTAATTACTTTAATTTATTAGATTCCACTTCATTTTACGTAATCATTAATAATTACTAGATTTATTTACATTTTAAACAAATTTTATGATTGTTTCTGTTTATTCTCTTCTATTGCGCTTTCCAAAAATCTTGAGAATAAAAAATAGCCACGATTGTTTACTATCAATTTGTCTAATATTCTATCTACAGGGTAAACTACTAATCTCTTTTGTGTAGGATCCTTGTACAAATAGTAGTATACATTGATTTCTTGAAAATGTTCAAATTTTCTTGGATTTAAATTTTCATGTTCTTATTTGCTTCTAAAGTCAAATAAATAGGGAAAGCATTCTCCAGGTATTCTTCTTATTATCTTAGTTTATTTTTCTTGCATTGTATTTTCCCATTCTTATGTTTTTGTTCTCATTGAACTTCCACATTTCGTTTTGGGCTTTAAAATAACCTCTTGCATCCGTGCTTGACAATCTAGTATAAGTAGGGGCTTAATTGGTTGCATTTCACAATTCATCACACACAACCAAACTCACACATCAATTTCCTTGTTATTCCCCTAGCCATCCAATTTCCTTGCATTATTACTATTTCTCCTTATTGAGGATCTTTTATAGGCCTCGTAGCATTCTACCATCTTGGATCGATTACGCTTTAATGGTTATCAACTGTATGGTATTATTTTGGGTCATTGTCAAACCACTCTAGTTTTTTCATGTTCTTTTAGAATTTGTATTATTAGAACTACCATTTTGGTTACCATTTCAATTATCATATCGATTAGCATTTCAAATTATCAAGTCACTATTTTAGAATTTAATTATTAGTATATCTCCATCCATCATTGCTTATCCTTTTGTTATTATCACGTGGGCTAACATCCTTTCTAGGAATCTCTCGCTTCCTGGGCCCGACTTCGTCGAGCGGCTCACCATATATCTTACTAATCCTTTTTTATGTTTGATTTTTCGTTGTTTTGCAAGTTGAAGGCTCACACCTATGATCATCATTTCTTGTGTTCCCGTATCATTTTATCATCATCCAAATAAGGAGGTTCACTAAACCCTCCCATAATTTGAAGTTTTAGGATATCTCGTTGGTATCACTAATCTGGACCGGGTAGGGAAAATCTTGTTAAAAATTATGGAATGTGTGGTGGGACCCCCACATCCTTTGTTACTAATCTCGTATTTTAAAATATTTACTCTTGTATATCATTTCTTTATTATTATGATGATTTATTATATAAAAAATATTGTTTTTTGACAAACTTATACATGGTAGAAGTTTCATTTGATTCGGTTGTGTTTTTCACACAAAATGTTGTTATATTATTATTCATCATCATACGTTGTTTGTAGGATATAATCATAGTAAAAATAAACCCATCTAATTCATTAGCATTAAAATTCGGTGTTCATTGTTTTCGTCATTTTCTATGTGGTTGCACTGAATAAGTTTGTTGTAGCCTCTCAGTTGCCACAACTTAGCTCGACTTGTGTGTTCAAAATTTATCTTTCTTGTGAATTGCTGAAATGGATTATAATTCCATCAACCCTTGCTCAACTAAACCATCCATCGCCTCGCACATGTAACCCTCTAGGAAGTCATTTGAAAAGTTGCACTCGGATGTAATTATCACAACAATTCAAGAAGCTAACAGTTTGTCCTTCCACTTATTTTAAACAGAGGTTTTTTTGATTCAATGTAAACATTGCACCGATTTCCTTTCACGGACCAACACTGCATCTTTTCCCATTTCATGATCTACAATCATTTAGATCGTGACCATACCCTTCTTCATGTTACAACCTTTTCCTTCCCCACATCGTGAGTACTTTCTGTTTCGGTGACAACACATACATTACTGCTTTGCTCCCTCCTTTAATGTCGTCTTCCTCATAAGAGCCACCATTTTTGAATTTAAAATTAAAACAAAAAAATCTTCCCTCTAGTTTCGAATTCGGCTTTGCAACTACAGATTATAAAATATTTATTTAATTTAACTTAGATTTCGATTTTGGTTAGCATTCTAATTTAAACATTTTTTTCCTTTTTATTACGCTCTGCTTTACCAAAACATTAGTTAAATTATAATTCTATTTTGGTTAACATTTCAATTTTTAAAAAAGAATCATTTTTTTGGTTTACGGTTGGCCTTTCCACCAAAGTTTTAAACAACTAAATAAATATATTTATTTAAGAAAAAGTAAAAAAATATGTATCTTTGGCATATCTTCTCTATTTCATCTCCTAGATCCTAAAATTTCTCTAGCACACGTGTAAGTCATTTCTACACAATTTCTTCTTGAGTACCTCTTGACCCCATTTTGTACCCATCAACCTAAAATCACAATTTTCCCTTTCTTAGGGTTAACGATAACTTCCTTACTTTCCGTCAACCAACTCTTAATTTTTCATTCATCGTTCCTTTTATAATTCTTGTCCTTTGACTTTCTACATTCAATTTCCTCATTTTTCCATTTAGATCCTAAAATTTCCCTTCGTGTTCACCTTGGTCCTCTAGAGAGCCTTTGAGACCAATAATTACGCTTTTTCACATTTCATTACGGAAAAATTCCAAATAACCATTCTTGAACTTGTGTTAGAACATGTTTCCCTATGCATTTCCAAAAGAAAAGAAAAAAATTGGTCTGCGACCGAGTGTCGATATCTTGTGCTAGCTAATCATTTCGTTGTAATTAGCTTATTAATCACTTTATTTTATTAGATTCCACTTCATTTTTCGTAATCATTAATAATTAATAGATTTATCTACATTTTAAACAAATTTTATGATTGTTTGTTTATTCTATTCTATTAAGCTTTCCAATGATCTTGAGAATAAAAAATAGCCACAATTGTTTACTATCAATTTGTCTAATATTCTATCTACAGGGTAAACTACTAATCTCTTTTGTGTAGGATCCTTGTACAAATAGGAGTATACATTGATTGTTGACAATGTTCAAATTTTCTTGGATTTAACTTTTCATGTTCTTATTTGCTTCTAAAGTCAAATAAATAGGGAAAGCATTCTCCGGGTATTCTTCTTATTATCTTAGTTTCTTTTTCTTGCATTGTATTTTCCCATTCTTATGTTTTTGTTCTCATTGAACTTCCACATTTCGTTTTGGGCTTTAAAATAACCTCTTCCATCCTTGCTTGACAATCTAGTATAAGTAGGGGCTTAATTGGTTGCATTTCACAATTCATCACACACAACCAAACTCACACATCAATTTCCTTGTTATTCCCCTAGCCATCTAATTTCCTTGCATTATTACTATTTCTCCTTATTGAGGATCTTCTATAGGCCTCTTAGCATTCTCCCATCTTGGATCAGTTCTGCTTTAATGGTTGCTATCAACCATATGGTATTATTTTGGGTCATTGTCAAACCACTCTAGTTTTTTCATGTTCTTTTAGAATTTGTATTATTAGTACTACCATTTTGGTTACCATTTCAATTATCATATCAGTTAGCATTTCAAATTATCAAGTCACTATTATAGAATTTAATTATCGGTATATCTCCATCCATCATTGCTTATCCTTTTGTTATTATCATGTTGGTGACATCCTTTCTAGGAATCTCTCACTTCCTGGAACTGACGCTTCGTCGAACAACTCACCATATATCTTACTAATCATTTTTATGTTTGATTTTTCGTTGTTTCGCAAGTTGAAGGCTCACAACTATGATCATCATTTCTTGTGTTCCCATATCATTTTATCACCATCCAAATAAGGAGGTTCACTAAACCCTCCCATAATTTGAAGTTTTAGGATATCTCGTTGGTTGTCACTAATCTGGACCGAGGTAGGGAAAATCTTGTTAAAAATTATGGAATGTGTGGTGGGACCCCACATCCTTTGTTACTAATCTCGTATTTTAAAATATTTACTCTTGTATATCATTTCTTTATTATTATGATGATTTATTATATAAAAAATATTGTTGTTAAACAAACTTATACATGGTAGAAGTTTCATTTGATTCGATTGTGTTTTTCACACAATGTTGTTATATTATTATTCATCATCATACGTTGTTTGTAGGATATAATCATAGTAAAAATAAACCCATCTAATTCATTAGCATTAAAATTCGAGTGTTCATTGTTTTCGTCATTTTCTATGTGGTTACACGAATAAGTTTGTAGTAGCCTCTCGATTTCCACAACTTAGCTCGACTTGTGTGTTCAAAATTTATCTTTCTTGTGAATTCCTCAAATGGATTAGAATTCCATCAACCCTTGCTCAGCTAAACCATCCATGGCCTTGCATATGTAACCCTACGGAAGTCATTTGAAAAGTTGCACTCGGATGTAATTATCACAACAATTCAAGAAGCTAACAATTTTTTTCTTCCACTTATTTTAAATAGAGGTTTTTTTGATTGATGCAAACATTGCACCGATTTCCTTTCACGGACCAACACTTTGCATCTTTTCCCATTTCATGATCTACAATCATTTAGATCGCGACCATACCCTTCTTCATGTTCTGACCTTTTCCTTCCCCAATATTGTGAGTACTTTCTGTTTTTGGTGACAACACATCTCATTACACTACTCCCTCCTTTAATGTCGTCTTCCTCATAAGAGCCACCATTTTTGAATTTAAAATTAAAACAAAAAAATCTTCCCTCTAGTTTCAGTCGGCTTTGCAACTACAGATTATAAAATATTTATTTAATTTAACTTAGATTTCGATTTTGGTTAGCATTCTAATTTAAACATTTTTTTCCTTTCTATTCTCTTTCTGCTACCAAACATTAGTTAAATTATAATTCTATTTTGGTTAACATTTCAATTTTAAAAAAAGAATCATTTTTTTTTTTGTTTAAGTTGGCCTTTCCACCAAAGTTTTAAACAACTAAATAAATATATTTATTTAAGAAAAATTAAAAAAATATGTATCTTTGGCATATCTTCTCTATTTCATCTCCCCGGATCCTAAAATTTCTCTAGCACACGTGTAAGTCTGTTTCTACACAATTTCTTCTTGAGTACCTCCCGACCCCATTTTGCACCCATCAACCAAAATCACAATTTTCCCTTTTTTAGGGTTAACGATAACTTCCTTACTTTCCAATCAACCAACTCTTAATTTTTCATTCATCGTTCCTTTTATAATTCTTGTCCTTTGACTTTCTACATTCAATTTCCTCATTTTTCCATTTAGATCCTAAAATTTCCCTTCGTGTTCACCTTGGTCCTCTAGAGAGCCTTTGAGACCAATAATTACGCTTTTCACGTTTCATTCTGGAAAAAATTCCAAATAACCATTACTGAACTTGTGTTAGAACATGTTTCCCTATGCATTTCCAAAAGAAAAGAAAAAAAAATTGGTCCTGACCAGTGTCAATATCTTATCCTAACTAATCATTTTGTTGTAATTAGCTTATTAATTACTTTAATTTATTAGATTCCACTTCATTTTACGTAATCATTAATAATTAATAGATTTATCTACATTTTAAACAAATTTATGATTGTTTCTGTTTATTCTATTCTATTGCGCTTTCCAATGATCTTGAGAATCAAAAACAGCCACGATCGTTTACTATCAATTTGTCTAATCTTCTATCTACAGGGTAAACTACTAATCTCTTTTGTGCAGGATCCTTGTACAAATAGTAGTCTACATTGATTGCTTGACAATGTTTGAATTTTCTTGGATTTAACTTTTCATGTTCTTATTTGCTTCTAAAGTCAAATAAATAGGGAAAGAATTGTCCGTATTCTTCTTTTTATCTTAGTTTCTTCTTCTTGCATCGTATTTTCCCTTCCTTGTGTGTTTGTTCTCATCGAACTTCCACATTTGGTTTTGGGCTTAAAAATAACCTCTTGCATCCTTGCTTGACAATTTAGTATAAGTAGGGGCTTAATTGGTTGCATTTCACAATTCATCACACACAACCAAACTCACACATCAATTTTCACATCTAGACATTTCCTACCAAGTGGAACATATTGTGATTTCATCACCATATAGGAAAGTTTCCATGGGGTTCTGGCTATGTTAGAAATTTTGCACAGACTTGGGGCTCACGTACCTTTGGTTATATCAAGAAATTCATAGCCATAATGTCCTGAAACCAAACTTAGATTGACCATTTCCTAGGTCCTTTCTAAGCCTTTTTCTTTCATTCTCACATCTTTTTCTAAGTAATCAAGATTAAAATAAACTCATGTTGTGTGTGTTTCCTATTGTAGTAATTAATCGGCATAGGTTTTCTTTAATTTTTCATGCCTTATTCTTACAAGAATCTTCATCAAACATCCCCGTCTCTACGTATTCTCTCACACAGACATCAGTCCCTCATGTCATCTCTTCCTCTATGACACATTTCATTACTCCTACCATATCTTCTAATGAAACTCTTATGGTTAACATTCATGCTGAGACTAATCCCTTTTGACATCATCAACCCATTCCCTTTAGACTCTCCACACCTCAATATTCCCCTTAAAACGAATTTCTTAGGCCTCTAATTATCGTTCGTGGGGATTTGGAGTTTCACAAGATTCTCGCGCTAATCCCATAACCCTCCATGATTACCTTATTAGAAATCATCCCAACTACCTATTGATGGGAAACCTCTCCAACAAATATGTGATTATCATTCCAATCCTAAAAAAATCCAAGTTCTTTCTTGAAGACTTACGGTATTTTTCTCGAGAGCGAGGAGCGAGCTTGTAGGGGCCCAATTTAAAATTGACCCTAATCAAGCATCTTCTTCCAATCTAAATAACCACCAAAATACTCAATTGGTGGTTACTATTCCATGCAATCTACCTCATGTCAACACTACCATCACTTCTTCCATCCGCGTCACTTAAATCTCAACCAAAATAACTTCTCGCTATATTCCACCATCTCAAGCGTCATCCTTTCTTCCTCCTATATTCGAATGGCATTACACTACCTTGCATTTCATTTCTACCTCGCACGTCCATGCCAATATAATAACCTCACAACCTCAAGCATCCAAATCAATGAAAAATCATCAACCACCCCCTCAAAGTGATTATCAATACATACTCCCCTCTCTCAACCAACTTGAATATCCCAACCACCTACCAAATACATCTCGACCAACTCCTAGAAAATCAATCAAAATTTTCTATTTCGCAGCAACTAACCCAATAAAACCAATTTTACCACATCCCCATATTTTCACATGAAGCTTTATCCCAACCCATTCAATCACAACCCCTTAATTATTTTCCCATTTATCAACCACATCAACCAAAACCAACACATCCCCAAACTTACCAAACATACCAACAAACTAACCCATCCACCTCATATGCATCTCATACTCACGCATAAATATCTCAACCGTCTAACTATCCCTTACAAGCATCATCAATAAGTATGGATAACCTTGAAGCTGCAACCTTGGGATCTAAGACCAAATTTTCATATGAAAAAATATACAATGAACTGATCAAACCATATGTCCTCATGAAACCATATCCTCCTCATCGGGAATTGCCAAAATTTTCTAAATTCAATAGCAAGGAGGATCCACTACAACATCTACGAGCCTTTAGACATGCATGCTATCTTATCACCCATGATCAAAATCTCATGCTCTGCACATTTCCTATGTCATTTGCTAGTTCTGCATTAGATTGGTACAACAATATTCCACAACACTCATTATTCACATTTAGCCAACTAGCGTAATTATTTCTTAAAAATTTCTCGATCAACATTACACGTAAATTTCCATTACTACCCTTTATGGAATTCAATAGTATGATGACGAATCTATCGCAGATTTTTTCACACGATGGCACAACATAATTAACCAAATATCATTTCCCCTTCCAAAAAATGGAGTTATTGAACTATTCTCATGGTCTTGTGTGAAGCACATCTCTTCGAGTTCAATCTTTCCAAAACCTTTGAAGATGCATTCACTATGGCTCGTAAACTCAAACTCCATGCCCTTGAGAAACTAAATCTTAAACCACGATCCAAAAAACCTAAGATGAAGTTCACAAAATCATTCACACATGGTGATAAATCCAAAATCATCGCTAATGCAAATTTTTTCAAGTCATCATCCACACCTACTTCTCACATAGAGTGTCTACAAATAGATCCTAGGAAAACCCCCAATTAAACCCCTTTTGGAGAATCATATAGTTCAATTTTTGACAAATTAATAGCGGTCAATCTCATTCTATTTCAACCCATTAGACCACTCCATGAGATACGACATAAAATGGGATGGTATCCTAAAGAGAACTACTCTAAATATCACTAAGTACACGGATATGATATAGAAAGGTGTCACACATTTAAAGATTTGGTTAAAAAATCATAGACTTGGGTGACCTCCTCGTTGACAACCCTAATACGTCACCTAATCAAATTTTGGATTTATTCAAGAAAACTTTTCCTAAGCATCCACCTAATAATAAAACTCATCCTTCTACATCCCAAGCACCTAATGCAAACATCATTAAAAATGTAGACTAAAATTTGACATCAACATCCACAACTCCATCATCTCTGACACATAATTATATTTTATATCCCTTTCGAGTTATCACATCTTCATTAACATCAACCATGACCACAACGTCTTCAAATTTGATTATACCCACTTCGCAATCTATAGCTTAATCCCTTGAACCCCTTTCTTCACCAATTTTCACATCAACCACATCCTCTGATATAATCACACATACGTCTACATCTCAATTTGTAAATATAACTATGGTACCCCTTGAAACATTTATGACACAACTTCCCCCACTTAAGACAACCACAAATGATATTCATGCCCCATCTACAAAACCAATCATCTCTACACCAATAGCTAAAATTACACCTATGACTACCCCATCGCCTACTCCCATAACCAATACAAGTACAAGTGACACTTCTATCACATCAACAACACCTACAATACCTACATACATTCATCCTAAATAACATTCTTGCCAAGAATTTCAACAGATCAGGTTGTGATTGGCATATTCATATCCATTTCACTCTTTAGGCTTACATTACTACCATCCATACCTCTATAAGTGCTACCCCCTTCTCCCTTGTATATGGATATAAATATGTCCTTCCCCTCGAATTTAAAATTTTGGAATTCTTACGCGTGTGTCTTGCGACATCATTTCGATGAATATTATTGCCAAGAGCATATAACACAACTCAAATTTTTAGATGAACATTTCCTTCTCACTCTTGAACATCACCAAGTCTATCAAGAGTGCATCAAATGAGCTTACAACAAACATCTCAAGGAATGCAACTTTAACATCGGTGACCTTCTCCTTAAATAAAATCAAATTGTTACTACTCTAGAAAGGAACTAACATGGAAATTTTTCTCCCAACTAGAATGGACCTTACATTATAACGCATAAGTATGGGCCTGAAACCTATCATCTAGATTTCCTCGATAAAAAATCAGAAACAGAACCACTTAATGCTTTGGAGTTGTGACCAATGTACTTTTAGCATACTTACCAATTTAAACTTAGTTATCTCTATGATTATCCATCCATCACTAGCCACGCCAATCTCCTCATGTAATGATTTGGAATTATGTGTTCTACCATCACCTTCCTAGTTGTGACCTTGAACAACAACAACATGGCTTTGATCATATCATATTCCTTTTGGTGATAACTCCACAGATTAGTTCCTCCTTGGTCAAAGGTCACTTAAAAACCCATAATTTTTGATTTGTTCCTTTGTCCATCTGAAGGTGTCTATCAATTGGGCGTAAAACTCGGTTGTTCCTTCCCTTCCATTTTCCACAGTCGTGTGTTGTTGTCCTTGCCATTTTTTGTCCCAAGTACTTGAAAGAAATGTGAATGGATATAGCTCGGAGGGTCATGTGTGAACCTTACAACATTTCCAAATTCTCTGTCCTTGAAGAAAATTTCATCTCCGGGCTCAAACAATGGTTTCCCTACATTTTTACGGCTTGACGGGTGTGTTTCTCCCATCAAATTTAAATCTCTACATCAGTGGAAATGTGGCCCTTTTTGGTTGGATGTGGCTCGGTGGGGCACTCTAAAAAATTTGGATCGTTTTAACCCAAAACTTGTCCACGTGGAGGAATGACGCTCATTTGAAGACTCACCTTTTTGTTTGGCCTTGAGTTATGCCGGGAGGACACGTGGAGGATTCCTTGCTTGCTTTTCCCGGACTTAGAAAAAAATTTTTTCATGCACACTTGATATAGTTTTGGCGGGCCATGGACATGTGGTGGGCTAGTGCTCATTTGAAGATCTATCTCAGGGTCCCACCTTAACAAATGCGACAGAGGGACAGGTGGAGGTTTCCACCTCTCTCTTTGGGGACTTAAACTTTTAAAGAAATTTTCTAAGGCTTGGGACACGTGGTGAGCCCACACTCATTCAGGGTCTCTACTTTTGGGACCATCTTAAAGTTGCACCATAAAGACACATGGAGGGACCACACATTTTGGGGATAGGCCTTTGAGTTTTATTTTTTAGAATTTTTCAAGAAACTTCCTAAAAGGCCTAAGACACATGGAGGGACCGCAGGGGGAGGCTTTTATTTTGAGACTTTGACACTTGGAGGCTTCTTTTTCTTGACTTTTAACAACCGAAGAAGACTATCTCAGACCTTGGACACATGGCACCTTCTGCTGAACTCTCAAGTCTTTTAACAAACTGACTTTTCAACTAACTAAGACACGTGGTGACCACATGCTCATTAAGGGTCTCTGCTATTTGGGACCATCTCAAGATGTGCTATTGAGATGTGTGGCGGTTTGAAAAGTCAAAAGGTGGGGAGGTGGGGCATTTTGGGGGTCTTGGATTTTTTGCCTTGTTATCTAAAAGATTAAAGTCATCAAAATGACCCACAAGCCCAATTTGAAATAGTCAAAATAGTTTTCAAAATTTCCTTTTGGGGAAATTTGGAAAATTTTCCTTTTGTGAAAAATTTGGAAAATTTCCTTTTTTTCCAAAAAACTAAAAGGTGAAATAGGAAAATTTTTTTTTAAAAAAGGGTGGTTCCTTTGGGACCCACATTGGGACACGTGTCAGCCCATTTTTTCAAAGGTGGAGGGTGGAGAAAATTGAGAAATTTTGCATTTTTTCAAAAGGTGTAAAAAGTAAAAAGGAACCCCAGGCCTGTCTTAACTCGGATCTCCCATGTGGATGGTCCAAATTCAAAAGAGATCAATGGCAACTATGCATTTGTATTCTAATTTTCTACCATTTCTACTCCAAAGCTCCTGGGGATGTGAATTTTTATGGTTTTTTATCATTTCTTGGAGTCTCCTACATGCCAAATGAAGAGGAACATTAATTTGATATCCTAGTTTGGTGGGGAAGGTCTAAAACATGTCTTTCACCATTAAAGATGTAATCGAATGTCGATTCGACCTGATCTTTCTTTCCTTGGCACGCAAGAGACTTGTTGATATCTTGGTTTGGTGGGAAAAATATGAAAACATCTTTTACCATTAAGATGTGATCTGACTATTGGCCTCGATCTGATTTTCCATAGTTTTCCTTCCTTGGCATGCAAAGAACCAGATTTGACAGATTGGAGGAGGAAGTAGTTGGCGCGTGAGATGAAGAATGACTTACTAGGTGAAGAATTGAATGTTAGAAATATTTGGAGAGATTTTCCTCTACACACTTGAACAACTTTTTGCAAAATCTGATTCTGGGAGTCACGATCAAGGTCATAACACAATGGTGCTTTGAATGTTTTTGGTTTTGGGGGAAAACTCTATTGTAAATGAAATGTTATAAATTGCATGAATTTTCATGCAAATGGTTGGAGTGTTAGAGGTCGGGAGCTAATTCCTAAGAGAAAAAGTTTGACAGAGCCCATCTTTTCTAGAGACTACTATCTAAGGAACTTGTTTATTTATTTTGTGTTAAATTTGATCATGTCAAGGTGGTTACGAGTGTACAACCATTGACAAGCTCTGAGATTGTTCTAGAAACTTTCCCTTGCTTGATAAATTTAATCAAATTTGAGTAAATCTATGTTTGATTTTGAGAAAAGTTGTGTCTGCTTCATTTTTGAATGTCTGCAAATAGTTTTTATTATTCCCATTGCAATCTTACATTGAAATCTCTATGAATCACACAAGATCTTAGCTTTGTGATAGTTTGGTGGCACTTGCAATTTCATTTATCAGAAGAGCTTTCATTTGATAGTGAAATAAACAAGTTTAAAATCACTTTACTCCTAGCATGATGATTAAGATTGTTTGTTAGCCTTTGAGGGTATCTTAGGCATGATAAAATAGAGGTTGATAGTGTTTAATTAAGTTTTTTCAATTTGAGCCTTCATTTTGGATCCTTAAAGTTTGTGTGAAAACGTGTTGATCTGGGCCTCCATTGAAAGCACACCATTCTGGTTAAAGGGACATTTAGTTGTTTTGAAGCATTTTGTTGATCAAGCCTTCCATTTTTGTAAAATTTCTCAAAGATCTGGTGAATCAAAGTCCACTCTACCTCACCTCCCACCAAAATTCATTTAAAAACAACCAATCATACCCATACTACCCCTGTTTGTCCTGTGTGTGCACAAATGCATAATTTCTGTTACCAAAACATGCAAAAGCAATCAGTTTTCATTGTCTTTAGTAGCTTGAACCTTGCTTAGAAAATATCTCCATTATCTAGGGTGACAACTCGTGAGAGTTAGATTTTGTTGTATTGATCATGTTTTCTTCAAGGTCTTCTTAATAACTTTGCAAAGAAGGACATCTCCATCTCCTCCACAAACAACAGGATACAAAAGGGTCCTCTCACCCTAGTTGAAAGGCACAACCATAAAGTAGTGAGGATAGATCAAATCCTCTTAAGGGTGCTACCCATTTCTCCACATCTGAGTGACAAAGAGCAAGTTGCATTTCTTCCCCTGGCTACAAAATGACACACAACATGCTCTGCTTTGCCTCTAAGCTTCTTGTCAAAACTATGATGTTGCTCAACTTCTAAGGGAGAATCAATTTGGGTACCAACACCATTTTGACACCATTTTTGGGGGACCTGATTTGTGTTGTTGGGGAACTAATGTGAGCTTTGTTGATGAGACTAATTTGTTTATATGTTACCCATTCATATCCATTTGGCATGTTAACATTTTGTGGCATTTCGTAGGACATTGTGATTTTTGTTCATACTCGGGCTTGGTAAACATTTCTTATATGCTCTAAGTGCTAGTACATTGTTTCAACATCATCTTGTGTTTAGGCCTATAAGAAGTGTTCAAAGTTACAAGTGTTGTGTGTAATATTTCTAGTTTCTATAGTTATTGCACTAAGTTTCATTGATAAATCTGGGTAAAGGAAGGTCAGATTATTCCATTTCCAGTTTCTAGTGTTGAAAAACATTTGATAGATCATATTTTTAGTGCATTTACACAACTAAGGTGGAAATCCTTAGTGGTGACTCCATGTTAATCTGATTTTTTTATAAATACCAGTGTCTTAACCTCTGTCAAGTAAGATTTGTTACTAATCTTTGCAAATCTGGAAGGAAGAAGATCTTTCTTCACTAGGGATCCTACTAGGACATTATTTCTAGAGCTAGGAAAAACAAATTCAGAAGGAAGAAGAGCCTGAGAGTTGTTGGAGATCAGCAGTCAAGAAAAGAGATCTCCATTGATGAAGGTGATCATCCTATCATTGAAGATTTCCATTCAAGTGATTCTTGAATCAGGTAGTCTTTTTGTGGAATTAAATTCTCCATCTAGAGAGGGGCCTTCATTTGAATTTGAAAAGTTTTCTTCTCATTTTTCTCTTGTGTTTTCTAAAGTTGATAGGGTTTTCCAAGAGATAGAGCCTTTAGGGGATATCCATTTTGGAAGTTATACTCTTGTGTTTCAAAGACCCCTTGTCCCTTATCAGTTTGATTCTCCTCCAAGGTCACCTCCTCAAAACAACATGGCCCATCCCCCACCCAGACCTCCATTTGTTGTAAATACTTTTGGTCCTATAAATTTTAGAGGGATGGCACTTATCCAAATGCAGTTCCCCAAGATGTAAGAAATAGACTACCAAAGTTCCAAGGAAATAATGTTATAACTGGTGATCAACATCTAAAGCTTTTTATCAACATGATGGAAGACTTTGAGATTGAATTTGAAGATGTATATATCAAATTGTTTATCCATACTTTGGAGGAAGATGCAAGGGACTAGTATAAAGCTTTTCTAGATAATTCCATTGATTCTTGACCGAAATGAATAATGCATTTAGATTGTAGTATGGTGATAGAACGGATCCTAGGTTTCTTTTGTCATAAATTTGAGAATATTAAAAAGAATCCTAATGAGTTAGTGCATGACTTTAACACTAGATTTAATAAGACATTGAGGATATTTCCTGTAAGTTTAAGGCCATGTGATGAATCTTGTCTTATAAAGTATTCAGATGCATTTGATAAGAAAGTTGCTTACTATTTGAGGGACAAAAACCCTACCAATTTGAGGTAGGCCTTTACTATGGCTCTACAAATTGAGAACAACATTAAGGCCATTGGAAAACCTCCTAAGAGGGAGGGTGTTAAACTGATAAACCTAGAAAAACCTCAAGCAAGCAAGAGTGTGGATCTTGAGGAGGTTGTTAAAACTTTGGCAGGGGTTGTCAAAGAAATCTCATACAAATTAGCCCGGGAGAGAAAGGAATTGGGTAGAGTTCACAAGGTCAAAGCATAAGCAACAAGGCCAAGATAGATTTACCAATCATCCTAGAAATGAGAAGAGATCTGATGATAGAGGCAAAGGGACCCATGGGATCTTGCAAATAGACATCCCCAAGCTAGGGAAAACAGAATGGTGCCTGATCCTTTGGCTGCCAAAGTTGTTGTTGTTGAAGAAACAAATGTAATTGATTGGTGTGACAGATGTTTCATGCCCCATGCTCCATGTGAAGTAGATCAGCAAGTAGAAGAGGAAGTTGATGATGATAACACAAGATGATGATGCATGCATGATGGAGTGCTCTACAAGCTCACAACAAGGAGAAACTTCAACTGAGGTAATAAGTGCTAGAACTACTGCTGATTTTTGGGATTGCATTCACTGGTACCTCTTCTTCCTCCCTCTCATACTTTAGAAATAGATATTGTACAAGATTTTGAATTTCCCAATAATGACTTTGAATATTTAAGAGCTTTAATGATAAATAAGTATGATGGAGGAATCCCATCTGAGGAGGATAGGTAGTTATTGATGAACGTTGTTGTTGCTCAAGAAAAGGATTATAATACTAGGAGTAGAGTTGTCAAAGGAGTAGGGCCTCAAGCCAAACCTAAAACTCCATTTCTTTCAAATTCCTAAAGAGGTTCCTAAGAAAGATACACCTTCCAAAGGCCTTGCTGTCCCAAACAAGATTCATACTTCTCCTCATGCTCAAACTATCAAAAACCCATGCTATCTGATGAGTCTGTCAATCTCCCTTCCAATGCTTGCCTTGCCAAAGTGTGTCTCCATATGACATTGCCCAAGTTTTGAGTCAAATAAAAGTTAGTGTTCCAATTGTTGAGCTGCTTAGGATTCTTGAGCACAAGAAGAGGGCATTGAGTATTTGGGATTGAAAGAAGAGAAGAGTACCCCAGGTAGAAATGTAAACATTGTGGAGACTCCTCCAATCATTGAAGAACTAGAAACACCACCAACATCGAAGAGCTAGATGAACCACCTTGAGGTTTATTTGGGAACATCCTTGGTAGATTCTCAACTAAATGTGGATCCATTCTTCACCACTCTGATCATTAAGGATAGATTGTTGCACAACTGTATGTTTGATTCGGGGCATCATGCAATGTTATGCCTCTAGAAGTCATGAATGAACTGGATATCAAAGTAACAACCATTGCATATGGGAAGTGCACTACCATGGATTCCAGAGAGGTGCCAGTGGTGGGATGTGTGAAAGGTCTGGTGGTACAACTTGCAGCTTATCCGGGTAGGAACTTGAAACTTGATGTTGTTATTATTGATTGCCCAGCCAAGTGGGGTATGTTGTTGTCTAGAAAATGGGCTAGTAAGTGTTGGTGGGAGTGTTCAAATGGATATGTCCTATGCCACCATCCCAATTGAGGGAAGCCTTGTCAAGTTGTATGGGGAAAAGAAGATGTTGCACCTCATTGAAGACCCCAATAATGCATCTTATGAAGTGTTGTACACAAGTGTTGATGCTGATAACTTTATTGGGTTTGTTGATGGGAAAGAGAACAAAATGGATCAATGTAAGAATCTTGAACAAGTAGGCTCTCCATGGACTCTATTTTTTGATGGAGCTTGCTCCAAATTTGGAAATGGTGCTTGGTGTAGTTCTGATTTCTCCAAGCTTGGAAGAGTTTTTTTTTCTTTCAAACTTAACTTTGAGTGTACTAACAACATTGCTAAGTATGAGGCATTGTTGTTAGGTTTGAGAATTTCTTGGAAATACTATGTTAAAGACATCATTGTTAAGGGAGATTCAGAACTAATTGTTAAACAAATCAAAAAAATTGTATGCTACAAAAATCAAAGAATGAAATAGTACAAGCATGCAGTTTGGGACTTGATTGAGATGTTTGATTCATTTAACATTGTGCATCATGATAGGAAGTTCAATGTTATGGCAGAAAAAGCTTGCAGTGTTGGGATCTCGGTTTGATAGTTGTGCAATGTCCCCATATTGTGAATATGATGTTGAAGTGTTAACAAGGCCATCTGTCCCTGACAACATTAAACATTGGCAAATTTTTTGATGATGATGCTCAGGTCAAAATATTTCTATAGAACAAAGGGGAGTTCACTGATCAGTATATTGATTTGGAGCCAATGGTGTGTGCAAGCAGAGGGTAAAGAAACTTTGTTTGGCAAGGATATCATCCAACTGAAAACTAATACCATCCCTAGAGGACTGGTTTCTCTTGAATCAAACTTTGATAATGTTGATTGCATTATTAATAAGCATATAGTAGCCTCAAGGGATGTTGAAGAGCATGACCTAGGTACAAAGAGGAGAAACCAAGGAAGATCTGGTTGGGAAGCAATCTGAACAAGGAGGAAAAATAGTCCTATGTCTAGTTGTTGAAGAAGTATCAGGACTACTTGGCTTGGTCTTATTCAGAGTTGAAGGCATACAGAGAGGATCTGTTTCAGCATGAAATTCCTTTGGAGCCTAATGCAAAACCATTCGACAAAAAGAAGAGGCCGATTAATCCACTCCTCTCTGTGAAGATGCAAGATGAGTTAAAAAAGGCTAAGAGATGGAGGGATCATTCAGCCAACAAGGTATTCTTCTTGGGTTGTGAACTTAGTGCCAGTTAGAAAAAGAATGGTGATATCAGGCTGTGTGTGGATTTTAGAAATCTGAACAGAGCATCAATGAAGGATAATTATCCTTTACCAAACATGGATAACATGTTGCAATTGGTCACTAGTTCTGAGTTGTTATCTACTTTGGATGGTTTCTCTGGGTATAACCAGGTGGTTGTGAAGCAATCAGAGAGAATCAAAACTACTTTCACTACTCCATGGGGTACCTATGTGTATGTGAGGATGTCGTTTGGCCTGATGAATGTTGGAGCTACTTTTCAGAGAGCAATGGATGTAGCATTCTCAGGATATATAAATGACTTCATTATTGTATCAGATGATGTGACAATTTTCTCCAGAAGAGAAGTGATCACCTACAACATTTAGAAAAGATGTTGATAAGATGCAGAGAGTATGGCATTTCACTCAATCCAAAGAAGTGCCATTTCGGAGTGCAAAAGGCCAAGTTTCTTGGTCACATTGTATCAAAGGATGGTGTCATGATTGATCCTAAGAGGGTAGAGGCCATCAACAAGGTCCCAATTCCAAGAACCAAGAAAGGAATTCAGTCCTTCTTTGGGAAATAAATTTTATCAAAAGATTCATATCAAACTTTGTTGAGTTGACCATTCCAATTACTTGCATGCTAAAAAGGACCAAGTAATCAAATGGGAAGAGGCTACCATTCAAGATTTCAATGGGATCAAAGAAGCATTAAAGCATGCCCCTATTTTAGCAGCTCCAGATTATAAGAATCCTTTTCAAATGTTTTCTTTTTTTGAGAACACTATTGCATCTGTCTTGTTGCAGAAGGATGATGAAGGGGCTGAGAGGCCAATTGCCTTTTTTAAGTAAGGCATTGCAAGGGGCTGAGTTGAAGTACACCATTATGGAGAAGCAAGCATTTTCCTTGGTAAAAGCAACAAAGGTTTTTAGACCTTACATTTTGAGCTCTAAAGTTGTTGCTTATGTTCCCCACACCATGGTGAAAGATGTCTTATCAGAGATGGAGGTCTCAAGAAAAAGATGCAGATGGGTGAACAAGTTGCAGAATATGACATGGATATCCAAACCAAAAAATTGGTAAGAGGTTTGGGCTTAGCTAAACTTATGGCTGAGAGAAACCTACAAACTATTGAGGTGAATGAGGTAGAAGAAGGAAGGGTGGATGTCCTTGAAAATTTGGTGAGTTCTGAATGGTACAAAGATATAATTTTTTATCTCAGACATCTATACTTGCCCTGAGTATTTGAGTAAAAATCAGAAAAGAGCTCTTAAGTTGGCTTCCCATAAATATGTCATTACTAATTTTGGGTTAGCTTGGAAGAACCCTGAGGGAGTCCTCTTAAGGTGCATTACTGAAGATGAAGCCCCCAAGATAATTGCTGATCTCCATGGAGGAGTTTTATGGGGGGGAATTTTTCTGGAAGAGTCACAACACACAAGATCCTAAGGGCTGGTTATTGGTGGCCAAATCTTTTCAAGGATACAACTTTGTTGGTTAGAAGATGTGAGAGTTGCCAGCATTTTTCTAGGAAGACTAAAAGCTTCAAGCTCCCTTCCTTTATAGCAGCTTGTATCAATTGAAGCCCCGTTCAAGAAATGGGGAATGGATTTCATTGGTGATATTTCAGACCCTTCAAGTGTTGGCCATAAGTGGATTCTTGTAGCCACTGATTACTTCACTAAGTGGGTGGAGGAAATCCCCACCAAGAGAGAAACACACCAAATTGTCATGGACTTCATGTTGAACCATATCATCTATAGGTTTGGAGTGCCAGTTAAAATTGTTGCTTGACAATGCCATGAGCTTCAGAGCTAAACCTTTGGTGGCAATGTGTAAAGAATATGGGATCAATTTGACATATGCCTCCAACTATAACCCCCAAGGCAATGGACAAGTAGAGTCCAACAATAAAAATTTATTAAAAATCATCAGGAGAACCTTGGAGCTGAACAAAAGGAAATGGGGTGAGAATTGAAGTTTGTTGTTTGGGCTGAAAAATTACTATTAAAAGAGCCACTGGAAAAATTCCATTTGAATTGGTGTATGGAACTCAAGCTCTGTGCCCCTGCATATGCAATTATCCTCATATCAGTTCATTCAACAACTAGAAGATCAAGAAGTTAGTCCATATGATGCTCACATTAACTCAGATTGTTGAACTTGATGAAGAAAGGAGAGCATCTCACCAAAGGCATGTGAAGTTCGAGAAAAATTGAAGAAGTTATTTGACAAGAAGGTCACTCCTAGAGCTTTCAACATTGGAGATCTTGTGCTATTATGGGATAGCAGACATGAAGACAAGGGAAGCATGGTAAATTTGATGCACTATGGATGGGCCCTTACTCCATTGACATTCGGATTGGTGAACATACCTTCTTCTTGAAAGACTTGGATGGTGAATTTCTCGAATTACCTATTAATGGAAGGCACTTGAAACATTTCTGGATTGATTCCCTATAATCAAGGTGAGCATCATTTGTATAGTGTATAGTTTGTTGGTTTCTTTCTATCTTTTGTGTTTTTTGCTCATTCTGGTCCTCGGTGACCTAGTTTTGTTGGTTCCTTGGTTCATTTTTAGGAGATGGTTCTGGTTTTCTACTCTGCAAGTTGACTCCTTTTCCCAATGGATGTTTTTGGCACTTGGTCTATTATTTGGTTCTTGTGGCACTCACAGGGAGTGCCCATCCCCGAGTCGGAGCCGATGTTGGTGCTCAAATTAGTCTCACCCCATTTTCCATTAAAATCCCTCAGTTTGCGGCCTCTGTCACATTTTTGTCTCCCCGTGTTGGTACTTGAAAAATCTATCCTCCATTTGGTTGCCATGATTAGTTCCTCCTTGGTCGAAGGTCACTTAAAAGCCCAAAATTTGTTGATTTGTTCCTCTGTCCATCTAAGGTGTCTGATCAATTGGGCGTAAAACTCGGGTTGTTCCTTCCCTTCCATTTTCCACAGTCGTGTGTTGTTTTCCCTGCCATTTTGTCCCAGGTACTTGAAGAAATGTGAATGGATATAGCTTGGAGGGTCATGTGTGAACCTTATAACATTTCCAAATTCTTTGTCCTTGAAGAAAATTTCATCTCCGGGCTCAAACAATGGTTTCCCTACATTTTTATGGCTTGATGGGTGTGTTTCTCCCATCAATTTTAAATCTCTGCATCAGTGGAAACATGGCCCTTTTTGGTTAGATGTGGCTCAACGGGGCACTCTAAAACTTTGTGGATCATTTTAACCCAAAACTATCCATGTGGAGGAATGATGCTCATTTGAAGACTCACCTTTTTGTTTGGCCTTGGAGTTATGCCGGGAGGACACGTGGAGGATTCCATTGCCTTTTCCCTAGACTTAGAAATTTTTTTCATGCAGCTGATATAGTTTTGGCGGGCCATGGACACGTGGTGGGTTGGCACTCATTTGAAGATCTATCTCAGGGTCCCACCTTAACAAATGTGACAAAGGGACAGGTGGAGGTTTTCACCGGCTCTCATTGGGGACTTAAACTTTTTAAAGAAATTTTCTAAGGCTCGGGACACATGGTGAGCCCATGCTCATTCAGGGTCTCCACTTTTGGGACCATCTTGAAGTTACGTGATAAAGACACGTGGAGGGACCGCGCATGTTTGGGGACTAGCCTTTGAATTTTTATTTTGAAGAAGCACCAGGAGGACACTTGGAGGCTTCCGCTCACTCTCCTTTTTTCTTAGACTTTTCAACAACCAGAGAAGACTATCTCGGACCTTGGACACATGGCGCCTTCCATTGAACTCTCAAGCCTTTTAATAGACTCTGCCGAACTAAGACATATGGTGACTCCATGCTCATTAAGGGTCTCTACTTTAGGGGACCATCTCAAGATAGGCCATTGAGACGCATGGCGGTTTGAAAAGTCAAGAGGCTTGGAGGTGGGCCATCGGGGGTGACTTGGATTTTTTCCACCTTGTTATTTAAAAGATTAAAGTCATCAAAATGACCCGCAAGCCTGAAAGAGAATAATCAAAATTTTCTTCAGTCAACGGTGGAGATGTGGGGTAAATTTGGAAATTTTTCCTTTTTTCCAAAAAGGAAGTGAAATAACATAGTTTTTAGCACGGTTCCTTTGGGACCCACATTGGGACACGTGTCAAGCCCATTTTTCAAAGGCGGAGGGGCAGAGAAAATTGAGAAATTTTGCATTTTTTCCAAAGGTGTAAAAGTAAAAAGAACCCCCAGGCCCATCTTAACTTGGATCTCCCATGTGGATGGTCCAAATTCAAAAGAGAGATCAACGGAAATTGTGCATCTATATCTGATTTTCTACCATTTCTGCTCCAAAGCTCCTAGGGATGCGAATTTTTATGGTTTTTTTATCATTTCTTGGTGTCTCCTACATGCCAAATGAAGAGGAACATTAATTTGGTATCCTGGTTTGGTGGGGAAGGTCTGAAAACATATTTCACCATTAAAGATGTAATTTGAATGTTGGATTTGACCTGATATTTCTTTCCTTGGCACACAAGAGACCTGTTGATATCTTGGTTTGGTGGGAAAAATATGAAAACATCTTTTACCATTAAGATGTGATCTGACTATTGGCCTCGATATGATTTTCTAGTTTTTCCTTCCTTGGCATGCAAAGAACCAGATTTGACATATTGGAGGAGGAAGTAGTTGGCACGTGAGATGAAGAATGACTTACCAGTGAAGAATTGAATGCTTGGAAATATTTGGAGAGATTTTCCCTCTGCACACTTACAACTTTTTTGCAAATCCAATTCTAGGAGTCATGATCAAGGTCATAACACACAATGGTGCTTTGAATGTTTCTAGTTTTGGGGGGAAAACTCTATTGTAAATGAAATGTTATAAATTGCATGAATTTTCATGCAAATGGTTGGAGTGTTAGAGGTCGGGAGCTAATTCTTGAGAGAAAATTTTTGACAGAGCCCATCTTTTCTAAGAGACTATCTAAGGAACCTGTTTATTTCTTTTGTGTTAAATTTGATCATGTCAAGGTGGTTGCAGTGTATAGCCATTGACAAGCTCTAAGATTGTTCTAGAAACTTTCCCCTACTGATAAATTTAATCAAATTTGAGTAAATATGTGTCGATTTTGAGCAAAGTTGTGTCTTCTTCATTTCTGAATGTCTAGCAAATAGTTTTTATTGTTCCCATTGCAATCTTACATTGAAATCTTTGTGAATCACACAAAATATTAGCTTTTTGATAGTTTGGTGGCACTTGCAATTTCATTTATTAGAAGAGATTTCATTTGATAGTTAAATAAACAAGTTTAAAATCACTTTACTCCTAGCATGATGATTAAGATTGTTTTTAGCCTTCATATCTTAGGATCCTTAATAGTTTTAATTAAGTTTTCAATTTGAGCCTTCATTTTGGATCCTTAAAGTTTGTGTGAAAATGTGCTGATCTCCACTAAAAGCACACCATTCTAGTTAAAGGGACATTTTATCTATTTTGAAGCATTCTATTGATTAAGCCTTCCATTTTTGTAAAATTTCTCAAAGATTTGGTGAATCAAAGTCCACTCTACCTCACCTCCCACCAAAATTCATTTAAAACAACCAATCATACCCATACTACCCCTATTTTTCTGTGTGTGCAAAAATGCATAATTTATGTTACCAAAACATGTAGAAGCAATCAGGTTTTCATTGTCTTGTAGCTTTGAACCTTGCTCGAGAAAATATTTCCATTATCTAAGGTGACAACTCATGAGAGTTAGATTTTTTTGTATTGACCATTATTTCTTTAAGGTCTTCTTAATAACTTTGCAAAGAAGGACATATCCATCTCCTCCATAAACAACAGGCTATAAAAGGGTCCTCTCACCTTGGTTGAAAGGAACAACCATAAAGTAGTGAGGATAGATCAAATCCTCTCAAGGGTGCTCTACCCATTTCTCCACATCTGACTGACAAAGAGAAAGTGGCATTCCCTCCTCGGCTACAAAACGACACACATCATGCTCTACTTTCCTCTAAGCTTCTTGTCAAAACTATGATATTACTCGGCCTTACGAGGGAGAATCAATTTCGGTACCAACATAGGGCATAGACATAGGTAAACCCACACATGGAGAATATATTCCTACGTAAAATTCACATTTAAAATCCTTTGTCATGTCTACCTTAGGTTTATGAGTCCTCTCTCCACCATCTCTACATGATCCTTGAAATAACCGACTATTGTTGGTTATGTGTTAATATATTTTATTGGCTACAAGTGCATGGCCTTGAGTTGTTCCCTAAGCCCTTTCTCATTTACCTCCAACCCGGTTTGAAACATGGTTTTCATGTATGCTCGTTGCTACGATTATGTGTCGTTTATCTCGTTCATAGATCACCTTTTATCAAGGGTGAATTCTTGCATATCTAATTTTGAACCATGCCATCAATATCCATATGTTTACTTTTAAGGATGAAATCTATTAACATAATATATAATTCCATGATTCTATGAACATCATCTACAACACACCTTTTATTTTTTCAGAATTCTATGTGATCACTATTGTAGTTTTTGAATCCTTCTTGAGGACTATTCTCTAGGAGAGTTTTCTATCCTACAACTCATCATCCCCCAAAATCATCAATCTGTCATTTCTCAATCCATCCTATGACATCAGTTTTATCTTCCCATCATGTATCCCCACATCACCCTTCTCACCATTCATGTCCCCTTCCACCACTCTTTGGATTTTCATCTCTGGCTTGGTGATTTTACTTTAATATTCATGCAACATGGTAATCTTACTTAAAGTAAACATGTCATTCTGAACTACGCCTTCTAGTCACCTCTCAAACTATGAAATCACGAGTATGTCCACCATCTCCACCTTTCAATTATACTCCTTTCCCCATTTTCACTTGTTGATCTATCATCCTTCATACCACTCCCTACGACTCTTTTCGGGTCTTGTTTCTTCACCATCACCTCGTTCATCCCCATCCTCCACATCCTTTCCCCACCTTCATATTTTCTCTTTTCTTTACTTTTTCCACTCCATCTTCTTGAATTCTCCCAAATATCCATTATCATGTCTAACCACCATTGTTATTGGTCTCCCCCTAAAATTATTTCATGATCATCTTCGGTTTCCATGCTAATAATTATTGTTGGTTGATCCATAAACATCACTCTACATTATTCTAAGTTTCCTTTCTCACTCTCTTCATCCTTCTCCATTTCATTTCCACTCCTTCCCCCATATTACACTAACAATAATTATTATTGGTCTTCCCCTAATGTCCCTTCGTTGGCTTTTCCTCTTTCATTCTCCATTCCCTTTTTAACTTTGTTTACTTTTCCTGTCATCCTTCACCAACAATAATTATTATGGGTCTTCCCTTGACATCCCTTCATTGGATTTTCCTCCTCCATCATCCATTCTCTCTTTCCTCCCCTTCCTTGTCTCCACCTCCATTTTTTCCCTTCACTTCTTCACCACCTCTCCATATTCCCTTCACCCTTTTCAATATCTTTACTATCTTCATCATACAACCCTCTTATCCTCTTATCCTCATCTCATGCATTTCTATAAATTTTCCACTCCATTTCATTCCTACTCTCTTTCTCCTCACTACTTTTCTGATGCTACCCATTCTCCACATCATATCTCCATTCTTCATTCCCTTCCTTCGTATCATTTTCTCTATTCCTCTTCTCCTTCCAAATATTCATTCTTGTCTCTCTTTTTCTTTACATCTTCGTCCCCTTTTTTCTTCCTCACTATCCCATATTTTTATCCTCCCACCTTCCACATGCATTTCCACATCTTTTCTCGATCTTCTCCACATCTTCCTACTCTCGTCTTTGGTTTCCTTTTTTTCTGTTATATCATCTCTTTCCTCTTATTTAAATTCTTCATATTCCTTTTCTCCTCCATGTTTCCATAATTTCTCTCCCTCATATCCTCTATTTTTCCATCATTTCTCATGCTTCATCTTCTTCACCTCCTTCACAGTGTATCTTTGATATTCCACTACCTTCATTTTGCATTTCTCTCTCCCTTTTTCCTAATTTCACCCTCTACTATGTTGTATTTTCTCATCTCATCTTCTCCTTCTTTTCATTATTCCTCATTCCCTTCTCTTATCATCCTTATCCACTATTTTCTTCCACCTCTTTTTCTCCTCCTCCACCACGTCCACTCTATTCCATAGCACTGGTATTTTTCATTTCCTACGTATATAGTCTCTTTCTTTTCTTCGTTCTATAGTATTTTTCATCTCCTTTAAATCTTCCTCATCTCCTCCATTTTCACATCATTTCTCTTAATTCATCTTCCTCATCTCCTCCATTTTTCCATCATTTATTTCCCTTCATTTTCATCACCTCCCTTGCTATATATTTTCTATTCTGCTACCTTTTTTTTTCCAATTCTCTCTCCCTTTTTCTAATTTATCCCTATACTATGTCACCTTATCTTATCTCGTCTTCTCCTTCTTGTTCGTTCTTCCCCATTCCATTCTCATATCATCCTTCTATATTATTCTATTCCAATTTTTTTCTCATCCCGCATCTCCTTCCGCTCTATTCAATACCTAGTCTTCTTCATCTCCTACTTCTATGGTTTCTTTCTTTTCTTTGTTCTATTGTCTCTTTCCTCTTCTTTAAATTCTTCATCTTCCTCATCTCCTCCATGTTTCTATAATTTCTCTCCCTTCATTTCCTCATTTCCTCTATTTTTCCATCATTTCTCTCCCTTCATCTTCATAACCTCCCTCTCTATCATCTTCTCTCTTCTCATGTCATTTTCTTCTTGTTCGTCTTTCTTCAATACATTTTCCCCTATCATCATTCTCTATTATTCTCATCCTACTCTTTCATTCATTTTCCTCCTCCACAACGTCTACCATATTCCCTACCCTTGTCTTCTTCACCTCCTACTTCTATACTTTCTTTCTTTTTTCCATTCTATCATCTCTTTCCTCTTCTTTACATTCCTCTTCTTACTCGTCTCCTCTATATGTTTCCATCATTTCCATGCCTCATCTCCTCCATTTTTCCATCATTTCTCTCCCTTCATCTTCATCACCTCCCTCATTGTATATTTTCTATCTCATACCTTCATTTTTCACCTCTCTCTCCCTTTTTTCTTGATTTCACCCTCTACTCATGTCACCTTTTCTCATCTCATCTTATCCTTCTTGTTCATCCTTCCTCATTACATTCTTCCCTTATCATCCTTCTCTACTATTCTCTTCCACCTCTTTCATTTCTTTTTCTCCTCCTACACAACGTGTAGTATATTCCATACCATTTTCCTCTTTACCTCTAACGCTTTCTCTCCTCATTCCTCACTTACCCATAATCAACCACTCCTCTTGTCCATTCCCTTTTTTCCTCTCTTTCCACTATCAATCATTACGTTCTTAAAAACATCTTCACACTTAACATTAAAGGCCGATTCAAATATTTCTCCATTTTTGCACCACACCCAATCCATTCCATTACACCCTATTCTCATCCTCCTCTCTATAGAGTTGACCTCTCCTTTTTTTGGGAGTTATGTCATCTCTTACATTATTTTCAGCCCTCTTGAGGGGGCATCATCACATATATCCTTCATCACATCTTCCCGTGGTATTTTTATCTTGGAGGATACCATAATAGTCATCACCAGTCACCTTCTTTTCTCCCTAACAAACATCTTCTCTATATTTTTCTTTGAAAAATACATTTAATTCTTCCCGCATTTGCATGAGTAAAAAGAGTTCTTTCTCTTTTCTTCCTCTAATATTTTCTTATCGAAGGACTACCTTCCTTAGAAAGGATATCTTCACAACCATAAATCCCTTTATTTGGGGCATAATAAGCCATTCCTTCTACTTTATTTTAAAGGACACTATTTTCATAGTCCTTGGATGCATATTTTCTTAATTCCTCATGTACCTATTTCTCCCATGCAACATTTCGGACCCATGTCTAGACATCCCTTTGCATTTGTTTGTGCATATATCTAATAATTTCCTTTGAATCATGAGTCCCATGGATTACACATCCATATTGTTGTGATTTTTGACCACTCATAGGTCTATAGAACATTGCCTCCATCTCCATCGAGAACGAACTTTGTTCCCTACTAATGTGATATCGCTATCACTACAATATTTTCCCTTTTTGTTTATCCTCTTCTTGTACATCTTCTCCCTTCATCTTCTTTTCTCATCCTTATTAGTATATGTATTTCAAACTTCTGATTGAATTATTTCATGTTGTCGATCCCTAGTTTGAGGGGGAACACCCTATCAAATATGTTTTCATTACTTTTTTTTTTTTTTTTTTCTCGTGTCTTGCCCAATGCAAACCATTCATAAAAAGGGGCAAATGTACACATCAATTTTTGGTATCATTCCTCCCCTTCACCCCGTATGCTCTCTTTCATTAGGCTTGCCCATTCAAATTCCTTTTCCCTCCTAAATTTAATTAATTCAATTTCCCACCAAAAATACATATCCAATTAATCAATATTAATTGATTAATTAATCCCTTTTGAATCAACTTATGAATTTAATATTTAAAACTAATCCATGTCATTCCACCCATGAATTTAATATTCAAAACTAATCCATGTCATTCCACCCATGAATTTAATATTCAAATTTAATCCATGTCATTCCACCTATGAATTTAATATTCAAATATAATCCATGAAAAATCCATTTATGAATTTAAAATTTGAATTTAATCCATATTCAATCCACTAATGAATTTAATATTTGAAAATAATCCATATTCAATCCACTCATGAATTTAATATTCAAAAATAATCCATATTCAATCCACTTATGAATTTAATATTCAAAGATAATCCATATTCAATCCACCTATGAATTTAATATTCAAATCTAATCCCCACTCACCTAATTAGGGTAACTTTTCTAAATCATGATTACCCAAATTAATCCCATCCTTAGGCTATAAATAAGAGCCTTCCCCCTCTTTCAAACAAGCTAGAAATCATAACAAAACAATGGCATTCTTATTCCACCAATATCATCCTAATGTCCTTGTGATTCCACTAATGTCATCCTAATGTCCTTTCCCCTAGCCATCGAATTTCCTTGCATTATTTCTGTTTATCCTTATTGAGGATTTTCTCTAGGGCTCTTATCATTCTATCATCTTCGGTCGGTTCTACTCTGGTCACTATTAGTCAGATGGTATTCTTTTGGGTCATTTCTTCGCCACTTTGGTTTGTTCGTGTTCTTTTAGAATTTGTATTATCAGTTATCATTTTTGTTACCATTTCAGTTATCATATCAGTTAGCACTTCCGTTTATCAAATCACTGTTTTTGACTTCATTACCAGTGTTAGGAAATATAATGTTCACATGATTATTGCGATTTACTGTATGCTAAATAGTAAGTTTGGTATTTACCGAAAGGTAAATAGTAATTTGTTATTTGATTAACCGTATGGTTATTACGGTAAAGATTGTTAATATTATATTGTTAGAAATAACAATATAATATCTCATATAGTTTACTATTATATTGTATGTGAGTATAGTTGTTGAACTAACTCACGAATATAGGAGATTAATAGATATTGTAGGATTGAGTGGTTTTAGGAGGTTCCATAATAATAGGAATAATTCTCCTATATATTTGTACAATTAGAGCAGTAAGTTAATTGAAGAATATCTTTTTACTGTGCTATTTTCGACTCTGACCAAATTTTAGATTTGGTATCAGAGCAATGAGATCCGTGTAAGAGTCTATGAGGGGCTTTGTTCATGATTCGCAATTGCCCCAGTTGATGAGAAAATTATTGATTGGGTTTTAGAATAGCTACGGAACTACATTTTCTATGATCTGATCTGTACTAGTTGAATGCTTCTAGTTATATCGACGTGAATTTGCAAGAAATAAAGGTAGTGCCACAAAGAAAAGCGTAATAAATTCAACATATAGGCACATTCTCCATTTTTCATATATAGCTCTGAATTGTTACATATTATTCCTCAGTGGTAGAAGCTTTTGGTGTCGATATTTTCGATGTTGGAGATCAAATTCCATGCATTCATATTCTGAGACACCTGAATACGGTGAATGGTAAGACGATTTTTATTGAACATCGGCCCTGATAAAGCTTCCAATTCTGCAATATAGTCATAGCATGGTGAAATCTTTGTGGCATCCTTGCTGAGATCATTCGCTTTAGATTTTACATCTTCAAGCTTGCCACAATCTGCATTGTATTTGGTTGTATAGTTTTCGGGTTTGATTATCATTTTGGTAGATTTCTACGTGGTTCGTTCTCAATTGCTAGGATCAATCGATCTGTATACATGCAAATATTTCCAACAGCCAAGGCAACATATATCTTTTTTTACTATCAAATCTGATCTTTCAGATGTGTGATGGTATGAAGGTATGAAGTTTTGGAACAAATCTTATTGGCCCGAGTTATTATTTGTTGCATGCAATTCGAACTTCCAATCTGCCACATCACCCACTTCTCAACCGTCCTTATTGGGAAGAGATTAGATTCTTCACATTGCGTGGAGATACATTCTCCTTGATGATAGAATTGTTCCCCTCCGTATACGCTTGGTGAGAGATTGCATAGTTGTCTTTTGTATTGAAGAGATGAAAGGTGTCAGACAGATGTGTTTGGCTCTTCACTATATTGGTGTTCAACACTAAAATAATATTAATCTATTTCCACACGCATGTCTTTGAATGGTATTCACCTGATTCAGTTCAACTTGCATCTCGCTCTTTATTCTATTTGGTTGCGAATCAACTTTGAGTATGTATATGTCCAATAGTTAACTCTTTATTTTATTTTATAGTGATACATAGAGATTTTAAAACATGTCGGATTGTCTTTTTTATTGTCATTTTTAGTCGTGTTAGTTAAACTCATGGCCATTTGTATTGGTGAAATTATCGCGTATGCAATTCCATTTATTCCATTAACAATAGTTTGTACGGTAATGTTTATGTCATTTTACGTTATTTTTTTGTGTAAAAATTATAATATATTGTGTATAGATTATTAATTTATTCTAGTTTTTTTCTTAGTCACGAGTGTATAATTGTGAGTAAATTTATTTTAGGTATTGTTGTGTAAGTTTAATAATTTTTATCAACAAATTGGTGGTTTCAGGTATATAGGGTCAAGTGCCATAAAGTCCAATAGGTGATTTTAGGTGTTTGCTATCGTGGTGTTAAGAGTCAATGTTAAAATATTGTAAAAAAAAAAAAGTGCCTTACGGATGGATTTTCATTGTTACTTGACATACAAAAAATAAAGTGTTTCACATTTTAGGAGGGAAGAAAAGAATATTCACATTCTCGAAAAACTTGATTGTGACATGATCACATTTCACCGAGATAACAAAGTCACACATTGGAGGATGAAGGTATCGGAGTCTGGAGGGTCAATTAACGAACTCTCATCATTCGCTAACTACGTGGATTCTTAAATTATTAATGGCACGTGTGTGGTGTGAATTCCAGCTTTTCATATTTCCAGTGTGGTGTGAAAAATAAGAACAGATGTATGTTCATGTTCACTTGTATATGTGGTTATTCCTACATAGTTCCCCATTGTAATAACATAGTGAAGAACATATATCATAATGAAATGCAACATCATGTGTCTTGAAGAGGTTGAACAATCATATGTGTTCATGTTCATACCTAGGTTTGTGGTTAGCCTCTGGAAAACCATTAAAGGTTGTTTAGATGTGTTCCACTTGAGTTCCCACACTGTTAGGTCAGATGTGTTCCCTAGAGTGAATGGTTGATAAGTAGATGATTCTCAGGTAGCGTTCCCATCCTTGTTGGAAAAATGTGTTCTCGATTGATTGCATGGTTTATAATAAGTTGATTTTTTCCTTCTTCTACCTTCATTCGGTGTTTTACCAAGATCATGAGAAAACATGGGCATCGGGATGGAGAGGAAATGTGAAATTTCTTTTTCTATCTATTAGTGAAAATCACAACACCCCGAATGGCCTAGTATCTCGAGTGGGGCATTCGGTGTGATTGTACAACATTGGACCATCTCTCAAGCTATGGGACTCGAAACCTAAGATAAACCTCCGAGAGAAGGCTTGGTTCCTACTTCCTAATCTACTTGCCACAAGCTACTCCAGTGCAGAGAAGAACCAAACTAATCTTAATCTAACCATCCAAGGAGAGATGGAGAGAGAGATAGAGAGGGTGAATGAGAGCCTACACTAAGTGGTGATAGACCAGAAAAGGAAGTGACTAATCACATATCCAAACCGCTTCAAGTGGAGAGAGGTGAGTAGAGGAAGGGGTGGTCAAGATGCACCATAAACCAAGATGAAGTTCACACAGTAATACCACTTCAAAACCCATCAAACACAGCTCCCGTAACCTGCAACAAACATCGGGGTATGCACAATATACCCGTAATGATGAGAGGTGAGAAGAGAAAATCAAATAAGAAAAGGATGGACAGATGCATCACAAAACATATTCTATTGTTCCAAAAGTCACATGGTACATCATCGGTGGGCAAGAGGAAAAAAATGCCATTACAGAGCTCGAGAGGAGGCTTAGACTCCGCATTCTACCCTAAGGAAGAATAAGAGAGGGGGAAAGAGAAACAATGACCAACCGTTTGAATAGCCCCTCCTTTACAATATATAGAAGAATGAGAGACAAAGAGAGAGGGAAAATTCAAACATTGTTCCAACCACCCATACAAATGCATTGAAACCACCTACCTCAATGAAGATTCTCGCTGAACATCCATGCCCCGCTTATTGTCCATTCTTGGATAAGAAAAAGGCCCATTCTTCATCATGGCGGTCGGTGAGAGACTTGACATCCCCCAAAATTAGCGGGCCGAAACATTAATGGAGGCAGGTGAGAAGTCGGCGCCAAGAGCTTTCTAAAATGTTCTTTCCCTCTCAAATATGAGTTTCCAGGTCGAGAGATATGGTTGTCTAAGGATCAAGGTCATGGGTGTGTAATATTTAAAAGAGTCTGTCCATACTGAGTCCATGTGGTAGCCTCGCGTAGCTTGAAGATTTGGCTACTTCTTTTCACTCTTGAAATCACGCTGAATTGACACGTGACAGCTTAGTGGGTTCCTCGGTTTCCTCTATATTCTACCTAAGTCCTTCACATTGGCGGAGACACTGTGCCTGACCCGTGACACATGGAATATTCTTGCTTGTTTAGAAAATACCCCTAGTTTTTACCTTCAAAGTTGCTGGCTAAGTCCCTATTTCTTGTGTTGTTTGGCTAAGTCCCTTCCACTTGGTAGGGCCATTAGTCGACCTTGGACACGTGGAGGTCTAGCACACATTTTGAAACCCGCTCCACATTTCCCTTCTGAAATTGCATCATGCTGACACTTGGCTCCATCTGCTGGCCTACCTCTGCTTAGAATTTTCAATGTCCACTTCTACCTTTTCGGGCTCTAGACACTTGGAGGGCTAACGCTTGTTTGTGTCTCCGCTTTGGGTCACACCTTTTAATTTGCATTAATGTGACTCATGGCATCATTCGCTGGCTCTCTATACTTAGCCGATCTAAGCCTTGATCCATTTGACTTATGTTGAACCCAAGACACATGGAAAGTCTGCGCACGCTTTTAAACCCGCTCTTTGGACCCAGCCTTGGTGTTGCGCCGATGAGACACATGGAGGCTTCCACCGACACTCTTATACTTAGTTGATTTAAATGATCAGCTATGTCCCTTTTGGACCCTGAGACACATGGAAGCCTTATGCTCATTTGGAAACTCACTCCAGATTTTACCTTTGAAGTTGCACCAAGTTGACGTGTGGCACTTTTCGCAAGTTCTATAACACGTAGCTGATTCGGGCCGATTCCTTTCTTGAACTCTAGACACGTAGAAGCCTTGAATGATTTGAGTCTCCACCACGGGCTCTCAATTTTTAAAATTACACCGAGTCGACATGTGGTTCCGTCTGCACGGCTTTGCCTCATTTTGACTTTTTCAATTGTCGACTTTGTCCCTCCTTTTTGACTTAGGACGGTGGAAGCTTGGTGCTATTTTGGGGTCTCTTTTTTTGGATTCTATCCTTGGAGTTACGCCGATGAGGCACGTGGCACCTTTCATGGGTCTATGACTTTTCAATGGCCGATGAGACCTGCGGGCTTGCGGCCGCATACTTGAAACTGTGCCATTTTACAAAAAGTGTAAAAGTTCTAGAGACCCCGCAGACCCACTGACCCGCATTTAAACTTAGGAAAAATTTTCTCCATGGCCCCGCAGACCTGATTTTGGAAAAAATTCATCTTGGGCCCATTGGCTCGCATTTTCCATGTTTGGGCAAAAAGACATCTCTGGGCCCACTCTCGCTTTTGGCAAAAAAATCATTCCAAGGCCCGCCGGTCCGTTACTGCGAAATATGAGGAGTTAGAAGGACTTTTTATATCTCTGAAAGGGGCAGAAATTTCCTATTTGATGAAAATTCTTTTAGGGGGCCTTAAGTGCTTAAAATATGTAAATTTTCATATTGAAGCACAAAAAGTGGGGAAAATGGTGTCGATTGACCTAAAATTAAGTGTGAGATTATTTTTGTCAACACTACTATTTAAACATTAAGGGGGGGAATGTTAGGAAATATAATGTTCACATGATGATTGTGATTTAATATATGGTAAATAGTAAGTTTTGTATTTACCAAAAGGTAAATAACAATTTGTTATTTGATTAACCATATGGTTAATATAGTAAAGATTGTTAATATTATATTGTTAGAAATAACAATATAATATCGCATATAGTTTGTTATTATATTGTACGTGAGTATAGTTATTGAACTAACTCATGAATATAGGAGATTAGGAGATATTGTAGGATTGAGTGGTTTTAGGAGGTTCCATAATAATAGGAATTATTCTCCTATATATTTATCCAATTGGAGGAGAAAGTTAATTGAAGAATACAATTTTGCTATGCTAATTCGACTCTCACAAAATTGTAGACCCAATATATCTCTATCCATAATTGATTATCCTTTTGTTATTATCATGTTGAATGACATCCTTTCTAAGAAGCTCTCACTTCCTAGAACTAAATTCATCGGGAATCTCACCATATATCTTCGTAATCTTTTTTTGTGTTTGATTTTTAATTGTTTTACAGGTTGAAGGCTCATAGCGAGGAATATCATTTCTTGTGTGCCCATATAATTTTATCACCATCAACATCAGGAAGTTCACTAAACCCTCTCATAATTTGAGGTTTCTAGATTTCTTGTTGGTTTTCACTAATCTGGAATAGGTAGCGAAATTTTTTTAAACACCTAGATCTAGTGCAAAGCTTCAAATTTGTAGATGGTGCTTCCTTAATTAATGTGTAGAGGTGTTTGTAGAGTATAAGGAGATTTTACGTCCTTTCGTGCTATCTTTCTTTTGAAATACAATTACATAAGCATGTTAAGCACTAAAGGAGGTTAGTTTCACTTGTTTCTATATGCTTTTGAAGATGATTTAATTTGCAATCGCTGACTAAGAAGGAGTAAATGACCTAAAGAATAATGTGTAATTAAAATGTTGGGAGAAAATTGAGTGAGGGAAATACCCTACACTAGGGTCAAAACTATATGGACATCCATGCCTTTATTGTATGTTTTTGACCCTATAAGTGGAATATGAAGTGTGAATTTTGGAAGCTAACAAGTGGAGTTTCTAAATGGATTTCATGCATTACATTATTAGAAAATATGTAAAGATGAGTGTGTATAATTAAATAAGCAAGAAAAAGACCTCGAGATTTACTAGGTGAGAGTGGGTAAAGTGCGATAGTTTTAGCAAGAGAGAAATGTCAAAATAGTAGAAGTGTCAAAGAGTAGAATTATAAAATTCTAATGTCTACACTTATAAGACATGTTAAGCGAAATAATTTTTTTGCAGGAAATATTATTGGTTTTAAATCAATGTTATGGGACTAGGTCCCTTCTTATTGGGTATGTGGGAGTCTCCCATTTACTGAATGTAAGGACTAAATAAAACTATGGGGTGGCCATTAGGAAGAGGATCACACAATAATACTCCACAAAACAAGTGGTAAATTGTAGGTTCAATGTACAAGGAGAAATTTGCTTGGGAGAGGTAAAGATAAGATGGAGAAATGTAGAGAGAGGCTTAATTTTTGAGTAAACTTACAAATTTCACAGAGACATTAACTAGATTAATTACACATTCAATAGTAAAATGAATAAAAATGTGAGAAATTACAAGATTAACAAATCACAAACCCAAAGTTTTATTGATTTATTACTCAAAGACACAAATTTCTTTCATGTTTGTACAAGATTACAATGCTTATAGAGTTCGAAAGCTGAGAGTAGAAAAACATAGACAAGGGTGATGAAAGAATGTAACTTCCTACGTGCGGTAGTAGGAAAACAAAAGCTATCAACCTCTTGGAATTAAGTAGTCATCACAATTTATAGCTTTTCAATCATATCCCTTCACCTCCCCCATATTACTTTTCATCTTACCAACACTTGCGACCTATTTCCTTCCTAGGAAGGAAATTAAGTCATTTTCTTCATTTTGAAAATAGAACTTTTATAATGTAAAATAAGGCCGATTAAGTGAATAAGATCAAAGATTCAAAAATTACATTCCTAATCAAGAGATATAATGATAGAGAGGGAAGAAGAAATGAGAAGAAGAGAGAATTGATAATCTAGATACGAGTGATCTTCCATTGACGAAGATCCTTCTTCTGATGGATATTAAAGAAATTCTCGAGATTGAATCCTCGACATTTCCCACTCAATTTTATTAAGGCATATTGATTGCAATTTTCACTTTCTATGAGATGCGGACACACATCGAAGTATTGACCAAGTGAAACCACAAGATTTGCACTATATGAACCTATGAAAATTAACCCAATCACTTAATTATGATAATCCTCTTATGTGATTTGTTAGAATAATCTGAAACACATAGTATTGGAAATCATTTCCCCCTAGGAATGATATATGGAATTCACCTCAAGACCACGTTTTGGGAGTTTTGAGGACTTACTTTACTTTTTGAGTTATTATGAAATAGCCAAATATTGTAAATGAGACCCTACCAAAATTGAATATCACATTGATGATTTCTTCCCCTATACATTGTGTGGTGTTCACTTAGAATTTTATTTTCAATTCTTCTAATTCCATACATATTACATCACTAACACCGGCATGGGGATACTCATTGTTTAATGTGGAAAATGGATCAAAACCTAAGTGTTTGAGTTCCATGGTGATGAAGGAAATTGAGATGAAATTGAGATGACCGAGTATGCGGAATTTGACCATAATCTCAACACCTGTATTTTTTAGTAATTCTAATTCCAAGACGTCTACTTTTAGTGTCTCAATTTAACACATTTGATTTTTCATGATATGCAAGAAGTGAAGGAAACTTAGAAAATGCCATGTTTATGAGACATAATATATATAGAATATGGAATCGATAAGACTTACTATTTTTAAAAGTGTGTATTCAAGTTGTACAAAATAAAGAGAGTTGTCTCAAAAGTTTCGTTATTTCACGACAATGATTTGCTCTAGTTTTAGAGGATTTTAATTACCAAAACTACGTCGATCTAAAAAATAGGTTTCTATGATTGGAAATTTCGTCTGAATATAAAAAATAGTATAGACCACCATTAGATGCAAGGTTAGAATCATCTGAAGGGCGTTTTTGAGAAGTAGTTGATGTTAAAATTTCACGAAATCTAGTGAGGGAATTACAAGCTATCAATAACTATCTATGTTAGGAATATTATGTAAAAGGAAAATTTCTAGTAGCATAACAACATGGGAGAGAGAGTGGGAGGGTTAATTAAATATAAAAAACATTTAAAAATGGCTAAGTGTCATATTTAACCATTTCTCTCTCATTTGCACTTTAACTCGCATTCTTAATCAATTAGGATTAACTCAGGGTCGGTGAAGGTTAGAGGCGGAGTTGCACTCTAAAAATAGGGAAAATTCAAACAAAATGATAATAGGGATACCCAAGTGTTCTTTTCACAAGGTTAACAAAATTTTTCAGCACAAGGTTTCATGTGAATGAGATGGAAGAGCTGAAAACCAACACTGAGAACTAAGATAAGGTCTCTCATGTGTCTACAAGATAAGAAAGTGAAATTTGGAAAAACAATTTGTCCCCTCTATCCCCTTAGGAAATAGTAAAGGGATAATACCATTGAAAAATATTTCGTTTTCATTTTTTTGATTAGGAGGGGGATATAATGGTCTAAAACCTTGTTCTCATGCTTTTGAACATCATAAGTTTTTAATTTAAGTGATGAATCAAGTAGAAACATAGGGATATCACACTTTACTATCCACTTTTTACCCTTTCAAGTTGGGAAAATTGAAAAGGGATAGAAGGGGTGAAAATTCTGCTCAGGTAAATAAGTTATGATTATGTCATCATCCGAAAGCAAAATTAGAATATGAATCTTTCCTTTTCTACCTCCATAAAAAAAAATATAGATAAGAGGTGTAACCTTATATGATTTTGAATCCGAATAATCCAATGCATTCATTCTAGCAATGTTAAATATATGATTTAATATTCCTCTTGAGTTATGACACCGATCACCCTTTTAGCATGAAGGAGCAAATAAGTTGCCCGAGCTAACAAAGATTGTGGTGGCGTGATCAAAATTAATACATAAATAATGAAGTGGATTCCAATATATTTCCATTTAATATTTTATCGATCAAAAATATTTATGGAAATCCCAAAACCTTCATAATAAGTTGAATTTCTTCATTAAAACCTTCAAAATATGTACCTGAAATGATCCAATTTTAATTGAACAGATCCCAACATCACATGCCTCAATAATTTTTCCATTAAATTCCTTAGACCACATCATTTTTGTTTCATACAACCTCCACATATGTATATTATCCATATGTAGCTTCCTACAGTGTCCAAATGTTGATATATGGCATAAATAGACAATTTGGTGCTTCACATAGCGTTTTTCTACCTCGAGTTTAGAATCACTTTGAAATAAACTTGGATAAATTACCCTATGTATAAAAATCCATTTAAAACCATGTTAGTACATTCCTTTAAGCTATAATTAGGGTTAAATAAACCTACGGGGGCTACGTGAGCTAATGGGATGGTGAGAGGAAGGATTCACAATGACCGAGGAAGGGGTTTTTAAATCTTGGGCTTAGTTGTCATGACCAAAATTTTAAATTTTACATGCTAAAAATTTAGCATAAATATAACTATCTTTAACTAGGATACATTATACCATAAGGGGTAATAAAGAATCTCGGTCATCTCATGGTGGAGTAAACCAATTTTTTATCCATTGGGCCATAGAGTCACTACATTGAATAACTAGTCCAAGAACAACACAACTAAGGAAAGACAAAACAAACACATAATAAAAGGGGAAACACATTAAATGGGAATGGAAAGAAATGACTAAAACAAAATTTGATTACCTATGATACATACCGGAGGAAAACTTACTTTCATTATAGTACATGTCCTCTCAATGTTACCCATGGATAGGTAACACCAAATTGCTTTGTTTTGTAAATCCATTGACTAGATCAATGAATTATCACCCCTTTCTCGATTTATCATGAAATTTCACATGATTTTCCCTAAAATTGGGGATCCAGTTAGATAGATCGTTTTGTTGTTTCTCTAACTTTCTACTTTCAATTTCTTATGAATTTCCCAATTCATCCCCATTTCTAATTTTTCATTTTTCACTTTATTGCTGCTACAAAAATGATTCTTGATCAGACGTATCTTACCATTTTAACACTAAGGCATATGATATATAATGGGAATTCAACATTTTCTTTTCATCTTCTTAATGACCATTGTTTCCACGAGATTGTTCTCAACAAAAATTTGATGATTTTCAACACTATCACAATCCTCTTAATGTTCTACATTTATCAATTACCCCAAAAAAATTCACTCTCACACATTGGCTCATTTTTATCTGATTCCCACTTTGGTATGATATGAAAAGTGCTTCATCCTCATGAAGGAGAATGAGCAAAAGTTTGGGCATTAAATATGTAAATCATCATTTCCCCTATCTTGACCACTTTGAGATCTAAAATTCATCTCCATCATGAATACATCATACTCTTCTTAGGTAGACTCATCCCAGTAAAGACATGAGAATTCATTTGATATAACTTTTCCTTCATGAAATGTAGTGCTTATCATCTCGATATTGCTTTTTTGTAAGTCAAGACAACCATTATCCCCATCATCACCAAGAAGAAATCATGTATCACTATCTAATGAGAAGTACACACTATTAACTTTAGATCCATTAAATCATCATGATGATTTTTCACCGAATCAATCCAACTTGGATATTCCTCAATCAATATGGGTAGCTTGGAATCTTGCTATGAAGTTATGAAAAATTTTCCATACCTAGAATCTTGGTATAGGATTTCCGCCCTTGGGTAATTTGGTTTATAAACCATATATTTAATTTTTCTTATCATGAGAAGTTTCTTCATTTTACCATTGAATGGTATGGTGGCATACCACCAATCCATCTATTTATCTTAGTGAAAATCCTAACTGAAGCTCCATCTTAGCAACATCCCATATGATCTTGACATATATGCCACAATATTTTCACCTTGATTTTATTGTCGGAAAATCCAAAAAAGTAACTTGATCATATTTGACTGCCTGCACAATGAGAGGTACTTCTTTGGTTTCCATGGAGTAATAGTTTTGAAAAATGGGGTTAATAGTGAGACTGGACTTTTGAAACTTTGGAAGGTATGACATTGTCATAGACACTCAAGTCAACAATGTTGCTATGCAATTTGTACCCATTGATAAACAATGAAAGATAAAAAGGATCTATTTTCCCAAATTAGGAGGATGTTGAGGTAAGGTCTTGAGAAGTGGTTTTGCTAGAAGTGGGAAGTGGTTATTTTCTGTAGACATTTTTGGAGCTTAAATTTACACCGATTCCTTTAATGAACTAGATAATTTTACTACATAACTTGGGGCGGATTTTCAATTTCTCGGATTCAAAATTTGAACCTTTGATTTCTTAATATGGTCAATGATGACAAAATATGAGGAATTGGTAGGCACAAAGGGATAAATATAAACCTTGACATGAGTAGGGTTTGCATTCATAGGAACATCGTAAGAAGATACATGTTTGACAAGAGGAGACAAAAGAGACTTACTCAAAGAGGTAGATAGAGCCTTGGATGAGGTATTGTTAGGATTATTCTTAGATGACCCCATGGAAGTGAGAAATGATGATCCACATTTTGTTGTTATTTTAGGTAGTCTCCATTTATGAATTCAAGTTCTTTACATGGGAAGCAGAAGAAGAGGAATATATATCTATTTGTGAGTAGGTGAACATGCACACGAGTAACTATTCCTATCATCCTGGGCTATCCCCAATAATCATTAGATAAGTATTAAAAATACCAAATATAGGCATATTCATCTTCTTCTTTTCTTTCAATTTATGATTCAATGATTTATTCTCCTTCATCTTCATATGTTCCATATAATGCATTAACGGTGGAGCTTCCAAGTAAATCCTTTGGGTTTATCAAAAATTGGATTCCTATTTTGATTTTGATATCGGCATGATGATAAATTTACTTCTTTACTATTTTCAAGTCGTTAACCAAATTTTGCAGCAATGGATCTTTCCATTCATCTTTAGAGTTGTGGACCTTACTCTTGGTTTGATAGTTTTTAAACTTTGATGACATGATAAAATAATATTCCAATTCAATGTAATGTAACTCTTGAGTATTTTCCAAAGTGTTTGGTTGATTTCTCTGCAGTGTGAACCCAACTTTAGGAAAATGAGAATTAATGATGAACATCATCTGATTATCTATAGTAGGATGAGATATAGTAGAAATTTTCTAAATAAAATTGTTACATCTTACCAAAAATTATCTCACGAAATCTTTCAGCTTATTTCTTCATATGAGATAATTAAGAAAAGAGGGCTTGGACATCTTCTTTTTCTTGAATCTTGCTTCAAATAGTGTTTTCATGTCTCCCCAATTAGTAATGGAATGAGGTGGTAAGTAGTAAAACCGTTCCGTAGTAGCATCTTGTTATACTCCAAGAAAACCACATGTTAAGATTAAAAAAATTGATATGCTCGTCAATATTTTTCTTTGTATCTCCATATAAATTTATAAAGTTAGTTTTGATCATTTTGGTGATTCATGAAGTGGGGAGACAAAGCTATTGGACCTATATTTCAACATCAAGATACAAACGTATCCATTTATTGTTCATCTTCTTCTTCTTCTTCATCTAGAGTTAACTTGTTCTCGAATGGAATCTTCAAGAGAAAATTGAGGCTAATATTCAAGGAATAAATCTTTCCCAACTCATCTTGCTTCGTGGAAAATAGGAAGTATGCAATTATGATATTTTATTTCTTAAAATTTAGGATCAATAACACTACTTGAATATCATCTCGGGTATACCTTTTTCTTCTAATTTTACACAAAGAGATGAAATAGAAATGTAACCATGGAAGTGTAGATTCTCAATAAGATCGAAAAAGGATTTCAAACATTCACATATTATTTTGGCATTTTTATATATTTTAAAATTAAGGGTTATTAGAATATATAATTTTTCTCATTTATAGATTGTTATATGGTGTACAAGTGTAAAACATTCCCACGAAGAGTCTCAAAAACTCTTGTAAAAATATTTTTTTTAGTGGTTTTCAAGAAAGGGAAAATTAGTGGTTTTCAAGGATAAAGAAATTTCTTGGGACTATGTCACTCCTTATTGGGTATGGGAGGCTCCCATTTATTGAATGGAAGCACTAAATAGAACTATGGGGTGGTTGGTAGGTCAAAATTGGATCACAAAGGATTACTCCAATGAACTTGTGAAGTAAATTTCTTGTATGGTGTAATTTAATTCTTCAATGTCATCAAATAATTAACCAAATTTTATAGAAATGGATCATTTCCTTCATCTTTAGAGTTATGGAACTTAATTTTTGTTAAATATTTCTTCAGATTTCATGACATGACCACATGTTAAGATAAAAGTTGTGAAGATAATCTTCAATTCAATATAACATTAAAGTTCTTGATGATTCATTGTCAAGATAAAATTGTTTGGTTGAGTTTCTTCCTTTTTATTCTTGTATGAATTCAAGTGGAAAGTTGAAATATTCAAGCGAGTTTATGAAGAAAATCATTTGATTATCTTTAGTAGGAAGAGCACCAATACAATTTTTTTTTGTAAAATTGTTTTATTTTACCAAACATTAATTTATGGAATCTTGTAGTTATTTCTTCATATGAGCTAATTCATGAAAAATGAGTGTTTTTTCACGTATATATCTTTTGTTGTCTTGAATATTGCTTCAAATATGGTTTTCATGTATCCTCGATTAGTAATGCAGTGAGGGGATAAATAGTAAAATCATTCCAAAGTAGCATATTGTAATGAATCTATGAATAATAGAATTGTAACATCATCATGTTACACTAAAAATTTTGCGTTAAGATAAAAAGTTTCTGATATGCTCAAACACATATTTTATTTCTATCTCCATATAACATTAGCAAGTTATTTTTGATCATTGTGATGATTCATAAGAAGTGGAGGAGACCAAGATATTGGACATTTATTTCAACCTCAAGGTTAATTGAATCCATTTATTCTTCTTCTTTTATTCTTCAAGCGGTTCTGTAAGTGGTTCTCCTCATGCAATATTCAAGTGAAAGTTAGGATAATATTCAAGGAATAAATATTTCTCACTTTCACTTGATTTGTGGAAAATAGAAGTCGAAAATTATGTTGTTTTATTTCTTTGAATTTAGGATCATTTTTACTACTTGAAAATCACCTCGAGTATACTTTTTCTTCCAATTTTAAGAGAGTCAAAATAGGAATATATAATTTTAGTATTATTAGATTTTTTAAATTTTATGGATTTTTAGAATATATATATTTTTTGTTTTATAGATTGTTATATGATGCAAATTTCAAAACATTTCAAGAAGATTGTCTAAGAAAATTATTGGAAAATTAATTTTCATGGGAAAAATTAGTGTTTTTCCAATTATATATTCGTATGTGATGGTCATTGACCATCACATAGGAATACTCCTATTGAACATGTGGTAAATTCTAAATATATCAGTGTACAAGGGAGGAATTTTATTGGTGAGAGGTAAAGAGGATATTTTGAAATGGAGAAATAGGGTTAATTTTATGAGATGACTTATAGATTTCATAAACATTAACTAGATTAGGTCATCATGAAATAGTAAGAAGAACAACTATGTGAAAATTTTGCGATATTAACAAAACATAGACAAAATATTCTATTTATTTATTACTCAAACACAAAAATTTATTTCTATGTTATGAATGATTGCAATGCTTCTAGTTTGAAAGTGAAGATTAGGAGACCATAGTGAAGGAAAATATAAGAATGTATGATTAGTTATAGTAGTTGGGAAAAAAATATCAACCACTTAGAAATGAAGAATCCATCCCAATATATAACTTTACCATGATCTCTCCTCATCTCCCACCATGTGACTTGTCATCTTACCAACACTTTTGAACTTTCACATTCCATAAGAATGAAATTATGTCCTTTTCTTTTTAAGGAATAAGAAATTTTTATTGCGAAATAAGGTAACTTAGTTGAATAAGATGAAAGAGTCAAATAATAAAAATACCCAATGAAGAAATAGAATGTTAGAGATGGAATGATGAGGAGAGATAAGAAGAGAGAGAAGTGATAATCTAGAGATGAGAGAACTTTCATTGATGAAGATATTGCTTCCGATGGATCTTCAAGATATGCTCTAAGAACAAATCCTCTAAAATTTCCTACAGTAAATTAAGGAATTGTGATTGGAACTTCCTCTTCATGCCATATGTGGACACACTTTATACATTGACCAAGTTCTACCATAAGATGTTCACTATATGAACCTATGAAAACCTCCTAAATCACTCAATCATGATGACCCTGGTATGTGTCTTTTGGGATAAACTGAAACACAAAGTCTTTGAAATATTTTTCCCTCCGAGCATGTTATATCAAATTCCCCTTGAGACCATGTTTTATGAGGTATCGAGGATTTCCTTTCCCATTTTGTTATGACATCACTATAAATTATTGTATGTTTGGCCCTACCAAGACAAAAAATATTCCATTTAGGATGCCTCCTTTTGCATTTTTAAGGTGTTAACTTAGCATTTTTGTTATGAATTCCTCCAATTCCATTCTAGTTACATCAAAATAGAGGATAATTTATCCAACTTCACTTTCTTATCCTTTTTTTCAAATGCAAGATCCTATCTCAAATTTCGATAGCTATGTGAATGAGATGGAAGGGATTAAAGATAGCTATCGAAATTTGAGATAGGATCTTGCATTTTTCAAAAGGATAAGAAAGTGAAGTTGGGAAAAATTTTGTGTAACATCCATCACCTTGTGTGATGGGACAAGGTATGGGGAAAATATATGATTAACAAATGTACCATCGGTCCTATCTTCATTAGGAGGGGGCCCAAATGGTCTAAAACTTTTATTTCATCCTTTCTCACAACATAACTTGTTACTTTAAGTGATGAAAAAAGAGAAAAATAAAGGGAGAAAAATTTATTCTCCACTTACAAGTTGAGACAAGGAACAAGGGCGAGATAGGGTGAAATTTTTTTCTCAATTCTTTAAGTTATGTTGATGTCATCATCCCACTATAAAATTAGAGCATGAAGGTTTCCTTTTCCACCCTAGGAGAAAAATTTAGTGTCCAGAGGGGAAACCTTATATTATTATCATTCCAATCACATTCAAGACTTGATTCATCTTACATATTTAGCTATGGAATCAATCACCGTTTTTACACAAAGGAGTAAACTTGACGTAGACTACCACAGTGGTGAGGTCGAGGGTCAAAATTAATGCATGCACCATACAATGGACTCCAAGATATTTCCATTAAATGTTGATGATCTCATAACTCTTATGAGAACTTAAGAAACCTTCGAACAAATAAACTTTCTCCATTTATCCTTCATTCACTATTCCTAAAATGAACCAATTTTGCGTGAATCGGTCCCGACATCACATGCCTCCACACATTTTTACTAAACTTCATTGGATCACTCCATTTTTGTTTTGAAAAACCTTGGTATATGGTGAGTCCCTGTAATTATATTTGGGAGGGTGTCCTTATGCTTAATATGGATAAAATAGCAAATTTGGCGTTTGAGAGAACACTATTCTACCTCGTAACATAGTCTAGTGGTGAAATCAACTTGCATAAACTACCTTACACATGAAACACACTTGAAAACCATGTTAGTACGTTACTTTTAGCTAGAATAAGGATGAAATAGATTCATAGGGGTTACATATGATGATGGGATTGCTAGAGGAAGGGTTCAAAATGAAAAGAGAATGGGTTTTCAAATGGTGGGCTTAGTTTTCGTGAAAAAAATTTAAATTTTCATGCTACACATTTATCATGACAAAAATACTCATTCTTTATTAAATGGTACAATAAAATTTGTAATCCACGTCATTGCCTATTTAGTTATAATTATTTTTTATGTCCTTTGAATTTTAATTCGATTAACCAACAATATTGTATTAGGTAAACAATTCCTCTTGCTCTAATTCTATATTTTATATAATTATATCTTAGGTCCATGTGAGGAGGCAGATCAAAGGCATGTCAACATAAGTCAATATGATTTGTGCATTTTTGGGATTTAGGAATGTTTTAAATAATTTTAGTTTGTAAATATGAGTTCTAAATGCAAAGATGGTTCAGGTGATAGTATATAATGTTTACTTGCCTTATTGTATGTTTGTACATGGTTTATAGCATTATGTACTATGTCATACTATTTTTATATATAAACCACTTTAATGTTATTTAAAAAAATTGGTATACATACCCTATCCCTTGTAGGATTCGCACTTGTGATATCCTTTTTAAGATCAAGAGCTCTTCACCATTAGGCAAAATCGACATACAAGACACACTAAATAAGTAGGTCGTTGGATCCATTAGTGATGGAAGATTTATGGTGCGTGTCTTTAATTCATACATCTACATTAAATACAATTTTATAGCTTGAATTATCTATATTATTTTTAAATATTGAATCACAATGAAATCATCTATTTTGTTGAAATATTCATCACTACTAAAAGATGCGGTTTTAAAAAATTCTTATTGTTTTATGCATTTGCATGAGTCTAGAATTATTTATGTTAGCATTAATTTGATAAATATATTAATTCTTATTTGAGAAGGTAAGATTCCAAGTATAGGAAATAAATCACACATTTTGGGTATATTTCTAGGTCCTAATCACATACCATTATTCTTATGATTCCTAAGCAAGAAAAGTACTAACCCGACCATTTGCATTTGACTTCTTTGGTTTCTTTCTGGTTTCCTTCATGGCCTTACACACCTATTTCTTAGTATTAACTTATCTACTTCATATTTTATGAGTATGAACACCAACACCCAACGACAACACCGCCCAAGTGTCGTCGACCCCTCTTGCACCCCACCTCTTGTTATCTTTCTCGAGATCTTTTTGGTCCTTTTTAGTTGTTTCAAATATTATTTTCTTATGGGTCAACCTTTTTAGTGGTTAATTACGAAATTCAAATAAGGGAATCATACAAATACAAAGTTGTGTGAGCATAATAAAGAACCAAGCTACAAGCATCTACTACTATCATTTAATGTTACATTGAAACACATTTTCAAGAGAATCAAAGAATCCATCTAGGTATTATTCAAGTGAAAAGGGACTGCATTCTTATTTATACACTTAATATGAGGGGAAGTTCATTTTTCCATGCACACATCTACTTAAATTTTTACATGCAGCTACTTCTCACTATTCAAAGCTGTTACACAAGATCCACGAAGGACATGATTATACACATACACATGTAGAACTACATGAGTCTTAAATGTAGTGCACCACCGGATTGTAAGTTCACTCGGTCCTCCGGTGACCACTGGGTAAGTATGAATCCTAATTTGCATTTTATTTTTAGGATTTGATGTGGTTTGGGGTTTTGTAGGTACTCTTTATGTTTGCAAGTTTCAGGAGAATTCGATCATCTTGTAGCAACATACAGGAGACTAAAAGAGAGGTCTATCAACAATTGTATGAAACTAAAGAACTCAATTTCTGGTAGTTTTCAAAGTCACAACCGCACCTACGAAGGTCCCTAATGCATATGCACCTCTCACCTAGTCAAGGCGTCTTAGACCCAACTTTTCTTGGAATTTATTCAAAAGTTTCATCCTCATTTTTGCAATTTTCCAGTTTGGCATAGTCCAGAGTAATTATGAAATAATATAAGCATTTTATCCCTTCTATTGCACCTAGGGTTTCATATTTTTATAGATTATTTCTTTGGTTAGAATTGTACTTTATTGCTTTATCATTTCATTGTTACTTCTTAATTAGAATTTAACATAATATCTATTATTATTAAATCATTTGGTGAACCCATATCTTTTACACTTAGGGTCCTCATACGTTCATTTCTAACATTTTCCTAGGATATTCTCATCATGGATATCTCCATTCATGATTTATTGCTGGCCAATCCTGATTGTCAAGCTAAAATTATTACTCTCTTAGCTAATACTCACATCCCTTCTACTATTGATCTACACATAGTTTGTCGGATGTTGGTGGATACATTTTATAAGAAGATTACATTTCCATCTAATGTAAATTATAATCTTTTTGTTGATGACAATGATCCTCCCTATATATATGAATATGAATTCAAAATTTTTGTGTTAAGAGAACTTTAGTTGACAATGGATATGAGCTCAATATTTCTTCTTTATCATTCATTTAGAATTGTTTGTGAGAAAATTTTTCTTGAGGAAAAATTGATGGGTTTCAAGCCAACACTATGGGAATATATGTCCCTCTACTTGAACGGTGCATCTCCGTATGTGCATGCGTGAAAAACTGGATTTCAATGGCGACTTTAGACCGAGAGATCCAACAGGGGCACTCCACTCACCCTCTAGCAAAGCTAGCAATTTATCACTAGAGAGGAAATTTGTCCGAGAATGGGAAATGAAGTGAGAATGGAGGTAGGAGAAACTAATTTTGTGACTAGAATATTAGATGCCCACACACATTAATTAGTAAAATTTCATTTACATGCATTTATAGTCAAAAGGAAAACAAATCCGCAGGAGAAGCTATAAGACCGAATGAAACTCATTGGTCACAAAGTACAAATTAATTCCTCAATCAAAGAGGGAAAAATTTATTATTTTCTTATTGAATCTCGAGCAAAGTTTGTACATAGCTTGAGAATGGAAGAAATTCAAGGAAGAAGAGAAAATAGAAGAAGAATGGCGTTTTTATCTTTTCTAGGTACAGAGCACTATGGTCTTTTTGAAATCAATCACTAGCCATTGGAATGACATCGAGAAGCCATTATATTATTTGCAAGAAATCGTTATAACTTCACAAATCCTCGATGCCTTTTCAAAATCCTCTGTTGTGAAGAAAACGCTCATGTCGGGTTAAAAACCAAATCTTACAAAGCAACCATTATGGTCAATTTGCCGAGTTTAAATATAGACCATTTGATTTGCTTCTATAACTTTGAAATCGGGTTGTCCATGTGGTAGGAAGAGATTGTAGTGGTTATGGGGGAATCCCTTTGCATTTTGTGATTTTTAGAGATTTGGCAATTTGGAAAAAATTGGCTGCATCCTCGCTTTGACTTTTCAACTTAGAAACATGGCACCCTCTGGTTGGAAATGGGGTCACGAATCTTTTCTCAACATTTTCACCTTTTTTGGAAAAATTCTGAAAAACTCAATTTCCTCCTCCGTCCCGCTGCTCTGATTTGACTAGGACATGTGGCACGTTCAAGTTGTAGGTGGGGTCGCGGATCTTTTGTCAACATTTTAACCTTTTTTGGAAAAAGGCTCGAAACTCAATTTCCTCTCGCTGACCACTCATCCACTTTGAATTTTCAATAGCGAGCTTCACCTTTTACTTTTTCCTCATGCGGGCTCAAGATTTGATTTTTTCCCTTCGGGCTCAAGAATTGAATTTTTCTTTATATCCCTGCTCGGGCCACGGGTCACTTTTTAAATTTTTCCTTTCTACAAAGAGAGTCAAAATCACAAATGCCCCGATGGCCCACTCGTTTCACTTTGAATTTCAAGATTTGAATTTTTTTCTTTATAGCCCGATCGGGGCCGCCGGGGAAATTTACGATTTTTGCCAAAAGTGACCAAAAGTGTTAAGTTCACAAAAATACCATTCCTCCCCATCCAATAGGATCTGACCACGTACCTACATTCATTGGGGTAAAAATTTGACAGGAAACTATGCCCTTCATCTTGACTGTGGAAAATATGCAAAGGAGGAAAACTTCATCATTTTGAGTGCAAATTTTGAATTTCCTTCACGAACCCGAGGGCATGGAGGAAAAATAATGATTTGAAGACCAAGGCCATAGAACAAGTGAACAATTTCAATCAAAAGTGGAGGTTGCAAGAGGATAATATATGCATAGATTGGGAGGTGGAGAATTTCTTAAAATGAGCACAACAAAGGTTTAAACAGCTCTAGGGCACTACTTTTTCTAATTTCTTGAATCTCTGACTTGGCTTAAACACCAACGAAGGGCATGAACTCAAAAAAATTGAATTTGGCTATGGAAACATAGATCAGTTTTTAGGAGACAACAATTGGCTCTAGCTTGGGGACATGGCGTGAACAATTCTAAAAAAGAATGGAAGAAGGAGGAAACACACAACAAACCAAACAAAACTAAACCAAAACCACACAACAAAAAAGGGAAAAACACACCTATGAAAACCACCTATGGTACAAGATGGGGAAAACCCGCTTTCATTGATGATATAGGTTCAAGTATTTCCCACTTCGAGGAAATTCCAAAGGCGTTACATCCAAGTATGAGATTAGAAAAACATTCTCACCACACATTCCATGAATTTGGAATGGGCAAGCCATAATGAATCAAACTTTCCATGGCTGCCCTTTGGTTCTCTTCTCTTGTCCCATAGCAGACAAAGTCTCCAACCATGAATTCTCTTTCCTTTTCCCTCTTGTCAAAGATATTCTTAACTTTCAATTGGTGTTCTTTAATTCTATGCACCACTTGGCATATGATTTCTGCCATCTTTTCCAAGAAGAGGATCCTCTTGTCAATGGAGTTTTTGTATTGTCCATCTTCTATTTCTTGCAGAAACTTGACATCTATCATCTAAATTGTGAGGGGAATCTCTACCTCAACTCCATATAACATTTGGGATGGTGACATACCTATTTCCTTCTTAGGAGTGATCCTATCAGCCCACAATGCATCATATAACTTCTTGTGCAGTTCCTTTGATTCTCATCTACCGACTTACAAACAATGGTCACAATGTTCTTATTGATTGAATTAACTTGCGCATTTTCCGTGGGTAGTAGTCATAAGAGTGGGATAGGGAGATTCCAAAGCCATAATAAAAATCATGAGATCCTTGGAAGACAAATAGGTGGCATTGCCTACAAAATTTTTCTTTGGTATTCCAAAACAAACAATGATATTCTCCTTGATGAAGTTACTGAGACTATTTTAGAGTTGTCTTGCTTGGTTAGGATGGCTTCCACCCATTTAGTGAAGTAATATGTTACAGTGAGTACATAAATATGCCCTGCAATAGAATGAGGATTCAAAACACCAATAAAATCTAGCCCCCATTGCTGAAATGGCTCTTCAATCACCACAGGCTTGAGTGGCAGTGCAACTAGTTGTGGCTTTCCAACAAATTGTTGACATGCTTTGCATTTGGAAACCCAATCCTGAGTGTTTGTAAATATAGAGGGAAAATAATATCTCCCTCTAAGGATCTTATGTGTGGTGACCATTGCTGAGAAATTTCCACCACAAGCTTGATCATTATATGCCTTGAGCAACTTTTTTTACTGCTCCTTATCTACAAAACTGAGGAAACAACCATCTAGGCCTCTCTTGTAAAGTGCATGTCCAGATCACAAACTTGGCTTCCTTTAGCTTGAGTGTCCTTATTTGTTTGTAATTAATATGAGGAGGGAATTCTCCATAAGTGAGATAGTAAGAAATGTCAGCATACCACTCATCAATAGTGGTGACAAAGAGTGCATGTGGACTATCTCCTGAACAGTTGAGCAAACACCATCTTTTTCTCCCTACTGAGCTTTGAGAGCTTCATCTTCAGCAATCAGCTTGCACAAACCATTTCCTCTTACCAGATTAGAGGGTCTAATCTTTGAGTCATACTCTTGGGTCTTTCCAATCCAACTTCCTCTCTTAGCCCCAGGATCTTGTTGAGTCAAAATGGACTTGATTACACTTCTAGGGACCATCACCACTGTATGGGAATTGAGAATGTAGAATCTAAAATTTTTAATAGCTTTGACCACAGTATGTAGGCATGTTTCTCTAATTTTTGTACTTTAGCTAATGATTTTTCAAAGGATAGCTCATGAAATCAATGGGTGCTTCCAAACCTTCATCATTTTTCCGAACAAGGACATCGGAGAGTGTATGTTCTAATGCATAGCAATACATTATCAACTCCTTGTTGAAATACTTGAAGGAATTTTACCTTTCCAAAGAATGAATGAACTCCTTCTTGCTGGTTGGTAAGGCTAGTGCTTGGATAGCTCTAACCATTTCGGGATCAATGTGTGCTCCATGTTTGTTCATAATGTGTCCCAACAACTTACCTTCGATGACTCCAAAAATGCAATTCTTTGGATTTAGAGAAATGCCATGTTTCCTACACCTTACAATGACTTGCTCCAAATGACTGATATGATCTCCCCTCCTTTTCAAAAAAACACCGGAGGTCATCAAGCTAAATGACAATGTAGTGTTTCAAAATTTTAAGGCTAAGTCGATTGCTCTTTGGAAAGTGGCTCCGGCATTGATCAAGTAAAAGGCATTCTCGTTGTAGCGAAAAGTCTCTCAAGGTGTTGTGAAGGCTGATTTATTGCAATCTTCTTCGCCACCTTGATTTGGTTATACCTTGAGAATCCATCAAGAAAAGAGATCATTTTAGATTCTGTGACTACTTGCAAAATATGATCCATGATTGGAAGAGGGTAGTTTTCCTTGAGAGATGCTTGATTCATATTTCAGAATTCTACACAAATCCTTATTTCCCGTTCTTCTTCCTTACTAGCACAATGTTAGCTACCCATTTTTAATGGTGGATAGGGAAAATGATTCTAGCATTGAGCGTCTTTGTTACCTCTTTTTTGATAATGTCGGAAATATTTGGATTGTAGGGCCTTTATTTTTTCGTGAAGGGCTTGGCTCCTTGCTTCAAAGGAATGGAGTAATGCATTTCCTTTGGCTGAAAAGATTTGAGTTCATCATAGGAGTAGGCCAGAAATCGAGTACTTTTAGCGAGTAAAAAACTTTCTTTTCTCTTACGGTGAGCAGCATTTACCAATGTTAACCATCCTTGGATTCTTTGAAGTTGTAATGTTTTCTTGATCGAAATTAGATGGACACTAAGAAGAATGTTTTTCTTTCTCTTGGATGAACTTGTCATGCTTGTCAAAGAGATCTTCTAAAGAAAATACCGCCTTTGGTGATTTTTTTTCCTTTCAATTTGATTACTCCCTCTTCATCAATTCCTTCAATTCCTTCCTTCTCTTCTTTGGGGACTAATTCCCGGTGTGGGTTTTCACTTCGTTCGAAGAATAGATTATTAAAGTTATTCCTTTGTTCTATGAAGGCTAGGATCTGATTGTCATAATTGAAGACCTACCAGTGATTTGCGTTATCCGGTATGCTGAGTCTCGAACACCATCTCAATGGTCACTTTATCCCTAACAAAAGAAGGATGAGGTGTCACTAAGGAAGATGACACTGCTAGAGAATCAACCTTTTCATTATGCTCCTAGGGATAGCTTCAATGGAGAATGCATCAAAGAATTCAATGTAGTCCCACATCCTGTTTCTATAATGTCTCGAGCCTTGGATGTTTCACTTGATATTGTTGGAGGACATGCTTCACCATAATCTCAAGCATCACCTTTTCATCTCAACTTCTTGATTCCCATGTCCTCTACTACATTCATTCCTATGAGTTATGCTTCATACTTTGCAATATAGTTTGTATTATCAAATTGCAGCTTGTAAGAAAAAGGATATAACTCATTTGAGGGATATTATAATGATACACAAACTCCTAAACCTGCTTTGGAATGACTACCATCAAACTCCATTGTCCAAATATAATATTCTTCTTCCTCCTAAGGAGTGGAAAGTTCTCTTCCTTTTGTGATGTAAGGAAGTAGTTTCCTAGCCCACATACTTGAAGGAGGATGTTAGCTCTTGGATCTATCATCACCAATCGGCACTATGATAATTCTCCACCGGGAACTCCTCATCCTATGATTATTTAATAATACACAGCTTTTATATTAGTGGATGTAACTGGAAACACAACAAAAAACATAACACAAGAATATCATAGACTATGGTACGAAGGAATGATGAAAAATCTGAAATATAAGTGTAAATTATAATATCAACATGAAATTTTTACAATCTCACCCATGAAGTTCTTCAAGTATTATTAACTTCACTTTCCTTCCAATAATAAGTATGGGAGAAACTTCACAATTACACCTCTTAATGGCTTCTTTAACACACTTACTCATACAATATTTCTCACTACTTCCTTCTATGCTAAATGAGGGGGGTGGCCTCTTTATTTATAGGAATTCAGGCTTATCCACCCTATCTCTAAGATATGATAGGAAATCTCTTCCAGCCAATCATATTCCATGCCTAAACTCTTGCCTTTACATGTAGGCTTATCTTCTAAGATAAGATAAACCTTATCATCTCACATGGGTTCCAGCTTTTAGACTTTTCCAAAAATAAAATACACAAAATATTTATGACATCACTCTTTGTCCTTATTACAAATATAATATTTCTAATTCCTAATCATGTAGACCCTACTTCTCTACTTACCCCAACTTTGACATTTTAACATTACCGGACCACTTACGACAAATATTTACTTTTTACCACAACATTCCTATTGTACTTTGACTGTTACCGTACTCTACTTTATTGGTGGCACCGTACTGATGGTGCCATTATCTTCTATCAGACGCCACTACTAATCATACTTAACAACATCCTATTCCTAATACATACATAATAAAATAGAAATTATGGAGGAAAATTTTAATGTCAACATTTTCCCCCTTCCTAGCTTCTACTCCATCCTCGGAGTAGACTATTCTGGTGCTTGGAAAATCTTTAACTTGTCGTGGTTGACCCATTTCGTAATGGGAGTGCCATCCAATTCCTCCAGTTGATATGTACCATTTTCATGCACAGATTGCTATTTTGTAGGGCCCCATCCATTTGGGAAGAATTTTTATCTTCATTATTATTTTTATATACGGAATCATATACTAGAACCAAGTCATTCACATGAAATGGAGACCAACGGATCTTTTGATTAAAGTATTCCTTCCTTCGCCTTCGTTTTCTTCTTATAGTTTGTATCCTTTGCTATTTCCCTCATTTCCTCTAGCAAATGAAGATGCACCAAAATTTCTTTTCTTGAATCACTTTCATCCATCCTTTCATTTTTCAAAACTGTCATAGTGGGAATATCAAACTCAATAGGAAGAACTGGATCAATGCCATAAGCCAAATGAAATGGGGAGTATCCTATTGCTGACTTTGATGTTTCCCTATATGCCCGAGAATGCTTTGCATGAATCCTTTTATCCCACTTATGTACCTACAAGGCTACATCTTTTGCTAGAATTTGACACAACAAAAATTTATTCATTCCAGGATATCCATTTGTGCTTGGGTTGTATGTTGTTGCCTTCCTATGCTTGATAGAAATCTTGTTGACTAGGGCTTCTACCACCTCATTAATGAATTGTCTTCCTTGATCTGCTTACAATTTCTAATGGACAACCAAATCGGTGACAATGCATTCATATATGAACCTTGCCACTTCATCCATGGAAGTCAAGTTTTCAACAGCCTAGCTTCAATCCACTTGGTTAAATAATTTTTGGCAACTACAATATACTTATTTTAGTGTGGGGTAGTTAGAAGTGGACCTACAATATCTATTCCCCACTTTTCAAAGGGACCAAGTGGAAGAATAGGGCATAATGGAGCTGATGAAGTCTTACAATTACTATGTGTTTGACAAATATCGCATGTCTTACAATAATTATAACAATCTCTAAAAAGAGAGGGCTAGTGATAACCTGCATCCAAGATCCTTCCTCCTGTAATTTGTCCAGAGAAGTGTCCTCCACATGTACCATTGTGGAATTCTTCTATTAGCTCCTTCCCTTGATCACATCCAACTGCCCTCTTATACTATCCATCAGGTCCTATTCGAAATAATACTCCATGTAGAATAGAATATGGACAACTGCATTGAGTAATCTTCCTCTTAGTCTTTGCTTTGGCACCATCAAGAAACTTGAATTCATTCAGATAATTCCAAATATCTATGTATTGACTAAGGATTGTGTCAAGGGATAACAATGTTGCATCTGGGAAATCATCATCATCATAAGATGAACCTAAACACTCATAGTCTCGAGAGAGTGCATTTGCATTTACATGCTTCTTTCCCGACCTATCTATAAAATTAAATTCAAATTCTTGTAGAAAAATTATCCATCTTGCTATCCTCCCCGATGGGTTAGGCTTATTTACAATATATTTTAGACCCGGATGATCTATTACAACTATAAATTTCTTCCCTAGCAAGTAATTTCTAAACTTCTTCTGATAAAAATGATAGCTAGAGCCTCTTTTCATTCTGATATCATTTACCTCAAAGACTTTGCTCATTTGTCTACTCCCAAAGTAAACTAGATGATCATCCCCATTTTCATCCTTTTGGCTCAGATTACTTCCTAGTGCTGCATCTAGAGACATCAGTATACACAATGAATGGATTTCTCCAATATGGATTCTTTAAAACAAGTGAGGACACCAAAGCTTCCTTCGAGCTTGTTCAAAACTTCAGTGCCTTATTTCCTGGTTCATAAGTAACATCCTTCTTCAAGAACTAGGTTAGTGGCTGTGCAATCTTTGAGAAATTCTTGATGAACCTTCTATAGTAACTCACATGGCCTAAAAATGATCTCAACTTACTTCTATTCATAGGAAATGGTAACTCTTTGATTTTTGAAACTTTATCGGGATCGCACTACCATATTATCTCTTGATACAACATGCCCTAACAAAATTCCTTTAGAACATCCAAAAACACACTTTGTAGGGTTTAGAGAGGCTTGTTCTTCATCCAACCTTTGAAATTTTGTCTCCATCTAGTGCAGTGGTTCATCTTGCTCCCATAGATGCAAAAATCATCCATAAATACTCTGATGAAGTTTCCAATATAGGGTTCAAACACCCTATTAATCAAATGTTGGAATGCTATCAAAGCATTACACAACCCAAAAGGCATAATTCTATAAGAAAACATACACCAAGGAGTGGTGAACATGGAATTCAGCTGATCTTTCTCCACTATACAAACTTGGTTGTATCAACTATATCCATCAGAAAAACTATAGCACTCCTAGCCAGCTACTTCATCCAAGATTTGATCTGAGAATGGAAGAGGGTAATGATCCTTCTTTGTTGCCTTGTTGAGCTTCCTATAATCAACACAAATGTGTAGCTTCCCATTATTTTTTATTGAGATCACAATGGGAGAAACCCATTCTGAATTCTCCACAACAAATATGAATCCTACATCAAACAACTTATCTATTTCTTCTTTTAGAGTCTTGGAAAAATTAGGATTCATTCTATATGGCATTTGCTTTATGGGCTCAGTACCATCTACCAACTCAATAGAATGTTCCACCCAACTTACTTGACGGAGTTCCTTGTAATAAAAAGTGAATAGATGTATGTACCTTCAAAAGAGCTGGAGGTAGGATTCCTTCTCACTCTCCATCACAACATCACAATCTTTATTTATTGGAGATGATCAACAATTTCTTCTTCAAATAATCTTATGGGTTCATGAGTCGGTGTGACTGGAAGGATATCCATGACTGAAACATCAACCTCACTTTGTTCTTTTTTTTGTGTCCACTTCACTGGTACTAGAGTAATCAGAGGATGTCCAATCATTAGTTTCATCACTTGAATCCATAGGTTCTTCCTTATGATACTGAGGGATCACGTTTATCTTCACCCTCTCTCTACCACGTCTAAGTGTCATGAATCCTTCATTCTAGTAGTTTCTTGCATGAAATATCCTTAGCCATTGCCTTCCCAACAACATTGGGTACGTAAAAATACCATTTTTCATCACCTGAAAGTCTACCACACATACAACACCCATAATAGATATTGCCACATTTGAAACAACACCTTCTGAGTTAGTTTTTCCCTTATTTAATGACCTTATCATAAGTTTTGAGGGGCGATCAATTTTTAAACCCAACATATTCATTACAGACTTGGTCATTACATTAATCAGTAGCACTCCATCAACTAAGACATCATGAATTGAAATACCATTACATAATACCTCAGATTGTGGAGCATAGGGATCCGCCTTTGCTTCCAAAACAGGGATCTCAACCTCCTTCCTTCATCGAGCATTGAGTCCACTTTGCAGCTCCCACCTCTTCTCATAAGACAGACATAAAAATTTGACCATATGTAATATTTGTAGGCCTTTTGGACAGATCTTTTAAGATGGAGTATGGTCCTTACCCCGTGAAATATGAAAATCCCGCACACCCAACTTTCTTCTCCTATGTTTCTTACTAGTTTCTTATTTCATCTTCTTAGGATCATTTCCATCTTGGTTATCTTTTTCTTTCTTTATTTTTGTTACAAACACATCTCGCTGCTACATTATTTATGCTACTATCTACTACATCAAAAGAATTCACAGGTACTTTTCCTTTATCATTATATCTTGTACCAGATGTAGAAGCTCTATTTGGATAATTATACTTATAATGACCCTTTTTATGATAACCATAACATACAACTTCAGAAATATTTCTGTTTGGAACTCTATCTCCTCCCTAAGAACTAAATTCTTTTCCTTGAAGAAGATTACTAGTTAACTGGCCCATCTTCCTGAGTAGATCTTCATACTCAGTAGATGTACTAGGAGAAATATTTGTGCTCACCGAGAGTGGTTGTGGATTTTGGACCAAAGGTGCTAGTGTAGGCTCTACTTTAGCAATAATTTCTTTGGGCTCCTCTTCCATGCTTTCTTCTTGCCTTCTTGCAATCTCCTTTGCTTGTTCAATGGTAGCTGGGTGGTCATAATTCACTCATTGTCTAATCTTTGGCTTCATCCCAAGAATGAAGTGCTTACATAGGAGATTATCCATGACATTCATCAACCCATCCACTAATCCTTCCTTCTAGATCTGGGCATCAAGCTTCATCCTTAGCTCTAGAACACGAGCATGATAATCCCTTATCTTCTCCTTCTCTCCTTGGGATAGCTTTGTGATATTGATCATGAGATCTATATATTTCGTTGTTCACCAAATTCTTCAAGAAAACTTTCAGTTAATAAATCTCATGAGTTTTTCACATTATCACCTAGTGTTTCAAACCACCTAAGGGATGAACCATCTAAAAAGGTAGGGAAAAATTTAGTCCATTGTTCCCTTCTTATGAGGCCATTAAAAATGAAAGATCGTTTAAACTCTTAAATGAAAGAGGAAGCATCTTCATTAGATTGGGCTAAAAAAACAAGAATCTTCCCCATTTTTTGAAAGTAACCATAGTGAAATACCAACTCACAAGTACAATCAGTAAGACTTATGTGCACAAATAATTGGACTCACTACAATAGAAAGTGACTTTACACATTTCTACAAAGAAAATATGAATGCCCATGGTAAACTATGGTAAAACTTGACTTATTGCGGTAAAAATAACTTTACTGTGGTAAACACTATTTACAATAAAAATTGAAGTTACTGTGGTAAATACTATTCACGGTAAAAAAAAATTAATGTGGTAAATACTATTCATGGTAAAAAGTGACTTTACCATGGTAACTACTATGCACAATAAAAACAAGGTTACCCTCCAAATTATTTCGACTAAGTCGGAATATTTCTCTAGAAAATCCACCAACGAGGAATGGTCCCAAAGATAATTTGGAACCAAAATGTCATCACCAATCGACACTATGATAATTCTACACCGGAACTCCTCATGCTATGATTATTTACTAATGTATAGCTTTTAGTTTGGTGGATGTAATCTGAAAACACAACAACAAACATAACACAAGAATACCATAGACTATGATATGAAGGAATGATGAAAAATATGAAATATAAGTGTAAATTATAATATCAACATGAAATTGTTACAATCTCACCCATGAGGTTCTTCAAGTGTTATTAACTTCACTTGCCTTCCAACAATAACTATGGGAGAAACTTCACAATTACACCTCTTAATGGCTTCTTTAACACACTTACTCATACAATATTTCTCACTACTTCCTTCTATGCTAAATGAGGGGGTGGCCTCTTTATTTATAGGAATTCAAGCTTATCCACCCTATCTCTAAGATAGGATAGGAAATATCTTCCTCGCCAATCATTTTTCATTCCTAAAATCTTGCCTTTATATGTAGGCTTATTTTCTAAGATAAGATAAACCTTATCATCTCACATGGGTTCCACCTTTTTAGACTTTTCCACAAATAAAATACACAAAATATTTATGACATCACTCTTTGTCCTTATTACAAATATAATATTTCTAATTCCTAATCATGTAGACCCTACTTCTCTACTTACCCCAACTTTGACATTTTAACATTACCGAACCACTTACGACAAATATTTACTTTTTCCCACAACATTCCTATTGTACTTTGAATGTTACCATACTCTACTTTATTGGTAGCACCGTCTTGTGGTGCCGTTATCTTCTCATCGACGCTACTACTAATCATACTTAACAACATCCTATTCCTAATACATACATAATAATTTAGAAATTACGGAGGAAAATTTTAATGTTGACAGATCATCGATTTACTTACTATGAATTTCATTTTCTGACTAGCGGCAAGTTCTTTAACTCTCCTTTCATTGGTATAGTTGTCGATGACCAATCCATTTTTATTTCTCCACCTAGATCTCTGTAAAAACTTCTACTCAACAGCATACCAAAAGATGTTGGGATATTTGCCACCATAATAGTCAACAGTATCTTCTTGTCAGGGTAATCAGCTAGTGCAACTTGAGCATCCTTAATCCTTCCCACCAATGGAACTTGTTTGGATTCCATTGAGTATCATGTGCCATTTACCGGGTCAAAGTGAGGCCAATATCATTTACAAATTTTACTAGCACGAGATTATCTGAGGCTCTAGAATCTATAATGTAATTGTTCAATTGGAAACCTTTGATGAGAAGTGACAGGTAAAAAGGCTCAACTCTGTTGGTGGTGGAGGCACTGATGGCTAACATGTTTTGGGAAGGTGGTGTGGATGGTGTGGGTAATAGGCCTTTAGAGATTGGGATAAAAGAAAAATGGTTACTACCACAAACTACCTTGATGAATCTATAAAATTGGGTAAGATGTGTTTGTGGGTATCCATCTCGAGAGAGTTGAACTTTGGTTTTGCTGCATGCTCCACAAAGTCAATTGGAGCTATGTTAGATGAGGAAGAAGTTCCAGCAGTGGATAAGGACTTAAGTGGAAGAGTTTTTGTTACTTTTGGTGTTGTTTTGTGCTTTTCAAATATAGAAATTGGCTTGAAATGGGATGGGGGTGTAGCCTTTGATTGTAATTTCGATGTTCTTAGAAACAACATTTAGAAGAGAATTTCTCTTAACAACTTTTGAGTTGGGAGAATAATTAGATAACTTACTTGGCACAACAAAGTGTGATCCTTAACAACTGGTGAGTTTGATTTATCTCTAGAGGAATCCACGGAAGGTGGTAATGGTGATCCCCTGTTGATGATATTGTTTAGTGGTGGCTTTGAAGAGCTATCTTGTTTGTTCTTCCTACTCTCAGTTGTAACTAATGAGGTTGAGACACCATTCTTGGACTATGTACGAGTGAAAATAGCACATGAAAAACTTGGAGCTTCTTCATCACCTTCCTCCTCACCATCAAGGTATTCAATCAGGCCATTGTGCATGCCAACCTCTTCAATTTCTAGATAGATTTCATAGTCATCCATGCTTTCTTCTTTAGTTTCCTCAATGTCTATTCCTTCTTCGATTCCCTTGTCTCACGGATGGCATTGTCTGTGGCACTTCAAGAGAAAGCATATGTGGAGGTGGAGAAATTCTCTTTCTATCGGGAGGATTTGGTCTCCTTGGAGCATTCCTCATTGTGATTTGTGATAGCTGCTTCTTCAAAGCAACCGGGGCATTTTCCATTTTTTGGAATATTGGATTGGGGTGACTGAATTTGAACTTTGACCTTTTTGTTTCCCACTTGGTCCTTTTACTTTGCCGAAAAGAATTAGATCATCATTAATCTTAATTACAAAGTGTTTATCTTCCCTTAATGTTCTTGGTTGGGCTCTTAGAGAAAGAAACTAACTTCGATGGTAAATAAATGATAAATAAACTTTTCAAGTTGTTTTCAAAGGGTAACACATCCCCTGGGATTCTTCTTGTCAACCTATCATACCTTGCTACAAAATATCTCATTGATTCGGAGGTCTCCTTATTCATATGAATCAATTAAACTAGGGGATCTTGACAATATTCTCAGTGCTCCCAAACTTTGTTGTATATATCTCTCCCTCGGGTAAATATGGTGCACAACACAAAGTGTCAACATGTGAAAATTTGTGCCCAAGGCATAGGCTGGGGTGCATAACACAAAGTTTCGACATGTGAAAATTCATGCCCAAGGCACAAGCTGGGGGCACACAACACAAAGTGTCGACATGTAAAAATTTGTGCCCAAGGCGCAGTGAGGCGCACAACACAAAGTGTCGACATGCGAAAATTCACGCCCAAGGCGCAAGTTGGGGGTGCACAACACAAAATGTAAACACCACATTTTCAACACCTATGGAACACTGAAGAGTATGTTGGCATGAGGATGGATGTGCCGAGGTGCATCTTCATGAGGCACATCTTTAGGAGGCGCAACATTTTGAGCGTTGACACCCCAACATAAAGCAAACCCTGACGTAGATATTCAAATGGCCATAACTTTTCACAGGGAGCTCAGATTCACGCAAGGTTGGACTTTTTGGAAAGCTTACGAGGTCCTTTGTCCAACTATGAATGGATATATTTAATTGGGTGAGAACAATTTCTTAAAAAATACAAAATACAATTCGCCATTTTTTGGGTTTGCTAGGGTTCTCACATACCACCATGATGAGATGAATTGAATGCAACCTAAAGGTGGTTGGGGTAGATTTGGAATTCCTCTCTCTTTCCTCTCTCATTCTTCCTATAAATTGTAAGGATGGGCTTCTTTCTAAAGGTTGGAAATTCTTTTTTTTCCCCTCCCTTCTTCTCTTTGGCAGGTGAAATTGTGGAGTTCAAACCTCCCATCTAAAAACTGTGATGTAACTTTACCTCTTGGCATTTTTGTAGTGTATTGTATCAATATTTGGAGAAAATAATGCATGTATGTGGATGATTCTCAACTCTCTCTATGTTCATTTGCATCCTCCTAATCTTTCACTGCAAATTTGGTTATTTGTGCATGATCTTGCATTGCATTTTAATGGTTTGTGTTTATTGGCAAGACAGGTGTTCATCATTCCTCGGTGCATCACATTTGTTAGTTTAGGTTTATTTTTTTACATCTTCTTACCCTGTCTCCTTGGTAAGTTAGATTAAGTTTTGAGTAAACCCTCTGCATTTTTATGTGTGCATCTAAACAGAGGAATAGGAACCGACTTCATCCAGAGAGCTTTTCCCGATCCACAAGGTCCCACACTTGGGAAAAGCTCCATGTTATGTAATCACACCGAGAGTATCAAACCCATCAAGTTGCGGACATTTAGGGGTGTTGTGATTCACCATCAACATAACCTATGTTCAAAATCACTTCTTATATCTTCCTAGCATGTGATAGATCTTTGGGGCAACATGTAGAACCATTCGAGCTTTTTCTTAGAGTGACTCCACAAAGAGCCTGATGAAACATCTTTATCTTCAACTCCAAACACTACAAAAGAAGTGATGAATGCTACTACATGCACTTCGGGGTGATGAGAACCATTCGCTTTGAATTTTTGGAAGTTCTTTCTTGAGCCTCTTGGGAGGTCATGAAGTGGTTGTGGAAGAGCAAGGGGACTAGTATTTCTTCCCCTTGCTACATTAGGCCTGTGAACCTCATGCTCACAATCACCCATTCTATTCATGTTTCTAGCTTCCCACCTTGCTAAACTTACAGCTTCTACTAATACTCTCTCGTCTACCTTGGCTTGAAGTCTTTCGATTTCTTCAATTTTAGCCCTTATTTCCTCTTCTCGATCCTTCTTCCCTTTGTCTAAATTATTCTTGGCTTTCTACATCAAAGAAATCATCAAGGTTCTCGTTGATGTATGGAAATTCACCATCCAAAGGATTAGCAACACTCAGGTTCTCAATGTGATCAATTGCTTGACGAAGGGAGGCCCTTTAATTCGATCACTCTTGTCTTCTTTGAAGTTCTTAAAAAATGGGGTCGGTTTATCCTCCTTGTCTCTGCATTCTGGGTGTATCTTCCATCAACCATCTTGAAATTTTATTCTCTTCCCTAGGGTGCTTGGATTTGTCTCTTCCTTTTCAATTTGACAGATTGTTCCTTTTCTAGGTCCAAAATCCTTATGGCAATGAAGTATTGATTGAGACTTTGTCTCTTATGACAAATAGCTTCTTTCAAATCGAAGCAATGTCTTCTTGGATGTGAAAGAGTAAATCATGTCTTTCAATGGGAAGATTTCCCAAAATAGCCATGATTTACATCCATGTAGTCTCAGTGTGACTATTCGGTCTCCGAAACATTTCTTCTAGAATCATTTTTTTGTATTTTATGACCTTCAAGTCGTTTTTAGGTGTAGATGATGCAAAATATACCCCATGGTGGGCACCAAAAAATGTTGGCGAAAATTTGTCTTGAGGAAAATTGATGGGTTTCAAGCCAACACTATGGGAATCTCGGTCTCTCTACTTGAGCGGTGCAACTTTCATATGTGCATGCATGAAAAAGTGTATTTCAATGGTGGTCATTCGACAAAGAGATCCAGCAGGGGCACTCTCATCCACTGTGGAAAAGCTAGCAATTTCTCACTAGAGAAGAACTTTGTCGAGAAGGGGAAACGGAGTAAGAATGGAGGTAGGATAAACTAATGTTATGAGTAGAATATCGATGCCCACACACATTAATTAAAAATTTCTTTTACATGCATTTATAGTCGGAGAAAAAAAAATCCGTAGGAGAAGCTACAAGACCGAATAAAACTCATTGGTCACAAAGTACCAATCAATTCCTCAATCAAAGGGACACAAAAATTCCTTCTTTTCTTATTGAAGCTTGAGCAGATTTTGTACATAGCTTGAGAATGGAAGAAATTCGAGGAAGAATAGAAAATAGAAGAAGAATGGCATTTTCTGTCTTTTCCAGGTATAGAGCACTCTGGTATTTTTAAAAATCAATCGCTAGCCATTGGAATGATGTCGAGAAGCCATTATATTCTTTGTAAGAAACCGTTACAACTTCACAAATCGCTACGCCTTTTCAAATTCCTCTGTTATGAAGAAAATTCTCATGGCGGGTTAAAAACTAGATCTTGCAAAGCAACCATTACATTCGATTTACAAGTTTAAATATAGACCATTTGATTTGCTTCTATAACTTTGAAATCAGGTCATTCGCATGGTAGGATGAGATTAGAGTGGTTACGGGGGAAGCCCTTTGCATTTTGTGATTTTTTAGAGATTTCGTAATTTGGAACAAATTGGTCGGCACCCCACTCGGCTTTTCAACTTAGACACGTGGTACCCTTTGGTTGGAAATGGGGTCACGGCTCTTTTCTCAACATTTTAATTTCTTTTTGAAAAAGGATCAAAAACTCAATTTCCTTCGCCAGCCCACTACTCTGATTTGACTAGGACACGTGGCATGTTCTGGTTGTAGGTGGGGTCGCGGCTCTTTTCTCAACATTTTAACCTTTTTTGGAAAAAGGCTCAAAAACTCAATTTCCTCCATCAGCCCGCTCTTCCGCTTTGACTTTTCAACAATGGGCTTCACCTTTGACTTTTTCCTTGTGGGCTCAAGATTTGACTTTTTCCCTTCGCTAAAGATTTGACTTTTTTCTTTATAGTCCGATTAGGGCCGCAGTCACTTTTTACCTTTTTGCCTTTTTGCGAGAGAGGCTCAAAATCACAAATCCCTCCGATGGTCCACTCGTCCATTTTGACTTTTCAACGTTGGGCTTCACCTTTGAATTTTTTCATGTGGGCTCAAGATTTGAATTTTTCTTTATAGCCTTGATCGGGGCTGCGGGGAAAATTTACCATTTTTGCCAAAAGTGACCAAAAGTGTTAAGTTCACCCAAAATCCAATGCCTCCCCATCCAATAGGATTTGACCACAAACCCACATTCATTAGGGTAAAAATTTGATGGGGAAAAGATGCTCGTCATATGGAATGTGGAAAATATGCAAAGGAGGAAAACTTCATTGTTTTGAGTCCAAATTTCGAATTTCCTTCATGAACCAGAGGCATGGAAGCAAAACTATGATTTGACGACCCAAGCCATAGAACAAGTGAACAATTTCGATTGAAAATTGAGGTTCAAAGAGGATAATACATGCATAGACTGGGAGATGGAGAATTGCTTAAAATGAACACAACAAAGGTTTAAATAGCTCTAGGGCACTACTTTTGCTAATTTCTTGAATCTCTAACTTGGCTTAAACACCAAGGAATGGTATGAGATCAAAAAAATTGAATTTGGCTATGGAAACACGATCATTTTTCAAGAGACAACAAGAATATAGGCATTTATGTAGGTAATCTTAACCCAACATATATTTCTCTCAGGGAATATGATTCTACTAGGCATCCATGTCTTGGCTGTATTGTTTTTCCTATCACAGTTGTGCCAAAAATAATTCTTACAATATTCTTTGTTATTTATTTTCGTGTTTCATATAATTAATTACTTGGCAGGTGTTGTCTTCATAAAATGTAAGAAGTTCCTTCTACAGTTCATCGGTGCATCAAATTCTTACATGAGTGCTTTGAATATTTAGTTCCCGTTGATAGTACCCCATTCCAATATTGCAACCTAGACCCAAATACTACACTACCTATTATGAATTATTCTATTATACATTATGTTGCCGATACATGACCCATGGAGTATCCAGAAAACTTTCCTCCACTCGAAGGAACCATTTGTGCATTAGATATTCTTCCATCTACTCAAGTATCAAAACCACCTATTTCTACTAATGTTATCGGTATTTATCATGGATTTTCCATATATCGTATGTCATATTACCTTCATTGTCTTCTCATGAGAAATTTGTATCTACACTTCTTTCATTCACATGTAATTTCTTCATGAATATTGCTTACTAGTTGGATAGTCTATTCAACCCCACTTTCTCTAAAATTATTTCCACACATGATGGCTCGGCTTGGCTAGGATTCATATTATATGATATTATCCCTCCATCACATGATCCTCATTTATATCATGGATATGTTTGCATTAATGCTTCTTATGGCCTTTGAGTATTTCATCTATCAGTATTTATAGCATGCGCTTCACACCTTTCACCACTTACTCTTTGAAAATCCTACATTGATGGTAGTTTAGATCCTACTCATATTGACATTTCATTCCCCATGCCCTTCAGTCATGATTTTTTAAATGAGTCATTTCTAAGCTATTCACAAAAATATTACTCTTTTGTATGTATACGAATGTTCATTACAACCTTTCACTAACGAAGAATATGTAATGGAAATGTACAATATGCCCCGAAATGGATCTTTATTTGATCAAATAGATATTATTGCTTACCACGTCTCGATACATATCCATTAGACTTTAACCATGAAAATGATGATCTTTTAAATGAAATTACTTGATTCTTTTGCATCATTATACACTTGGTTGGAATGATGCTTACTATCCACCATTTAGGATTATCGGTGTCTTGCTCTTCTACCATTTCACTTATTTCTTTGCACCTAGTATGTTACACACATCTTACACATCCCGATATACTTATATCGGCATTACTTGATGACACACTCTTATGCTACAATCCACACTTTATTGTTGATGGATCATTACATTCATGAACCTCACATCATACAAACTACACATTTCTCCTTGGTGCATTCATGACACATCTCTTTTGTGAAAATTCATCACAACACACTTCCCAATGATGCACTCTCATTCCACGGTTCATTCTCGACTGTTGAGGGTATAAATTTGAAATGAACCTCACCATACTCACTCACTCTCTATAATCTACATTTTTTCAATCATATCTTTCTAGCGCACAATTCAAACCATTTGCTGATGACACACTCTTATTCTATGGTTCATTCTTGACTTCTGAGGGATATTCTATAAATGAACCTCATGCATACTCATTTACATTCACTCAGGGGGCACACTTATCCTATCGCACTCACTTTGCATTCCATTCCATTCACATTCACAACATATAACATATCTTTGTTGCACATTGTTCTTGTTTATTTATGCTCACATTTTACTAATTACATACAATGTTAGATGGATACTTTGTATGTCATTATCTTTATCATATACATATTTGCATTCACTTTCCTTATAGTTTTGAATGTAACCTTTACACGATCAAGATACACGTAGTAAGGATGCTTGGAATCATACCTCTTACAAGTCCCACAATGGCTCCTAGGGGAATGTTCTTTTGTACACACGAGATGTGTTATTGTTTTGATTTATACTATTTCCTATTTCCTACTAGCATGCTATTGTATCATATCGTACACATTGTGACATACTTTCTAGATTTCTAACATGGTAATGGGTGCTTCATGTGTAATGCTTTATTTATAGGAACTATTTTCTACCATGGTTGTTTGTTACTCTTTGTTTGTCATTGTTTGTCACTTGTTTCCATTGTTTGTGGGATTTTCCCTTTGTCTTGTATGCACATTATATGTTTTTCTCCTCTTTTATCTTATTTTCTTACGATATTGTGAGCAATTTCCCATGTTTAAAACATGTTTTTGTGGTCTACATTTTTGCCTTACATGCTAGATTACATATTGTCTTCTATATGCATATTTTTCTTTTTACACTAACACTTATTTCCTTCTAGTTTGTTTGCGTGTGTCTTGGTTTCTACCAAGCACATTCCCTCCCCTACTGAGCATCGAGTTTTAGATAAATGTCTAGTCCTTTTTTGCCCACATTCTCCTAAGAACGTTGCATGCACCTAAAATGAGGGGTGACATCACTAGGTAAAACAGTCACCTCATACAATAGTTTACAATCACAAGACAACACACGATTCAATACAAAATCACCATACTACAATCTCAAAAACATTCTTAAATATTACTTTTGTCTTCAAAGACAACACATAGGACAATGCCTAGACACAAATATGAGTTACTTGGGTTTTCCTTAGCCTCCTTGGTTGCTTATGACCAAGGGATAGTCACAACATTTTTCTTAGATCATCACGGTTCTCGGATGCATGCTTTCTCCATTTCTCTATTCATGTTTGATCAAATTAGATCAGATTTGTACAAATCAGGATCATACCATCTTTAGTGGTGTAAAAATCGTCACGAAGCAGTCAAAGGATGGAGAGTAAAACTACACATTTCTCCCTACACTCTTCTTTTGTGGCGTGAGATCACCCAAAAAACTCAAACTGGTATGATATTTCCCGAAAAACTCATTCTTGGTGTGAGATTAACCAAAAATATCCTTCTTCTACAACATTTTTAGGATCCTTTCTATCCTTTCAATCATCATGGATTGGGTTCATATGTTCCTTTTCATATTTTTTACATATTTTCTTTACATAACTAGATCAAAATTCTCATAAAAACATATTTGAATACTCTTTTCTCTCCCCTTTTACAGGTCCATCCTTATGGCAGCAACAATCACATCATCAAGCATCAAGCAACATCGAAAACATGGAGAACATGGCATATACACATACTCTTTACACCCCTAGGGTCACTTCCTCTTCTCTATCTCGCATATTATTCACTTCATTATTTTTCTTATCTGCTTTCGGAATGCTTTTAGCTATCTATCTAGATGGTTATAAGGTATACATGTCTTATCTACTTTATTTTATCAAGTAGTTCTTGAACAAGGTAAAGTGGGGAAAATTTAGACACTAAATCACAAAATTTTGGTATATTTCTAGGTCTTGATCGCATACCCCTATTCATATTAATCTTCAAAGAGAAAACTAATAATTGACCACTTTGTCTTTGCCTTGTTTGCTTTATGTTTGGTTTCCTTCTTGGGCTTACACACACTATTTCCTAGTCTCGGCCTTCAATACTTTAGGTTTTTTGAGTCTGACACTAGCGCCCAGCCAAGAACCTCGGCACTCAAGCACCCTTGTCTCCTCTGGGTGCCTAGACCTTTTTTTAGATCTTACTCTCATTTTATGGGTCTTTTCTAGTTGTTGGGATCTTATTTTCTTATGGTTTGGCCTTTTAATGGTAAATTATGAAATTCAAACAAGAGAATCATATAAATACAAATCTATGTGACCATAGTGAAGTACCACACTCTAACAAACTACTATTATCACCTAAGGTTGTATCCATAGACATTTTTAAGAGCATCAAAGCATCCATCTAGCTATCACTCAAGGTACAAGAGGACCACATTGTTAGGCATACACTTCATAGGATGGGAAGTTCATTTTTCCATGCACACATATACTTATATTTGCTACATCTAGCTATCACTCACTATTCAATTCATCTTGCACAAGAGCCACCTAGGGCATGATTCTACACACAGACACACAAAACTACATGGAGTCTAAAATATAGTGCATCACCTCGATCATATGTTCACTCAATCAGGTGACCTCTGGGGTTAGTACGACTCCTATTTGCATCTTTTTCTTTTTAGGATTTGATGTGTTTTGGTTTTTTGCATGTTCTCTTTCTCGTTAAAGGTTTTAGATGAACCGATAGATCTTGCAGCAAATGACATACATGAGACAAAACACAACGTATAGTGACATTTTTTTGACACTAAAGAAATCACTTTTGACACTTTTCACAAATCATAAGCGCCTACATATGGTCCCCTGGTGTCTAGGCACCCCTAACTCGGTCAAGGTGCCCTAGTCTTGGCATTTCCTATAGTCACGAATTTTTGGGTATGTCTTTGATAGTTTCCTCCTCCTAATTGTCAATTTTCTAGTTCAACATATTCAAAGATTAATTATGAAATTATCTAAGTACTTTATCCCTTCTCTTTCACCTAGGGTTTCTTATTTTCCTAGATTATTCCTTAAGTTAGAACTGTACTTTTATTTCTTTATCATTTTGTTATGACCCTACAATTAGAATTTTACATAATATATATTATTGTTAAATCACCAATATATATCTACCTTTATGTAATATGGGTAGGAAACTATCGTATTTATTCTAAAACTAAAGGATATACCACAACGGTTGAAATTCATGATGGACCCTACATCACCATATAAAATTAGAGCTACATTTATTTAGTAGATACTACTTATAATCGTGAAAGGAGATGTTGGATAGTCAAGGTATTTTTTCTTTCATAAATGGTTCAACTAATGCTATGTTGTTTGCTAATTAATCGTTACTTAAAATTGATTTTGAGTGTTCTCCTCTATTTTTGTGAAAATAACCAATTATAAGGCTAGAAAAACTATTTATGTTCATCAAAATTATAATTCTACATGAGGATAAACAAGAATAGAGGTGTTTGAATGGGAATCTAGAATATCAATAGAAAGCAACATTCTACGAAATCCTTACTATAGAGGCTTTGGAGAGAGGAGTAGTTGGAGATGGATTTAATTAACACAATTTTCATTATAATATGGTTTTATGGTGCTTAAAAATTATTGTGTGAAAAACTCAAGGAATTAACACAAAACTACTTTATTGCATTTGAGTTTGAATATTAGAGTATTCTACCTCGAGTAATTTTCTATATAGGATTTATGGAAATTGTTATACTTTCCCAAATGTATTTTTTTGGTTCTTCTCTAGCTATTTACAACCAAGATAGTATGTATTTTTCAAATTTTGATATAGTTATGCAAGAAAATAATTGTTGTTATTTATATTCGATGAGTCAAACTCAACAATGTCATATAATTAAGAAATCTAAAATCTATGAAATAAGTTTTCATCAAAATTTGAGAATTGTTGTTAGCTTCTTGAAGATCTCTTTTCATTCTTTTGTACCCTCCATATCCTTTATTCCCATCGTTTGTATTTCACAAAAAAATATTATCGATTCTCCTACATTATTATACTGAGCTAGCTTCTGATCATATTCCAACCTTATTATATCTACATCATTTGCAGCACATACTTTTTGTGCATAACTTTGGGCTGGTCTTTATTATCCTTCAATTTGTTCCTGTCATTTTCTCTAACATTATTTCTCTCAATGTGTCCCTGACATAGTTATTATTGCTAGCTATATCAAATGTTGAAAATATTTTCAACCTCTCAACCCATTTGGAAGCTTTTTTATAACTCTATAGCCTATTTCATAGGTCTCAAATACAACACCTTTAGTAAATTTAGGGATTTTCTTGTTAGAGGATAATTCATTCCCGTCACCGATTACATAAACCTTATCTTCAACTTTATTAATAATTTTGCTTCCTTATTTCGGTTTTACAATGAATTTGTGCCGTTGTGAGCCCCAAATTCTTCTCATTTTTCCTTAGCATTACCCATTCCTTAAGATGATTTATGATTCCATGATTTATGAACAGAAAAGTGCAAAGCTGCCGCTCAAAAAAGTAAACAAAATCCTCCAATAAAAGGAGGATCCGCACGAAGGTATGGGAGATAAAGAAAAATATACATTTCCAATCCGTGGAATTAATAAGTAGATGCACAAAAGTCCGTGTGCAAATCCGCACAATGAGGGAATAAAATCTAGTGCACGACACAGAAAGGAAGTTCACGCGAAATCTCGCACACAAAACCATGTGTTTCCAGCAGGAGAAAAGGATGGTGAAAAGCCATGGAAAAGGAATAATAAACCTGCATGACAGTGTACAAGCGTCGCACGAGAGTCTACTCAAGAAAGGAAAATGAAGTATGCGGAACAAATGAACCAACCCGCGGAAATACGTGAAGGTGATTAAAATAACAAGACCGCACAAAAGAGTAATCACAGACGCAATAGCCTATAGGAAAGCAACGCAATAGAAAACAATCCATGCAGAAATACACAACACACGGGAAGACAATCTGTATGCCAAAGGGAAGATTCAGTCCAGGAAATGAAAGCATAGAAGCCCGCGTAAAAGGTGAAAAATACAAAGAGCACAAGGAAATAGAAAAGCACGCATTAATTTCCACTTGAATAAGGGAATAATTAAAAGGAAAGGAGTTTTCGCACAACCTAGAAATAAATCATGAAATGCTTAGTTTTTACTTTTATCAAAAATGTTGAATGTTATTTTTATCATATTTTGTTAATACTACAAATGAAAAATAAAAAATTGATGAAAGCATGCCGTGGAATCTTGTTTCACCATCCAGAAGTTCTAATAACAGAATCAATAATGTAAAAGCGAACCATAAAGTCTGTTTTTAGGAAATATATAAATCAAGACGGACGACTTTCACGTGCACAGACTATTTGTGGAGCAAAAGGAAAGGGAAAACATGTTTTTCCTTATTTTTGGAACTCAAACTTGTATGTTTGAGTGCTTTTTCTTCTTTATCTCTCACATATTTGCTATTAAACTCTAGAATGGATTGTAAAAATTATCTTTTCCTTTTCAATCATGTTTTGGAATAATTCAATATTCTGAGTGAGAAAGAAAGGGTCATGAGTGATTCTCTCTGTTTATTCCATCTCTTGGAGCAATATAGAAGTTGCTTTACCTTTCTACAATCTGTGTTTGTTGCATATTTCATTTTAAACTGAGTTTATCTTCATGATATACATACTTATTCTTGGTTTAAACAATTTAATCTTTGTGCCTTTTATAGGTTCTATGTCTCTTTATCAGTCCTAGATGATTCTTTACAAGTTGTATGGAGGATTGTTTTGTGGAGCCATTTTGCCCCTTCTTTATCTTGACGCGACCCAACCCCGAATCCTTCTATGATTTTTTTTTCTTTGATATAATCACTTTTAGTTGTGTATGGTGTTCATAGCTCGCATATATTGATCCATCATCTTGATTCCAATAAGTCTAAGATCCTCAAAACATCTTACCATAGCACCATATTTTTTAGTTTTTTTCTCTTTTTTCCTTCTCCCTTTTTCTTGTTGGTTTTGGTAGAATAAATTAGTCTTATAAATATTAAAATTGTTTAAGTATTGTACTAGGGGAATAAAATCTCTCTAGAGACTCACTATAACATACATGTCACACACAACCGATGAGTGTTTCCACTTTTTCAATTAAAAAAAGAGTTATCACACCTTTCTTTAAACAAATCCATTTCAAAGTAAAAATAGTATTTGGAACTCCTAGAGGGACACCTTATTTATATTTTAATATTTGTTTCCAAGTGTTGCACTACAAACATTCTAGCCACCTTGTTGCCTTCAACTAGCATAACATTTTTGACACACACGATGGGACATATAATGAACATTTTTCAACTATTTACCTACAATAGCTCCAATTATAATGCCTAATTCTCATCCTTTGAGCAAAATAAGTGTATCCCCAAGTAAATCACATTATTTACAAGAGATAAAAGACATTAAAATATATTTTGAATGAGAAAGTTCCTCTAAAAAGGAAGTAAAATTAGAGTTTCCGACCTTACTATCCTCTCAATAAGTACAATATATATCTTTTCATCCCAAATTTGCAGGGAAAATATCACTTTGTTAATGTTATACCTATCCAAAAATTCAATCCAAATGTTTCCGAAAATCCAAAACAATCTTATCTAATAGTATGAGTGGTGTTATTTATGTAACCAATCCCAATAAGAATTCTTTCTTCAATGGTATTCGAATCTAGCACATCCGTGCAAAAAGTTGTTATGTACCAAATTTCATGAATTGACAATCCACCACATTACAAGTCTTCAAAAGAGTCAATGTAAGGTCATCACATTCCAAAATTGGAAAGAAGATTATTTTTGAGGAATAAATTAGCTTGACCATAAGAAAAATCAAAGTGCTTATTCTATGGCAGCGAACAAAACCTCAAAGAAAAGAGCATTATAAGTGGAGAATCCTACTAGTAGTAAGGGAAATTCTCAATCTTCACCAATATTACAAATTATTGTTCAAGTTTTAAATTAAAAAAATCAATAAAAGAAGTGATTCTACAAAACCTCAAAATTAACAATACACTCTAATCTCCATGCCTCAAATACAAGAAGTTGTTATTGTTAGCAAAGTACATCAGAAGGTTAATACTCCATAATTTAATATCCTTGAGCATATGAAGTAAACCAAATATAATATATCAATATGGGGTTCCTTTTCTCTTCTCAGACAAAAATATATCTTGTAGGAAAAATTTTCGAACCTCAGTCTCTCTAGCCAACCATCAAGAGAATCATCTAAGGTTGTGCTCACTAATACACTTGATCAAAACTAAGGTGAAGAAAAAAATAATGTTAAGCCACATCACTTATATGTTTCAATTATCATAGGTAAAAACGTAGTTCAAAATTTCATGATTGATTATAGAACTTCTATCTCGCTTATGCCTAAGAAAATTTATTGAAAAACTTGGTATATATTATGAGGCACTTTCTAAGGAATTATTTCAGGTTGATGGAACACCTAGAGAGACCCTTGGAGTCATTAGAAGAATGAACTTAACCTTGCACTCATGCCTAAATTTCTCCATTTCTCAAGATTTTTTTATCATTTATCTTCCCCCTCTATTTGCTTTGTATCTTTTTAGAGCTTTCCCAATTAAACTTTGAGGCTACATATCATCGACCGGTCTCACGTGTTATTTAGAACATTTTATGACACAAAATTTAAGATAAGGTATGAACCAATCTCAACAAGTCACATAGAGCCTTACGTTTCTAGTGTCATTTATTCCAATTGTATGATCATGGACAAAAAGACCAGCTAGTTGACCAAGATCCAACCACACTTCTTTAGGGAATTTCTGATTTATTGCTTGATGAGTGGGATGCACAAAATCATGCTTGATCCATAGGGATATAAAGAAACACCACTTCATCAGAACAACCAAAACTAGAAGAAAAATCAACTAGAAATAAGAGTAGACTGTTAAGTTACAAAATTATCACTCTATGCCCAAGTGGCGGTTGCGTAACCACCCCTCTCCGCATAGACTAACAATAAATTAATGAATACAATGGTTGAGTAACTACAAGATTGTGTTAACTAGTGGTATTGTCACTAATGAAAAAAAAAAAAAGTAAATAAAGCCACGAACAGTCATGAATTTCAAACTTTTTTTATCATGTCTCTTCTTTTATGTCTTATCCCATTCTCTAGTGCACATGAGGAAATGGGGAACAATCTATATAAGAAAGAGAACAAGTGCAATTCATCATCGATACATGGTAGATGTGAGAAAGATGAATTTGGTGCTAGAATTGAATTATAGAAGAAAGCTAAAAGTGTAGAGAAAATAAGTATAGAGGGTGGAAGTAATGTCTTTTTCTTCCTTCAGCTTCTTGTAGTCTATGTTTAATAAAATTTGACAATATATAAGTGGGAGGAAAGAGAAATTTCCTTTCCCGACTAATTTTCACTCAAATTGGGGGTTTCAAGGATAAAATTCTTGTGTTTAAATTGAGTTTTTCATTATAATTTGCTACAAGTAGTACTAAGTACTAAGATTCATTCACGAACTTTCAATTTCTCTATCACTTTCAATTATTGAAAGTAGAACAACATTTTTTTGTCTCGTAAATTTCCAAAGTAGAGGTTTATAGAATATTTTTGTATCGAGTTGATTATTATCCATGATTGAGGTATTTATTCTTGTGTGATTTGTATAACAGTGAAAAGGTCTAAAGGTGAAGAATTTTAACCTTGTGATCCATATATATATATATATATATATATATATATATATATACACACACACACACACATATATATACAATGAATTATAAACAAAGGGTTAGAGATCAAATGGAAGAAGAGAACTTGGTCCGTAGAATTGAGGTACTAGAACGCACTATGGATAGGGTGTTTCAACACCAAAGGGGACTATCGGTAATCCAAATGACAAAAAAGTAAAGTAAGATTCCATAGACTCGATGGTTCAAGCTTTGGCCAAACATTTAATCATAGGAAAGAGCCATGATGAGGAAGAAGATACCAGTTGGAATAAAGAAGGTAAAAAATGATCATGTTCCTTTTAAATTTGAAACGAAAGTTAAGATAAAAATATTTGAAGGACAAGTAGATGCAAAATTTCTTGATAAATGGTTAAAAAATTGAAGATTTATTTTAGTGTACGTGCTATCACTAATGCACAAAGTATCACCTTTGCATGTCTCAAAATGGAAGGACATGCTCTGGTTTGGTGGGAAACCCATCTAGCCACTTGTGAGAAGAAGAAATGTCCTATTGTAAGATCTTGGGAGGGTTTTAAAGAATTACTTAGAGCTAATTTTTATCATATTTTACATAAGACTGAAAAAATGATTAAATTGTAGTATTTTATACAAAGAAGTGGTCAAATTGTGTAGGATTACACTACGGAGTTTCGAGACAAGCCATGTTGCTTAATATGGACTTGGAGGATGAGGATATTTTGACCAAGTATTTAGGAGGACTTCACACTCACCTTTGAAGGAAGGTCATCTCAACATAGCCCAAGGATCCCAAAGATGTATGTGTACAAGAAAACTATATTGATGATGAAAATAAGAAAGGAGAAGTGTTGTCAAAGATGAAGTAGTCAAAAAATTAACCAAAGAAAGTGTAGGAAAAACAAGTACCAAAGATAAATGGAAAGGGAAAGGAAAAAGGACCACAACTACTTTGAATACTTGTAAAGATCCTAAGAAATTTTTAAGAATTGTGATATTAATGGTCATACTGATGCTACATGTTGGAAATTAAATCAATAATTACACCCAAAGAACCGAATCGAGGATTCAAAGAAATCCATGACAATTTTGAAGATAGATGGTGAGATGGAGATAGAGGATGATTCTAATGTAGACGAGAGGCTAGAATGCATGATGAAAGACATGGACAACTAAGAATAAAAGGAAGAGATGAAAAACCTATTGCAAATCAAAATCCAAATTAATAAGACTGAGGTAAATGCTTTGGTTAATACTAGTTCTCAATCTAATTTGATTTATGATGTGGTTGTAAATAATATTGGTCTTGAAACTTATGAACATCCACATCATTATCCTTTGTGATGGGTGAAGAACGATGTAGAAATTTAGGTAATTTAAGAATATTTAAGTTCAAGTTTGAAATAAATTCATAGTACATAGATGTATTGGAGGTTGATGTAATTCCACTTGATCCTTTTAATGTTGTTTTAGGTGTGCTTAGTTGTATAATAGGGATGTTATATTCATGAGAAGTGAGAACTGATAGAGATGGCTCAAGTATGGAGTCAGTTACAACATTCAGACACACTAGCATAAGTCAAAACTTTCTATGGTAAGTGCTAACCAAGAAAAGAGACTAATTCAAGAAAATCATAATCAGTTTTGTTTACTTTTATTGAAAGATTAGAAAGATGTGGTATAAATTTCAGGTATTTCTAATAAAGGGATGAAGGAATTAAATATCATAATTTAGTCTTTTTAGGAATTATTCCAGGTTACCAGTAAAACGAGAGGTGGAGCATGAGATTCAATTTTTCAAAAGTCCCCTCTACCAAATATCGGTTTGTATAGGAAATCCTTTTTTGAGAGTAAAAAGATAAAGAGACAAGTCCAAGAGCTATTATACCAAGGAGTAATACACCCAAGCACCTCGCCATGTGGTTCTCCTTTTTTTTATGTTTCCATAGAATAATTGTTCTTGGAGAATGTGCATCGACTATCGTGCTTTGAAGAAGATTACCATCAAGAATATATATCCACTCGCATGCATAGATGATCTCTTAGACTAGCTTAAGCATACGAAGTTCTTCAGAAATTAGATATTAAGTTAGATTTTCACCAAGTTAGGATAAAGGAGGAGGATATATGGAAGAATGCCTTCAAAACAAAAAATGGTTTGTATGAGTGGCTAGTAGGGTAAGTGCACCAAGTTGGGGGACAATTAAGTGGACATCAAATCCTGAATTTTACATTAAAAACAGCAAAACATCAAATTTAGTCTTCCGCGGATTTGAACCATGCCAAAAAGTAAAAAATATGTCATAAAAATGGTACCATTGCGTAGGGGAGACTATTAGCTTTGTAGAAATACTGATTTTAAAGTGAATAGAAGAGGATAAATATCATTTTATAATTTTTTACTAATAGTAGGTCTTTAAGACACTTTTTCCCGTGAATGTTTATGTCTACGTTTAAGACTGCAAAATTTGTTTCACTTATCAGAATGTGATAAAACTTATATCAACCCAACCGTGGTGAAATTATATACATGTTCAAAAAAAAATTTATTTGATTTCAATATTTTTTGATGAAGTTATGGCGGGCAAACAAAAAGTGCTCTGTTTTCTTTATGTTTTCATACCACTTTCACGAAAAAAATCATAAAAAATAAAATATTACTCAAAAAAATACAAAATATAATCCATCCCAAGATAGATAGTGGCATATAACTTCTCACCAAAGGAAAAATATATATATTAATTTTTGGTCATCCAAATTGTGGGCAAACGGACTATAATCTTATCGTCGTTTTTTAAAAAAAATACCAAGTCATTGAATTTTGAGTGTTTAATATATCTAATCTTGTCCATTTTTTACAAAAATTAGTATTTTAGAAACTATATTCCGGATGCTACGATTCATATTAATATAATTTTGTCTAATTTTGAGTGTATGTATTGCTAATAATCTCTACAAGTTGATATTATGTTGTTATTTGCAATATGATGTCCACAGATGACCCTATATTTGTCCATCAACTTCCTGCACTTACCCAGTACTTCCATTTGGTTTATGTAATGCATCTTCTAAACTTATGAGATTAATGAATGATATATCATAGGAATTCATAGATTCATGTGTCATTGTATAATTAAATTATATTCTTATTTTTAGGGATACATGGGAGGAACATATAACACATTTTTAACAAGTCCTGCAAATTCTCAAAGAGAAACAATTGTTATGCAATATGAAGAAGTTTTAATTTGCCAAATAGTCACTTATCTATCTTGGGCAGGTGGTTTGAGGAAGAGAGATATGAGTGGATCCAAAGAAGGTGGAAGCCATCACCAATTGGAAAACACCAACATGCTCCACAAAGACTAGAAGTTTTATGGGAGAAGTACAATAGATGAAGAAGTTCATTCTTGATTTCTCTCATTATTGCAGCACTTTTGCATACAATGGCCACAAAGAGTAAGGGTTTTGAATGGGGTAAGGAATAATATCATGATTTTGAGGTATTAAAATATAAAATTTGTCATGATCCAATACTTGTTCTCCCTAATTTGCGAGAAAGCCTTAGAAGTAGAGACAAATGTTAGTGATTACGTTATGGGAGAAGTGTTGATACGGGAGGTAATCCAAGTATGTTATAATTACTGAAACTTTCATTCGGTGGTTAAGGGATATTTAATATATGATAAAGAGATGTAGCACTAGTTCAAGAGATAAATAAATGGAAACATTATTTGTTAGGTAAAAACTATTGTGCACAATAACCACAAAATTCTCTAGTATTTGTAAGCACAATATAAATTCCGTAGGCAATTCACTCCAAGTGGATGGGATTCCCTCAAAATTTCCATTTGGTGATAAAATATAAGAAAGGAAGAAAAAATGTAGACATGTTTTCTAGGAGGCCCAAATAGAAGAAAACCTCTAGTTCATCCACTATATCTAATTTTGATCCCTTCATGAAAAGCTTATGGAGAGGCATATGCTCAAGATAGAGTTTTGGGGTGACATATCGTAGTTGCAGTCCAAATGGGCTAAAAAGTTTGGTATTAAAGATTGTTGTCTCAAATATGGGATACTCTACCGATGGGGGAATCTTTTTGTGTCGAAGGAATAAAGGCTTCTATTGATGAGGGAAGCATATACCTCAAAATTAGCAGTACATTTTTGTGTTGTCAAAACCATGGACCACTTAAAAAGGTACCTATATTGGTGCAATATGCAAGAGGAAGTATCTTAATTCCTAAGAGGATATAATTGTTTTTGTACAAACAAGGCTAAAATTAGGAAGGGAGGTTTCTATATGCTATTACGGGTCCTACTGTCTATGTGAGGATATCTCTATTGATTTTATAGGAATACTACCTATGTCCAAATATGGCCATGATTGTCTATATGTTTATGTAGGTAGATTCGGAAAACATTATTCTTGAGGCATGCAAAAATACAATAAAAGCAAGTGCGGAAGTTGAACTTTTCTTTGTAAATGTATGGGTGTACTTTGATTTTCCAAAGCCTATTGTTTCGACAGAGATTTCTGGTTCTTAGGAAAATTTTAGACTAATGTTTGGTAAAATACGGACACCGGGTTACATATGAGAATGGCATTCTATCCCTAGAGAGATGGGGGACAAAGTCATTGAAAATGATTTAGGTACATCTAATTAGAGGATATAATAACAAATATCGATGGACTTAGGATGATTCCTTAGCCTACATTCAACATTCCTACAAATGGGTAGTACACACATCCACTATGTAGTCACCTTTTAAATGATGTTTGGGTATCTACCTACAAATCCACTAGACATTGCGGTTGGGAAACATGAAGAAGGGGAGATACATGATTCAAAATTAACTAGAGAAACAAAGTTCATTCGGAGGATTCAAGAAAACCATATTAAGGTAAAATAACAATTGGAGAAATATCAAGCTAAGTATAAGACTAGACATGATAAACATTGTAGAGTGCACAAACGTCATGTTTGAGACAAGGTTTGGATTTAATTGAGCAAGGAGAGTGTTTACCAAGTTTCTTGTTTTTAATGAGGTTAATTCTCTAGCTATTAAAGAAACTAGAAATATCACAAATGATGGAGGTATTATGTTACCTCGATTACGATGTGATACATGCGTTGAGTAATGATGGATTCCACTACTGTGAATTAGATGAAACTTTAAAATAAGAGTAAAAATGAAATTGATTAGATAGATTTATGCAGGGGCTTCCCTAATAATTATGGCTCCAATAATATTTTTCTTCCTTTCATGGATTTCAATCCTCGTTGTTTAGAAAAAGTGAAATAAAGGATACAATAGTAAAAGCATGCGAGAAACAAAAGTGTTACTGAATCTTAGAAGATGACAAAAATTTATCTAGAGCCGATTAGATTGCAATAACCATAATTTAAGTGTTACCTGGTTTGGGTCAACGGAGACCCAGAGTGTGCCTTATAGTTAGCCCATCTTCCTCGAAATGATATTTCTAGGTGTAAGCCTTGATTGCACTAACCTCACAAGTCGAGTGTCAACAAAACAAGAGAGTGACACATATTTGCAGAATTTTTTTTACATGTATTTTCCTCATGTAATAATCCAAGCACTTGATTTTGGATCCAAGGCACTGACCACGTGAAGCCCAAGTTAACATTTGTAGTTTAGCAGTGATTAGATAGTTGTAGCAAGTGCAGAGCTATGTACTCTAATAATTAAATAAACAAAATGCTGCAGGAAAATGTTTATAATGGAGTTCTCACCAATATCCATCCTTGAATCATTATTTTATGGGTTAAATCATCTGCATCTTTGAGAGAAATCTAATCTAGATTCTCTCCTCGTTTTACTATACACATATTGATTGGTCTGAATCTGCAACTGCATATGAATTCAGTTCAAAGTATCTGAGAGGAAGGAAACCACTGTTTCCATTGTTTTGTGGTTGTGTGTTGAAGAATAGGAAGAATAAGATTGAGGTTGATGAGGTGCTCCATCAAGATGTAGCAATTTATTTCCTTCGCTTCTAAGAAACTGTGGTACATGCACAATAACCTTTGTTGCACCAACCTTGGGTAGAAATGGATACCACTTTACCTCTACTACTATTTATCTATTATTTTGAGTAGTGGATGTATTGATTTGTCTCCTGGTTGGGGGATATATGTTTGGAGTAAATCGTGCCCTGTTGGTTTGGGGATCTGAGTTCTGTAAAAGGTTTGGAAACTGTGAATAGATCAGTGGAATAAAGTTGTTCCTTTTTTGTTTTAGGGATCTTAGTCTCTTGTAACAGGATTGGACATTGCAAGCAGATTCCTGATTGGCTTATGAAAGATATATTTCAACCTGTAGTCTACCAATTTTCTCCTCAAAATATATGAATCTCATTCATTTGATAGTAACGATTTTGTAAATGATTTGAATTGTAGTGGTCTATTAAGTGAAAATATTATGCTAGGATGGTTGATACTATATTGGGGCATATTCATGTTCTTTTAACTGTTGTGAATTGGTTCCACCATGCTTGGAGTGAAGAGAATCAAAGCTTTACCTTGTCTTGAATAACTACATCTCAAGTGAATAAGATGTTTTCCTTGGATTTTTGGTCCAAAGCAAAGATGATGCCTTATTTTTGTCAGTAAGACATGTAAACGGTGGTTTGGTTATGCGGAATTTTAACCATGACACCCTAGTATCAACTTCGATCTATTTTTGTTCTTAAAAAAAATGGCAATGCATCCTTGACTAAAGATGGCACTATTGTATGGTCCACCGAAACTAGAGGCAAGGGTGTTGAGATCATGAAGTTAAGAAAATGTGGTAAATTGTTAATTTGGGATGAAACTGGAAAGCAAATTAGGTGGTAAAAATATCTCCTATGACAGTTATATCCTTGTAATGCATGAAGGCAAGATGTGCAAATGGGTTCTTTGGAAAAGATTTAGAATATTTCAAGGAAAATGTGATGGGAAGGTGTTAGGAAAAAATCCAATAACTTATTTTGTCACCATCCTCTCTTCCTCTGTAAAAACATGATCATGGAACCAGATTTGGGCCTTTATAAATATGTGATGGCGCAGGGTGTTTGCTTGTACCAAGTAGAACTTTTAGTACCTTTCCCTTTCTGACCCATGTTGCATTATGCTATGGAATTGAGATTGGAAGTGGAGGACATTGGCATTGTATGATTACTATTGTAGCATTGAAAGAGAGGAAGCAAGTACAAAGCATGCGAATTGTTTGTAAAAATCTCGAAGAAGCCTTGTTCCCATGGAATGCCATGATTCTTTGGATATCCACATAATGGATTCATGGAAAAGGAATAAGAATCTTTAAACCAAATGAATTTCTTCGATCAAACGCCATGTTGAAAATTACCTAGCTGATTTCTCTAGCAAGCGTCGGAAAAAGGTATGGATTTCCCTTCCTCTTGCATTAAAATTTCACATTTTATTGTTTCTTGTTTGGTTCCTAATTGCTTTAGAACAATAGAGGATGAAACTAGAATTAAAAAATAAAACTCTTACCAGCTCAAAATATTAAAAACAAAAAAAACATTCTTGATCCTATACGCTTCACACATAGTGTGCCAAAGAAAATTGTTTTACCAACCTAGACCTCTAATATTATTCCTAATGGTATAGGACACCACGAAGGCCATAAATATAAATGATAAAACTCAATTTGATGCCTTGGAGAGACAAGTTTGATTCTGACTTTATATCTCATTCACTTGGAGTGACGCTCCCATTTTTAAGAAAATGTGATTTGTTTTGTCTTGCGGTTGTCGTATCGATTTGGCTAAATTGAAAACTAACCCTATGTACCTCTAGAACCCCATTCGGAGAATTGAAAGCAACTCTCAGTTTTGCAAACAAAAAAATTCAATTTTGTAAGTTAGAGTTTCAAGTGGGTTTTGGATCCCACCAATCGTTTTACAACTATGGTTTTGACGTGTTTACAACAATTGGTCTCTGAGTCACCTTTCTATTTTGAGACCTATTTGTCGTAATCAACTTCCATCAAATCCGCTGAGTTTTTTTATATAAGGGAGTAAATAGGAATCTTTGAAATTACATTTGAACTTAAAAACGAGTGTTTTCTAGTCCCATATTGTAGGCACTTTAGCTGTATTTGGGTAATTTTCATAAACTCGTAGCTTGAGTGAGATATTCCTCACGAGGCTCCCATTTGACTTGTTTATACTTGTGAACCATTTTCATATAGTTTCATGGTTTTGTAAAGTATACTTAAATCAAATAGATTTCTATGAATGGATTTAGTAATTTATATTTTTTTCTCTCTCCTCCCTCTTCTCTCTCTAGAAATAATATGGAATGTTGGTTGATCTTGAAAACGTAAATGATTTGAATATGTAGATGGGTTGAAAGTGTATATGAATTTGAAATGAAATGAAAATGGATGTGTTATGCATGTAGTTATGATATGGTAAATAGAAAATAAAATGAATTCTAGACTTCCTCTCTCTTCCTTACTCTAGAATCGAAAAATAAAAAGTACAAAGGAATGTGAATGTGTGATGAAATGACCTCTCTCCCTCTCTCCCTATTTATATCTCTTCTTTTCCTTGTTTTGAATTACTTGAAATGATGAATGTGTTATTTTGTGCTTGAGTGTAAGGGATTTCCATACTCAGTCCTAGGACTGACGCAACGTTGGTTGTAGGTACTTTGAACAAGAGGAATTCAGGATGTGATATGTTGCATTTAATGAGTTGTCATTGTAACATTATATTCATCTTGCAATACATGTATTACCATAGAATAATGATATGTATAGTTGTTCGAAGAATTGTTCTTTGTACATTTTGAAAAGGGAATACCAATGTGGATATATTTTTAGTGTCGAAATGGATGTGAAGTTGTACTCAATGTTGTACCTATGTTATAAGGATATTAAACTAATCTTTTTCTATGTCAATTATTGGTTTAATTCCTTAACACCCACAATGCTAGGTAGAATCTCATCTTTGTAATTTCACAAACAAGGATGGAAGCCTATATAATTTTATTAATGTGAAATCAATCAATCAATTTCAATGGAGTGCTGTAATTCTTATAGGAATTGTATAGCTGAATACATACACGGAAATATGTTGCACACGTGCAATAACAAACTACTTCACATAAGCTTCCAAAAAGATAATCTGGGAAGCATAACCAAATTAAATAAAAACATACAGTTACAACAATAATACAAAAATAAACAATACAAAAGGTTATAAATCTATATATTCATATAAAATTTAATAATCAAATAATCTAACTATGCAATGCATAATTAACTAAGCTAGTAATATATTTACCCTAAAATTCCCCCCCTTAATTTTACATTGTCTCAAGGGATGAGGAGAGGAAATCTTTGAACAACTTGAAGTTATCATGTGTAAGTGACTTCGTGAATATATCAGCTCATTGTTCAATTGTTGGATAGAACTGAAGTTTTATATTGTGGTTCAAGACATGATCTCATATGAAATGTACTTATACCTCAATGTGTTTTGTTATTTCATGAAAAACTAGATTTCAAACAAGTTCGATAACACCTTCATTATAAAGATACATGGTGGTTGGTTTGTCATGTGGTATCCCAAGTCCTTCTAGTATGTGACATAACCATATTGCTTCATAGACGACTTCTCCTGCAGAACGATACTCAACTTTTGTGGAAGAGTGAGAAAAAAGTGTTGTTTCTTGCTTCCCCATGATATTGGTCCAGATCCCATATAGAACACAAACCCTGAAATGGATTTTTTTCATGAATATTTACTACATGATATGAATCGAATATTCGGACAAGAAGAAGTTTTTCATTTTTATTGTATTCTAGACCAAGATCTAGCGATCTTTTCAAATATCTTAAGATGCATTTGCTGCCTTCCAATGAAAAACTTTGGGTTCCTACATGAACCTAGATAGATAGCTCACTTCAAGGTTGATATCTAGTCTAGTGTAGGCTAGGTAAATGAGACTCCCAATCAATTGCTGATAGGGAATGGCATTTACCTCAGGAGATGGATCTGAATGATATAATTATGATCTATTATCCACAACTATGGAAAGTGGTGTGCAATCCATCATCCTAAATTTCTCAAGCATTGTCTTGGTATATTTAATTTGAGAAAAAAATATGTGATTCTCTTTCTGCCATACTTCTAATCCAAGACAATAGTGCATTAGTTTGAGATCTGTCATGTTGAACGATCGATTAAGATCTTTCTTCATTACATCGATCATCCTCACCAAGATACCAGTGATGAACATATCGTTAACATAGAAAATGAAAATCACAATCTCCCCTTGACTTTTGAGGTAAATATTGGGATCATATGGAATTCTAACAAATCCAAATTATACGAGGTGCTTATCAATTTTGATGTACCATGCCCGAGGTGCCTTTTTGAGGCCATACAAAGATTTCTGAATATGCATACCGTTGCTTCTTGACCAGTACGACATATTCCTCATGTTGAGTCATGCGAGACTTCTTCTTCTAAATATTCATTTAAGAAGGAACTTTTTACGTCCATCGATGGTCTTTCTATCCAAACTGTGCAAATTTAGAAAACATCATCCTAATTGTTTTGATCTTAGTTGTGGGAGAAAATATCTCCTCATAGTCAATGCCTTATTTTTGTGATGCCCATTTACCACTAGTCTTGCTTTCTACTTGTCCACTATCCCATCTTCTTTGTACTTCATTTTAAATATCCATCTGCATCTAATGGGTTTCTTCCTTGGTTGAAGATTGATAAGTTGCCAAGTTTAATTTTTCATTCTTGGTGATATTTAGAGTCCATGACATATTTCCAAGCTTTTAATTGTATGGCTTCCTAGAATGTAGAGGGCTCATCAGACTCAATAAATCTACTCATCAAAGCAAATTTCACTTCTTCTCTTGCTTTACTATGAGTCTGTGGTCCAGGGGTGGATGTATCTGGTGGAGCATCCATTCTTGCATCTCGTAACGTGCTAGTATACCACTTGGGCATACGTTGAGCTCTTCCCATGGATCGTGGTTCTATTAGATCATCACCATCATCCCTGTCATCACTTTCATCATTTGTGGGAACATCAAATTTAGTTTTTACAGTTGTTGAAGAATATACATCAGCTAAATTTGGAGGAGGAGACTCTTCTTCTTTCTTCTCACAAAACTCAACATCTCTACTGGTGTAGACTCTCCTAGTCTTCGAGATCCATCAATTTGAACCCAAGAGTTTCTTCATCATGGCTAATGAAAACATGTTTCTATGACATATCCAATTTCTTTTTGTTCTGTTTAGGTATGTGTATACTTTCTTTACACCCGAATACTCTAAGGTGTGCAATAGATGGTTTTCACTTTGACCATGTATTATGTGGTGTTACTCTAGCAAGAGCAATTGTGGGCACTCTATTCAATAAATACATAGCTATCTTTGTTTGCTTGACCCGCAGAATGTCTATGCGGAGTCCGTAAATCATTGATCATGTATTGCACCATTTCCATTGTAGTACTATTTCTTCTCTCAACAAAACCATTATGCTGCAATGTCTATGGACGAGGCATTTATCGGTGAATCCTGTGAGCTTGTAGGTAGTCTTTGAACTCATTACTAGTGAATTTTCTCCCTCGACTTGAGAGGAGAGTTCTGATGTGATGACTAGTTTCGTTCTCAACAACCACTTTGAAATTTTTAAAGGTTTCAAAAGCTTCACTTTTCTTAGGAAGATAGTATATCCACATTTTTTTAATATTCATCAACACAAAGCATGAAATACTAAAATCCAAAGTGACTTGGTTGCATTGGACCACAAATATCAGTATGAACTAGGTCAAATTTACCATGACCTCAAAAATTACTCTTCTAGAATGAAGCTTTGTGTTGTTTTCTTGCTAGGAAGTGAGGACACTTGTCTGTATCCTTCTGAAGAGATGGTAACCCATGTACCATATTATGCGGTGAAGTGTCTCGAGATACTTGAAACTAACATGACCAAGTCTCCAATGCCACAATTGTGCATAGGTAGAGTTCTTAGCCACAAGTGTTTGATCATCTCGTGGGAAAAAACAAGGTTTGGAACATGCGTCCCACATTGGAGGATTTTGTAACTATTTTCGAGCCTCGTGATTTGTCTCGAATTAAACACGTTTTCTTGTAAAAATATCTATCAAAGTAAATTTTTAAGTTGTGATCTAGGAGTTGACTTTATAAAAACAAATTATTCGTAAACCCGGGGACATATAAGACATTTGATAATCTACGATTGTTTGAACCAAGGGTAGAAAAATGTTCACAATCCCATGAATCAGTATATGAAGAGTCATCACCCAATGAAACATTTTTTTTGAAGGTGTGACCCTTATTGAAGTAAATCAGCCTCTGTGGCTGTTCAAGTGTTAGTGGCTCTGAATCAACATACCGGACATCACTAGATGATGTGGAAGATTCGCTTTATCAAATAGTGTACAAGTAGTCTTCATTATCTGAATGTTTTTCTTGCTCGACAATATTTCCTTGCTAATGGGGTTTTCTTTTCTAGTTCCCCTTTTTCTACCCTTGACCGTAGTTTGCATGTCCCTTGTGAGATTGTTGGTGTTGAGGTGCAAAATTACATTGATAAACCTTTCTTGTATGTAAATATTATACCAACAATATTTCAACTCACATCCTCTTTTGTAGATTGGACATTTTTCTTCTATTGTTTGTCCCCTTGATGTTGATAATGATTCGATGTTGGTAATTTTGATAGGAATTAGGTTTTCCTTTTCCTTTCCGGTTTTGATGTGAAGAAATTTCCTACTCATCTTCATCATCCTTATTATGCATGGCTTCCTCTCGATGTAATAGCTTTACAATTTTTCAAAACTAAGCGTCGTATCCGAAAAGTAAATAGTGTTGTTACAAAAATGTGGTAAAAAGAAGGAGATCTCTTAGAAAAATCAGAATGAGAGCTTCATCTATGACCGCTACTCTCCGGGGCTATAAGTGAAGCCTTCAACTTTGAAACTCTTCTTAAGAAAGCTTCAATGTTTTCATTTTCTTGAACTTCGGTGTGTAAGCGACTCTACAAATTCGAGAATGACATTCTTATTTTTGGCCTCATATATTGTGCTCAAATTATCCCATGTTTCTTTGGTTGTTTTGACATCTTGAATGTGGGGTTGCACATATTGGACACTCCAAATAAGATGATGAGTTTGGCCTTTTGATTTTTCTATCAAACTATTGTTGTTGTATTGTATCGGTAGTTGACTGGTCGAGTACCAGTCCACAACAGACCATATCTCTTCAAACTCAAGCCATGTCTTGATTTTTTTCTTTCATGCAACATAGTTGTTTCCTTTGAGTAGTTGTGATTTTGGAAGAAACAATTTAGGGGCATTGGTTCCGATTTTGCAAAATCACTATCGCCGGGGTTAGGTTCTTATCACTTCGGTATAAGGTCTCTCAATCTATATAATGTTAGTCTCATATTATGAACCTTTATATATATGTTCCCTTCCGATATATCGGCGGTCACGTGGAATAATCTCACCCTTTCTCTATACCCAGAGGTACGTGAAAGAGGCGTTAATGTACATGAAAGAATTCAATGTGTGGTACCAAGACAATAGTGAAAGGGGTGCATGTGATTATTGACACTGGATCAAATAAATATCCCGATATGTGCACGTAAATTCACTATATACTCGGTAATTTCTCGGTCTGGATTTATGTCGTGTAATCATTCATAGACAAATGTGATGGCTCATAGTGTGTGCCTTGTGTCCTTATTGCTCCTTGTCGATTTAAAGAGTTGATGCCCGAGATGACTTTGTTGCAGCTATATTAGGAGTTAAGTGTAGTAGTAGTCGCTATAGATTTACCTGTAAGAGCTTCCTAGAGGCCTTGTATATACCAAATGTTGTGAATGATATCTAGGATCTCATGATTGTTTTATAACCAAATTTTATTATTTTTTTAGTACAATAGTTTGCTAGTTTATTAGAAATTACAAATTTTGCGGTTGACTATGGAAACCTCCAAATTAGTAAAATATCTTTGAAGCTTATAATTACATTCAAAAAATTTGAAAAATTGAATTACATGCAATGTTTTTTTGTTTTTCGGCCCTGGTAGCCTCTGGAGCCCAAAACAACCCTCTATGCCAAAGATAGTAAAAATATAGTTGAAAGCTCATTTTTGGGTACACCTCCTTTAGAAAAAATTGCTTGAATGAAAAAATAAGAGATCTAGGAGAAAAAAAAATCGACCTAAAATAGAGTATTTCTCAATAAAGGTTTTAGAGAGGGATGTAGTATTAACTAGTGGGTTGGAGGAGTTTTTCTCCTATTTTAGCCTCCAAAGTTGGCACTTTTTCCAATTTCATTGATATATGTCAAAACAGGTGCAAAGTGTAATGAAAAAGTGGCTTTGGTGGCATTCAACCCATGAATCTCACAACCCCAAGAATTTTACACTATCCATTGAAGCGCTCAATGTGCTATGCATATTATTTGAAACAAATTGTATTTAAAACCGACTAACTTGTTCCAATGGCGATGTGCCAAAGGAGAGTCGACATGGTTGTGAGGTCCCATGTGCCCTACATGGCATGATTGTTAAAAGCGGATTAGGGTTTCTCCAAGCTCAAAAAATATATCTTGTCTTTATCTCCTCACCTTTTATTAATCTCCTTTGGATTTTTTTTTTTGTTTGGCACCAGATTTTAATTGATTTTCTTTTACATTGTGGATTATTCTTTTGTAGGTTCTGCATTAAATATTTATGCCAATGTTTCTCCTTTTGATCATTGTTTTTGTAAGTATAAAACAGTTGAAGATTTATAATTGTTTATAATTTTGTTGTGTATGTAGTTTAAATGGAGTCGTTGAATGGAGGATGATGCCTCGGCTACTATTTGTAGTAGATGCAAGAAATATGGTGAAGATCAAAATGACTCGGCTATTGTGTCAAACATTGGTGCAATGAGACTTCTATAAATTTAGCACCACCAATTTCTTACAAATCCACTGCTATATTTAACAACAGGTAGCTCGGTCATTATAAGGATCGACCTCCAAAGGAAGCTCACTAGCTACTCAGTATGGCTCACCAATAGAAGTAGATGTGGGATCTCCTAGTTGGGTAGGAGCTTGATCGAGGGGCTAGATGTAAAAAACAATGTAACTCAGTGTCTCCACAGCTAGCAACGAGTCCTCCAAATGTGGAAAAACAAAAAATATTATCTGTAGCTAAGTATTCCTCTAGATTTAGGGGTAAAACCCATGTTGGAATTTTTTTTTTTAAAAAATTAACTTCCAGGGAGTAAATGTTTCCAGCTGCAGGGGGCACCTAGGCAAAAAACAATTTTTCCTTACAAACACCTGGAGAATGGAAGGAGGTCACAATGCGGATGGAGGGTGTTCTCAGGGAAGTTTCAGAGGCAACAAAGGCTCTCCTAGAGTGCGAGAATCTTCTCCAAAATGTTTTCTTCCTCTCTCCAACCTTCTACCTTCCACCACAGTACAAAGTTACTGCTCCAATAACAAATATAATATCACAAACAGGGACATAATTCTATAGAATTATATTAATTTGAAATAAATAAATCAATTGTAATGGAGTGTTGCAATTCTTATAGGAATTTTACAACTAAATACATACACGGAAATATGTTGCGCATGTGAAACAAAAACTAATTCACATAAGATTCCAAAAAGGTAATCCATGAAGCATAACTGAATTAAATACAAACATACGATTCTTGAATAATAATGCAAAAATAAACAATACAAAAGGTTATAAATAAATATAACTATATAAGATTTATTAATTAAATAATCTAACTATACAATGCATAATTAACTAAGGTAATAATATATTTACCTAACAATCTCATCAAAACTATCAAAATTAAAATAACGAGTTATTTAATGCTTATTTTACTTCACTCCCCCATTTGATTTTTTTCCATGGTATAAAACACAGATCATGTAATTAAAATACTCTAACCTCATTAATCATCTCCTTGTTTCATACTTAAAACATCTTATTAAGGAATTTTTTTATGAGGTGGCGATTTTATTCTATGAAACGTATCATATTGGGATGAGTGATGTGATCATGTCTTGTTGTTGTAGGTTTGACCATATCATGAATAAGTTTAACCCCTAGTGCATATTTTCCCTTGGTACCCTAGTGGGTGGCCAAATCCTTGCAAGATAGTTGGTGGTTATACCTACGATTGATCCTTTGTGAGATCTAAATTATGTGAGTGGAGACTACGCATCGTTTTACTTGTGTATTTACCCAACAATTGAAATAGGTCCTTAGGAGGATTTTTTAATGCATATGATTATTTGGGATATCCTTCTTCTAGTATACACTTAATCCTTACATGTCTAAGAGAAATGAAATGAGTTTTCTTTTGCGAGGTTGTACTCCTTGTAGTCTTAATCACTAGTGTTAAGTGAGTATTATAGGAATTTCATTTGTTCCAAAATGATGAAAATGCAATACCAAAGTAAATGTGTAAATGTAGTTCTTAAAAGGGTAAATAAGATTAAACTAAGTAATGACCATTACAAAAAGCTGTTGTGCCACTAAATGATGTCACAACAAAGTAAAAAGTAAAATTTTATCATAAAATGAATGTAATAGAATAGAGATCCACAACTAATAAAACAACCTTAGACATAGAAAAAACTAAATATGATGCATGACCACATGCGTTATTTTCATTAATGTGAATCAAACAATGATGTTAATGAAATAATAAAATGTATCCTTGAGAATGGGATACCTACACTGTAGCCAAGGTCTTTTGACATAAAGAGATTGGACTCTATATGGACTTGTAAAAGTTAGTAGATACCTTGGTGTAGTTAGGAATATACTAAATATAGGATCACTCAGGAAGTAGAATTTATGGTTGAAACATGTAATTCACCCGTTGTGATTGATGATAAATCCTTAAGATGATGAAACCTAAGTAGTTTGAAATGTGAAATTTGTCACTTAAATTCAAAGCAAAATATCTATAACCGGAATTGTTAGTGCGAAATCACAGCACCCCCAAATGAGTTATATAGGTCTGATTTTCTAAGGCGAGTCATTTGGTGTGATTACATAACATTAAACTTTTCCCAAGGTGTGGGACCTTGAAAAAATGAAAAAGCTCTCAGTTAAAAGTTGGTTTCTTATCCCTCATGTTAATGTGCATACATAAGGATTTGCAGAGGATCTATCTCTATACCTAATCTAAAACTGTCCCAGGAGACAGGGATAAAAGACTATACGAAATAAGAAATAACTAAACTAACATTTATTTTGCCAATAAACACAAACAAATAAAATTCATACAATAAACAAGCACAAATATCAAGATCTATAATGGAAGACCGAGATAAAAGAAATAGAGACAAGAAAGGATCTAAAATCAATCACGACGTGTTTTATTATTACGTAAATTGATACGATTGATTATAAAGTAGCCAAAAGGTAGAAATTTATTGCAATTTTAATGGAAGGCCTGAACCCCACAAATCCATTTGCTAGAAGGAAAATGGAGCCTTCAAAACAAAGAATGCCCAACCATTTACAATGAATCCTACCCCCGTATTTATAGATTTGATCAGAGAGAAGAAAGATTGAGAGAGAATCGGGAAAAGAGGTCAAAACTCAACCACTATTGTTAATGCTTCTGATAAAATATACCCCCAAATCTGTCTTTACTGCATCAATCCTTGGTCGGCATCTTGAAGGAAGAGGAAACAGCGAAACAAATTGAATCGATCAGTTGTTGAGGTAAGAAGATCCTGCATTGAAATTCCAAATATGTTTCCTCCATTTTCTTCACCTAACCTCCTCAAAATTAAAGTTTCAGGCCTCCATGGTGTGGGCGAGGCTGAGATCTTTCCAATGGTGTTAGATTCATAATATTTTGAGCCCAAAGTCGAATGATATGCCCCTTCGAAGTTTGTATCTCGAGTCTGTACAAATGAGCGGGAAAAAAATTTGAAAAAGGGCCCCTCTTTTGATATGGGACACATGGCAGCGAGATTAGAGAAAAAATTAGGCTTACGGGTCCGCAATTTATCTTTTTCCCTTTTGCACAAAAAACACAAAACTCAAAAAAACTCCCGCCCCAAAGCTCTGCCTGGACACGTGGCTCCTTTTGGTTGGCTAGGAAATGCACTTCCATCTTTATCTTTGTGCCTTTTGATGAAAGGAAATTTTTCACCTTTTCTTCTGACTCTGCGCTTTGGCCTTGACTCGAGCTCAAACGCTGACTTTTTCCCTTGGGTGAAATTATAGCCCATTTTGTAACTTTTATCCCTTTGAGATAACAAGGGGAAAAAATAAACTTTTCCCCTGACGGCCCACTTTCCCTTAGGACACGTGGCAGTCTGGCACTTGTTTGGAAACCCTTTCTGTATTAAACCCTTGAATCAATGCCATTAAGACACTTGGCAGCCTCCACCATCTTGATTCATGCATTGACTATTCAACTCATTGTGCCACTCTTGATATAACGTGTGGAGGCACCGTGCTTGCTTGAAAACCCGGCCCAAATTTTGCCTTTGGAGGAGCATCAAGTTGACACTTATCAGCCTCCATTGATCTATGGAATTTTCAACAATCTCTCTTTTTTTTTAGACTTTGGGTTACGTGGTGAGCTTTCACTCATCTGGGTCTTTGCCTTGGACTAACTCTTGGATATGTACCCACACTAACACTTGACATTCTCCACTTAAAATCTTATACTTAGCCAATTTTGAATCATTTTTGGTCACCCTTTTGACTGTGTTTGACCATTTGCTACGTGGAGGGCTGGTGTAAGTTTGAGTCTCTGCCCTGGGCATCCTTTCTAGATTTACACCAAGTTAAAACTTGAGACCTTGCTTTAAGTTGTATAATTTTCAATGCCCCGCAACTTCTTTTGGGCTCTACATGCGTGGAATCCTGGCGCAAGTTTGGGCTCCCATTTTTGGATTCACCTCGGAGAATTTTCGATAAGACATGTGGCTCCTTCCGCTGCCTCCTCCATACTTAGACTTTTTTGAAGCTGTTTCAAGCCTAAGGACTTTGGATCTTCATCATTTCTTCCCCTTCTCCTTTCTGGATCCTCTGCAGCATCGCTGTTCTTTTCGACCATACTATCCCATAGTCAAGTCTACCTATAACTTGAAGAATGAAATTAAGACATGGAATGGCTTGACAGAGTTATTTCTTTTACGCAGGGTCCTTTAGTCTCTCTCTACCTTTACTACTTCTAATGTTGAGTCCTTCTATGACCAATTTCTAGGATTTGAATGAGTTTTCTTAGGTTCCTTCTACGCGAGCTCGTGGTTGATCTAATATTTGGCACGGGGAGAAATATGGATAGCAATTTGGTGACTCATAGGGCTATCTTCCTACTACATGAAAAGACCAATTTCCTCGTCATATCCGTTGGGTATGGAGTCAATAATGATGGTATGATATTGGTTCTTCTTCTAATTCATGAGCCCGACTGCTTACACTCTCAATTTTCATAAGAAATCTTGAGATGAAGGTTTATGATAGTAGAAAAATGTTTAGACCCAAGGATTCATCTATCTCTTGGAATGAACTGCATAAGAGCAACAAAAATAACACCATAACTATATACAAAACTTGAAATAATACATGCTCGAATAGAACATGCGGAGCGAGAAAAGCACTTAGGATACAAGCAACCTATAGTAAAATAAGACAATGTGCATAAGCACTTAGAGGAAAGAGAAAACTAAACTAATATGTATAGGGTGAGAACTCCCCTTTTAGTAGCGATGCTTAAGATAGATCCCATTTACTAGAATTTGTAACTCTTCACCATCCAACATAGACAATTTGAAGGCATTGCTACTTTTTCATCTTGTGAACATATAAGGGCCACTCCAAATGGTGTCAAACTTGTAATGCCATCTTGGTTTTGCTTGATCTGTATCCTATTTCAAAACCAGGTCTCCTTCCTTTTTCCTTCTTGTCAAAGAATTTCTTGATTGAAGCTTGATTCTTCTCTATTGCTTGGAGAGCATGCTATCTGATTTTTTCTAATTCTATTAGCTCTGCATACTTGGCCTCCATTTGTTCAAATTTAGGCATCTCTAGTTGCTACATGAGCTCCAATGCTAGCAACTCAAGTGATATAGGCAACACTACCTATTTCCCATAGACAAGCTCAAATGGAGAGCTTCCTATAGATCTCTTGGGTGTTATTCTATCATCCCATAAGGCTTTTTTTAGCTTTGTGTGCCAGGTCCTCTGATTCTCATCAATAAATCTTCTGATGATCTTTAGTAGGTTCTTGTTTGTGGACTCAGCCTGTCCATTACCTTGATTGTAATAGTTTGATGAAGTACTCAAATAAGTCCCATTCTTAACATCCCATCCCGTGATCATGGAACCTATGAATTCTAATGCATTGTCTAATATGATTGTGGTTGGAACTCCAAATATGGTCACTATCCCTTCATAGAAATCTAGGATACTAGAATCATTGGCTTACTTGAGTGCCACCGCCTCACCACTTGATGAAATAATCATCGGTGTTAGAATCAATTTATGGCCTTGCCTTGAATTTGGATTGATGATTGCAATGAATTCCAATCCCCATTACATGAAATTTTGGTTAACTGAGATTGCGTGTAATGGAAGTGCTACTAGCCTTTCCTTTCCTTCGAAGAATGCACAATTATTGCACCTTTTCATCCATGTGTATAAGTCACTAAACACTCTAGGCCAATAATATCCCACTTTCATTATTTTGAATGTTGTCACTCTTTGAGATAAATGGCCTCTAGCTACTTCAACATGGAATTCTTGGAGCTCCCTCTCCACCCGATCTATCCAAATGCATCTCAGAATGCCATTGATGTCTCTTTTGAACAAGACATCATCAATAAGAACATATGGGATGGCCTGTAACATGAAATGTCTCCTTTTTGTTTTACTCATCCCATGAGGACACAGGCCTATTTCATTTCATGAGTCTAACAAGGAGCGGGTACATCATCTCTCCTTCTTATTGATCATCTTGTAGAACAAAAACAACCTCATTTTCACTTTGTTTGCTTCATCTTGTTGACTGAGGCTAGTTTTTCACACAACCCTTTCCCATGGACTCTGCTTGGTGACCTTGATCTCAATGTCATATTCCATGAGACGAGTGATCCATCCTGCACACTTATCATTCAGGTCCTTGCTGAGAAGGAATTCTTTAACTCTCGCATGCGAGACCAATAGTTGGATTTTGTTGTTTGAAACAAAATTCCTAAACTTATTCAATCATATTATCACCACCAGGACTGCTTCTCAATGAAGGAGTACCTCTCCTCATAATATTCAAGACTTTAGTTGAAGAAAGCAATTGGCTATTCTATACTTTCTTTGTTATGTTGAGCCAAGATTGCAGAAATTGTGTCATTTGTTAGGAAATTAAATATTAATGTTTACATTATAGTTTGTTAGTCCATATTTAATATTGTTATATATTAAAAATTAGGTTTGAATGTATATTCTTATAATATATTGTTTCAAAATATATTATTCTTAGAGTTTGTTATACCCGTGACTAATATTCCTGGGTTAATTGTTCCTATTTTATATGAGGTTGTTTAGCTGTTATGATGGCTATATAATAGCCTTATGTATTGCACTAAAATATATAGAGAAATAATATAATTATTCTATGTGTTTTACCTGTGCAAGTCTGATCCAAAATCTATATTTGGTATCAGAGTGAGATGGGGTTCTAAGAGATTTGGAGGGGCAGTGGTTTCACTCTATGTTGTCCCAAATTATGGTTTTCTCAGGGCTATTCCACCATAGTTAATAGTTGTGGTTGCGTATATTTAATACTGTCAAATCTGTGCATGGCTGTGCATATCGGAGGTCTTCGACACGTCTAAGTTTTCCTTCCAATGTTTTGTGTATGATATATATGTTGTTTGCCATAGTCTTCATCGGATCACGTGCACAACAAAGCATCCAATTTCTGTTAAGACTTCTACAGTGATCAGATCGTGCCATAATAGGCTTGCATGCACCTCGATTGCAGTATATTGGTTCTTCGGCTTTATTTACCACATAGGATCATATCCATGTGCACATCGTCATAGATTACCAGTATCAACTTCTCAATTTTGATCTGTGGGTTGCATAGTGTCTATAGAATCCTCTTCGACTCACATGCAAGTATGTGCCCTTTGTCGGCTTGTGTGAGATCTGTGCATTTGATTTTATTTTGATTGATGTGGCTCCCGTGAACAAATAGCTGTAGCGTTCCTGTGCCAAATGTAATAGGTAGACTGTGTGTGACATTGCCTCAAACTGGATGTATATATATTTTAAAGTCTCCATGTGATTGTGTTGCATGAGAGGTGAATCGACCCTGTCAGAAAGTGGATAAACAAGTGATATAGCCTCCCAGACTTCAGCTACAATAAATCGAAAGCAACTCACCACGACTCAATCTGATATGCTCCACTTGGCAACAATGACCCCAAATTGCTCCTTTGGATTCCGTATGAGTTGAATTGAATGAATGCATGCCAGCTGTCAGCTTCCCCTTGATCATAGGTGAATCGACAAGCACGTGGTCTTGGGTTACCAATTGACAGAGTTGCACCAGATTTATCCACACCGCAGGTCCATGCATGGTGCACCGTCAAATTTCATCACCTATGGGAAATATCAATGATCGTTGTGCTTCCAAGTCTGCAAATATACAAGATTTTTTCCAATACAATCACCAAGCTATCCTTTGATCTGGTTATTCAAAGTCTACGGAAGAAGTAGGTAGTACTTTATTTGTTTAAAGTTTGATAGTATTTGGCATACTCTTTCCATATATGTTCTTAATTAAAAGGTCACGGAAAGACTCATGCAATTTTATTTTGTGTCATTTATAAAGAATTGTTGTCGAGTAGTTGTGTGTCAGTCAAAATCATTGTATTGTTATAATACTAGTCTTGTCATCATTAGTCTCAATAGTCATTTTTTTTTTTTAAAATCACAATTTGTTTATCTATTAAAATCCAATCTTTAATTGGATTTTATGTTAGTCATCAAGATATGTGTTTGTCATATTGTCAAAATAGTATTATCGAGTCTTGTCAATAGTGTCCTTGTCAAATATTAAAGAAAAATAAAAAAGGGTGCATTTTCGGTTGTATCCGACACCTATCTCACAATGGTAAAGAAAAGAAGAAAACAATGTATTCTTATGGAACCAATCACCATGGAGAGAGACATAAAAATATACAAGATCAAGAAAATTCAGCTATGCTAAATTTAGAAGAAGGATATGAAGGTGACAGTGAATTTGAACCACCTAGATCTCTAAAAAGAAAAAGGTTGACAGCTAAAGAATACAAAGACCATCTTTTACGAAAAATGAGAAGTTCGGAAAAGAAGTCATGAGCACATTTCTTTGACCTAAGATACTAGAGGATGGAGGCATCGGAGGCTGGAGGTCAAACAACGACCTCTCATCAGTCACCATGATGGGTCCGCACAAAGCTATGGTGGCACATTTTGTGGTGTGAGTGTGCTTTCAGTATTTGATGTCTAGTGTGATTCTTTTTCAGAGTTCCTATTTTGTGTTGAATAAGTGAAATGTTCACATTGAGGGGGGAACATGATCAACATGATCCAATGTTCCATTTTCAGTTTTTCAGTTGAGTATGTGGCTATTCCTATTTCCCCAAATGCAAAAACATAGTATAGAACAAATAACACAGTGAAACGTAGCATCATGAGGCTTGATGAGGTAGAACAGTCAGATGTGTTCCTGTTCATACCTAGGTTTGTGGTTAGCCTCCTAAAAACCATTGAAGGTTGTTCAGAAGTGTTCTGTTTGAGTTCCCACACTTTCTAGGTAAGATGTGTTCCCTAGATTGACTGGTTGATAAGCAGATGATTCCTAAGCGTGTTCCCATCCTCGTCGGTCAGATGTGTTCCCGACAGTGCTTGGTCAATAAGAAGTTGATGTGTTCCTTCTTCTACCTTCGGTTCGAGTGTGTGCAAGATCATGAGTGTGCGAGAGGCAAAGCGAGAATGCAAAGGAAGTGTGAAAGTTCTAATGTTACCATGTAAACATTAAGGGGGGAATATTACGAAATTAAATATTAATGTTTACATTATAGTTTGTTAGTTCATATTTAATATTGTTATATATTAAATATTAGGTTTGAATGTATATTGTTATAATATATTGTTTCAACAATATATTATTCTTAGAGTTTGTTATACCCATGAATAACATTCCGGGTTAATTGTTCCTATTTTATAGGAGGTTGTTTAGCTGTTATGATGGCTATATAATAGCCTTATGTATTGCACTAAAACATATAGAGAAATAATATAATTATTCAGTGTGTTTTACCTATGCAAGTCTGATCCAAAATCTATATCATTTCCACCAAAGGCATATAGTATGAAGTCTTCAGAAAGTCTCATTTCACAAGAGTTGAGGGTTGTGATATGGCTTCTTTGATAGCCTCAAAACTTGCTTTTCCTTCAGCCATCCACCGAATGCTAATATCTTCTTGACATCAATGTTATTGTCTTAACAAGGGCAACAAAGTTTGGAACAAACCTACGGACAAAATTGATTTTTCCCAAGAAGCTTTGGAGAGCCTTCTTGTGACTTGGTAATGGCAATACTCTTATTGCTTGAACTCTCTCCAGTCAATTGCGAATCCTTCCTTCGATAAAATATGGCCTAGAATATTTCCTTCATGAGCCAAGAATATGCATTATTTGGGGTTCAGTGACACCAAAAATCCTACATCTTTGGAACACCTTCGTTAGATGGAAAAGGTGGTTTGCTATATTTTTGGAAAACACTATAATGTCATCTAGATAGATCAACACTATTTTGTTGATCAGTCCCTTAAATTCCATATCCATTTCCCTTTGAAAAGTGGCTCGACATTGGAAAATCCAAATGGAATTAAGACGTTTTGAATTGATCATCTTCTTTCACCATGATCTAGTTGTACCCCTGAGTAGCCATCTAGGAGGGAGAACCTTTCTGACCTAAACACTACTTGCAAGATCTTACCCATTGAAGGGAGTGAATAGTGATCTTTGAGGAGGCTCTGTTCAAATCCATGAAGTCAACACACAACCTGATTTCTCCATTTTTCTTCTTGACGAGGACCAGATTTGAAACCCAACTTGAGTGTTTGATTGGAAATATGATACTTGCCTCTATTATCTTATTCAACTCCTTCTTCATCAGAGGCTCAATATGTGGGTTGACTAGTCTTTTCTTCTACCTAATGGGTTGAGTAACTAGATCCAGTTTAATTGTGTTTTGTGCTAGTTTTGGATTAAGCCCTCTTAGGTATTCATAACTCCAAGCAAACAAATCAGGAAATTCTTGGCAAAGTTGTATGAATTCATACCTTTCTTGCTTGGTGGCCACTTTTCCAATTTGAAGTGTTTTGTCTCCTCCAAGTGAGATTGACTCTAAATCTTTTCCTTTGATCTGCATGTTAGCCTTCTCCTTTCTAAACTATTCATTAGGATTGAAAATAGATTCCAGTGTCACTAAGCCTTTGGGAAGCTTGTTTGTATGCAGTTATACTATCTCGATTCCAAAGATCTTTTGTTTCTAGTCTACTTTTGTTTCTAGCTGAGAATTCAACTTCTTTTTGCAAAAAGTTAATGATTTGTTAATCATTCTCAAACACCTACCAGCAAGGATTATTATCCATCACTGCTGGCCTCACAACCACATGGATATGTGGTTGTTCTTTGTCCCTCTTGATGCTTTCAACCACATCAAACATTGCTCCAACTGTTGCAAGTCTATCAACAACTTCATTCTCCTTCTTGGGTATGGACACAATACTAAAGGCCTCGAAATCCTCCATGAGATCCCATACCCTACTCTTGTAGTTCTTGAGAAGGTCATTTTTGATAGCATTAAGTCCTCTGACCTGATTGACAACTAGTTCACTTTCACCGAACACTTGCAAGTTCTTAATTCCTAGCTTCCTTACCTAATGAAGACCTTGAACTAAAGCCTCATATTCAACAGTGTTATTTGAGGAAGTAAACTGGAATCTGAAGACTCAAAAATATCTCATACCTTTGGGGGACATGATCATGGCTCCTCCTCTAGCTCCTTGTGTACTCCTTGAGCCATCAAAGAAAAATTGCCATACCTCATTGTCATCCTTGTATTCTTGCTTAATTAGGTCAGGAAGAGGGTGATTCTTTTCATGTAGGTAGTAGAAACCTAGTTCGATTCTCTAATCTCTCTATAAGGGTCAAAAGCATGATGTTTTTTGTCCCAATCATCGAGATTCAAGTTTGGGATACATCCCACCTTGGTATTTGCTTCAGAAGTGCTTAAGAGGTCTTCTTGATCAAAATCTAAGCAATTGGCATTGATTGGGCTAGGAACATAGGATTCAATATGATAATCTGCAATGGGTTCAGATCTGATTTTGGCCTTTGCCCCATACCTTTTCCTAGAGAGCATATATGACCAATCAGCAGACATGTACCCTCCAATTTTGAAAGTGAAGTCCCTAGACAGACACAAAGCAAAATGTGGTGGAAAATATATGATTAACACGTTTTACAAAATAGTCACATTAGGGAAAGCATGTAGAGTGAGACTCGGATCCTTGATGATTCCCATAGTGGTCAATTTTGTCCCATTTAATTAGACTACTCCTCTATAGATGACCTCATATTGGAGACCCAACTGATCAACTATTTGTTTAGGCATCACATAACTACTATCCCCGAGAATCAATCATACAATTATGCACCAATTTATCTCCAATAATCAATGAGACATAGAAGGAAGGAGGTCTCGGGTTCTTATCTTATTGTTCTCCATGGTTTCTCCCTAGTTGAGCTTTAATGACAAGCACTCTCTCTTGCTAGTTAGGGGGTGATTTGATCTTGACCAATTCTGCGCATGGAAGTTCAGAATAGATCCCTCTGCCCTAGAATGGCAAGTGAATCCTATAGTGAAATGTTCACACTTTTCCTTTTCATTTTCTCAATAATATTGAATGAGCTATCTTTTTTTGCACCTTCCCAGACACATTTCTTTCTTGCACATGGGTTGTTACAACCAGTGCCTGGTTGGGTTTGGGAGGTGGCTTGGATTGGTTCTGCATGTTAGGAGTTATAATTGGAGCACTAGGACCTTGTGGAGTGATGGAAGGTTGAGGGTCACCTAAGTTTAGTGGTTGACCCTCTCCAATATTTCTCTTTTTGGACCATGTATTGGTAGCTACACTTTGAGAAGGGAACTGATTCATCCCATAGAAGTCTTCAGCCTGCCAATTTACTAACATATTTTCATTTGGGGTCCCATCTTTTTATCTCCTTGCTGCTAATCTCCCTCTTAGCTAGGTTCTTGTGGCACCATAGTGGTTTGCACCATTATGGCCTGATTTAGAGCAGCATTAAAGCACGTTGATTGGTTGTGTGGTTGACTGCATGAAAAAACCAATCATATTCCTATTATAAATGAATCATAGCACCCTTAAATTTACACAAGTGCATATAATTGAGCTCATGGTGTGATTGGATAACATGGGTACTATCTCCAAGTTGTGGGATTCGCTACTTGAGATAGACCTCTACAGAAAAGTTGGTTCTTGGTCCTAAACTACCTACCACTATCTACTCTAATGTAGGTAAGACTATCATTCCTAATCTAACTTTTCAAGGGACCAAGGAGAGAGAGTTCCTGAAAATGAAAGCCTACACTAAATCGGTGATACACCGAAAAAGAGGGGTGTGAGTAGTCTTCCATTGTGTGAAAAATAGAAGTAAAATACATACTAGAAGGGTGATAATAGTTCTCCACAATCTAGAAAATGCATTCACAACAATATTTCATACATGGACAATGATAATGAATCCTTGTAAGAGAATAAAGATAAAAAAAAAGTTCTTATAATGAAGGTTGAAATGGCAAGAAGAGTGCAAACAAACACAACAGGAAAGATGCATCCATGAACTTGTATTTTATTGCTTCATGATATACACAATTCAATCTATTACAAGATAAGGGCCTGGATAACCATGCAAGGAGTCCACTACAAGGGCCTATAGCGCATTGGATTCACATAGAAATATTGAGATATTTTCTACAACAAAAACTCCCCCTTTACAATGAGCCCAAAACTCCCATTTATAGAAAAAGAGAAGAGAGAGAGAAGGGGAAAGTGGAAATCAAAAATATGTCCTTCAACCACTTGTAAGATGCCTTAAATGGAGTGAAATTATTGTATGTTACTTGCAAAAGTCTCCCCATAGTGTCCTGTGTTGCGAAAGAAAGAATGATGACCATGCCTCTTAATTGCACTCCCAACTACCAAATAAAATACCGTCATGAACCCGACACCGTTTTATGGAAAAATCCCATCGATTTCTGATCAAATCTAGAATTTCTTGATTACTAAGCATCAACCTCAAATTAATTATTCCAACGGTACCAATTTTGTGTGATTTCATTGAAAAATACAAAAGTTATGGCCTTCTTAGAGCGAGAAGCTATTTTGGGTTTGGCGGGCGTTTTGTCATTTGATGGGAATGAGCATTAATCGACTGGAGCCGAATATGTTTATTTTATTTAAAAATATATACCCACATTAAAATTAATAAATCTTGAAAGTTTTTGTGACGTAGAGGATGTCGTGCTCGTTCTAGAAAGTTTAATTTTATGAAAATCGGAGCTGGAGTCAAAAGTTATGGTACGTTTAAATTTTCTCTTTCAATGGCTATTTCGAAAAATTGGGTGTACGTGTCCTAGCTGTCCAGAGACACATTCTTATGCATTGGCCGATTCAGGCCTCCTTGTCCCTGCACATCCGCCGTTGACCGAGACATGAGGGCGGTTGACATCTACATCGACCACATCCATTTAACTTGGCTCCTTATGCGGTGATTTCACTTTTGCGTGTCCTGCACATAATTTTGTCTCGACCGTCCCCCGATGAAAATCTCTGTGCTACCTGCAATAGAATGACTTGTGGAAAATTGACCGATTTGTGTCCCATGCGTACTTTTTTCCCAACTGTCCCAGACCGCGTGGAACAAAAACTTCCACATTTGGTGATTTTTACTGCATGTGGTCATTTCAGCTTTGCGCGTCACCCGTGTCCCTACATCCCAACCGTCCCATGCATCGCTTGGGACAAAAATGTCTGATTTAGCTGATTCCTTTGTATTTCAGCCCTAGAATTGGTATGATGAACCTTGGTACGACTTCGCAACTGCACTGAGACTGCATTACATTAAAACAAGCCTGCAACTTTTTATTTTGGATTTTTTCAAATTTTTTGCTAACTTGTTGGATTTTTCATTGGAGAGGGAAGTTAGAGAGATACCAAAGGGACCCCAAAAAATGATTTTGGGCCTTGAATCAAATCCATGTACTCGACAAATCTTGAAGAATTTTGTACATGTTAACAAAATTACCTTGAGCGGTAAATTTTGGATAATAATTCCTATGCAATATTGTTCTATGTTGGAACCAATGCCCTTGATGTTGAAGCTGTGTTTGGATCATACGACCTGAAAGGTCTAGCAGCTTGGGGTTGTCCTTGGTTCTGGCTCTAATTTGTAGTTTGAGATGGTGGCCTATTCTGCTGATATTGGGGGCTAGTTTGATATTGAGCCTAGGGCTGATATGGCATGGAACTCGAACCTGTTATCTTTTGATGGTCACTAGCTCATTTAACAGGTTTTGCAGCTTGCTTCATCACTTCATGAAGCTCCTTAGAGGTATTATATGATGAAGTTGAAGCTTCAGTGAGCTTTGACTTCTGGGGTGGGTATAGGAGGTAATGTAGGTGTTTGGCTAGTATCTGGGTTTCCTAACTCAAGGTATAAAGGCATGGATGGCCTAGGGGTGATTTTTCCAGCATGAATCAAATGGTTCTCATCCCTATGGAGAGGCTATAAGCTATAGGTAAGGTTTTTACCCCAATTTATAGAATCATCAAAGAAATATTAGAATTTAAAGCCCTAAGAAATTATAAGAAGGCACCTTCATTAGTGGGCTTTACTGCTATTGGAATCTTGTCCAAGGTCTGTTGGAATCTCAAGTTGAAGTTTGTCGGTGACTCATTTGGGGCTCTCTTGATTGTTGTTAGTTGTTCCAACAAGGACAAGTTATCACCTTTCTCTCCAAACTAGTTGTGATGAGCTATACATAAATGATTCCAATTCTGGATAGAGCCTGCCTCAAGACTCCTAAACCATTGTGAAGCTTTCCCTTTGAGTGAAGAGGTGAGAAGCTTGAATGTAATGTCCATCTCATGAATCTCGTGGATTGTATAGAAATTTGTAATATCTTGGACATGATCACCAGGAGAAGTTTGATTTTCCCCAGTGAAATATGGGATGCTCTTTAATGCTGCAATCAGAATTGGGTTTTGTATCTTCAAGGCGAGTGGACTACTATTGGTGAAGTTGACATAAGGGTTTGGCTAACCCATTCTAATTATTCTGAGCACCCCTCTTGATTGAATGAACGGTCTGTTGGGAGGAGGTGTTGATAAAGCTCTACTTGGTGGAGATAGAGACCTTTGGGCTCTTCTTCCTCTTCTCCCTCTATCTGGGGATAAGTCTAGATAGAAAAATAGTCCCTCTTCTCTAGTTCTTGACCATGTTTGTATTCTTCTCATGAACTTGCTTGGACTACTAAAACTAGTAGATTTGTTTCTTTTGGAGTCACCAGATGTACAATTTTAAGGCTTCTTAAAATCTAGAATCACAGCAAGTGTACATCAATTCCTACTGTAATAAGATGGAGACTCTTGGTCCCACCAGGCATGCCAAAATTGTTAGTGTGAAATCACATCACCCCGAAATGAGTTATACAGGTCTACTTTTCTAAGGCGAGATTCATTTGGTGTGATTGAATAACATTGAACTTTTCCCAAGGTGTGAGACCTTGCAAAAATGGAAAATCTCTCCAAATTAAAGGTTGGTTCCTTATCCCTCTATTTATGTGCATACGTAAGGATTTGCAGAGGATCTATCTCTATACCTAATCTAAAAATTTCCAAGGAGATAGGGATAAAAGAGTATAAGAAATAAGAAATAATTAAACTACCAAGTGATGCACCAAAGGAATGATTAACATTTATTTTGCATATAGACACAAACCAAAAAAATGCATACAATAAACAAGCACAGATAGCCATATCTGTAATGGAAGACTAGATGAAAGAAAAAGAGACAAGAAAGGATATAAAATTGATCACAGACATGTTTTATTGCTCTGTAAATTGATACAATTCATTACAAAGTATCCAAAAGGTAGAAATGTATTGCAATTTTAATGGAAGGCCTAAACCCCACAAATCCATTTGCTAGAAGGAGAAGGGAGCCTACAAAACAAAGAATGTCCAACCCTTTACAATGAATCATGCCCCGTATTTATAGATTTGATCAGAGAGAAGAAAGAGAGAGAGAGAGAAGTGGAAAAGAAGGTCGAGTTCAACCACTACTATTAATGCTTCGATAAAATATGCCTCAAAATCCATCATTACTTTGCATCAATCCTTGGGTCGACACCTTGAAGGAAGAGAAAATGGTGAAACAGATCAAATCTAATCTAGTTGTCAAGGTAAGAAGATACTTGCATTGAAATCCCAAATATGTTTCCTCCATTCTATTCCCCTAACCTCCTAAAAATTAAATTTTCAAGCCTCCATGGCATGGACGAGGCCGAGACATTTCCAATGGTGTCATATTCACAATATTTCAAGCCCTACGTCGAAAGATATACCCTTTCGATGTTTGTATTGAGATGTACAAATGAGAGGAAATTTTTTTTTAAAAAAGGCCCCTCTTTTTATATGGGGCATGTGGCAGCCAGATTTGAGAAAAATTGGGTTTACGGGTCCGCAATTTACCTTTTTGCCCTTTTGCACAAAAAATGCAAAGCTCAAAAAACTCCCGCAGCCCCGAAGCTTAACACGGACAAGTGGCTCCTTTTGGTTGGCTGGGAAATGCAATTCCATCTTCGATGTTATGCCTTTTGACAAAAGGCAATTTTTCACCTTTTCTTCGAATCTATGCTTTGGCCTTGACTCGGGCTCAAATGTTGACTTTTACTCGTAGGCGGATTTACTACCCATTTTGCAACTTTTATCCCTTTGAGATAAAGAAGGAAAAACAAAATTTCCCCCAATGGCCCACTTTCCTGGGGACACATGACATTATGGCATTTTTTTGGAAACCCTTTCTCATTCAACCCTTGAATCAGTGCCATTAAGACACTTGGCAGCCTCTGCCCGGCACTGATCCGTGCATTGATTATTCACTAACTCTACCACTCTTGTTATAACATGTGGAGGCACCGTGCTTGCTTGAAAACCTGGCCCAAAATTTTCCTTTGGAGGAGCATCGAGTTGACACTTGCTAGCCTCCGCTGATGTGTGGACTTTACAACGGTCCCTCTTACTTTTTATAATTTGGGCTACATGGTGAGATCACACTCATTTGGGTCTCTACCTTGGGACCAACTCTTTGAGATGCACCATACTAACACTTGGAATTCTCCGCTTACACTCTTACACTTAGCCAATTTTGAAGCCTTTTCTATCCTCCTTTTGACTCTATTTGACCATTTGCTTTGTGGAGGGCTAGCACAATTTTGAGTCTCTACCACGGATTTATTTCTTGATTTGTGCCAAGTGACACCCTGCACCTTCATTTTAGATGAATACTTTTCAACGCCCCACAAATTCTTTGGGGCTCTGGACATGTGGAATCCTAGCACAAGTTTGGGCTCCCCTTTTTGGATTCACCTTTGGAGAAGTGTCGTTAGGACACGTGGCTCCTTCTATTGCCTCCTCCATACTTAGTCATTCTTGGACCTTTTTCTGAACCGTTTTGAGCCCAAGGACTTTGGATCTTCTCCGTTTCTTCCACTTATCCTTTCTGGTTCCTTTACGGCATCACCCCTTCTTGTCTGACCCTACTATCCCATAGTTGAGTCTACCTGTAACTTGAAGAATGAAATTAAGACATGGAACGACTCGACATAGTCATTTCTTTTGTGTAGGGTCCTTTAGTCTCTCTTGACCTCCGCTACTACTAATGTTGAGTCATTCTGTGACCAATTTGTAGGATTTGAATGAGTTTTCTTAGGTTCCTTCTATGCGGGGTCATGGTCGATCTAATATTTGCACGGGGTAGAAATATGGATAACATGAACACATGTGTAATGTAACCTTTTATGCACAATATGATTGTGAAAATATGAATTCCTAATTGGAGCAATGGATTTGAAATCAAGAATGATACAACTTAGTTACTTAACCTACATAGTTGGTTTTAATATCATGAAGATGAAAAGAGTGTATTGTTAGTATTAAACAATTCTTTGAAATGAACTCAAGATAGGTTTCTATGGATCTAATAACCTTCCTTTTTATTCATGTGAATTTTTCCTCCTTAGAACTAGAGTATTTTTCCAAACCAAGTAAACACAAATCTTTCAAATAAATCCTTAAGTAAAATATTAGAAGATGCATATGTGTACGTATGTTCCTAATAACAATCATGCTATATAAAGTTATTTCCACTAGATAAATGAGTGAATTCTAAAGAAACCACTATAGGTGAAATGTTAAACCAAAAACATGCAACCTAGTTATAAAGGAATGAAGGGTCCCATGTTATGTGTTCTTCAAACAATTATAGTCAACCTATAAAAATATGATTGAAATAAATATTTCACCATGAATAATGTTGTGTTGTGGGAAGTGCCTGTGAGTAAGTGTATCTTGTCGTGGGTCGTTGTTGTACCTTGTCATTTTTGGACATGTGGCTTGATGTGCATCATGTGGTTCATGTTTTATAACAATCATGTGGTTGATGTTATGTATCAAGCAATGTTGTCCAAAAACAAAATTCATGTTACTATGTTTTGTTGTATTTTGGTGTTGAAAATGTGGGCATTCCATGCACGGGTAGGTCAATGGAAACATAGGAGGATGGATATGAACCTGTAGATAAAATATTTAGACATGGAAGGTCTGAATGCAATCTAGAAGATGATAAAGGTTTATAAGTGTTGGAGGAGGATATGTAGAAGAGAAACAGAGACATAGAAGAAGGGAAAGGGTAGAAAATGACAACTTGGGTAGATTAATGGATGAAAAGAGCCCCGGTCGATGGTGATTAGGAGGTATCCACAGGGGAACGTATCGTAGAATTACAAAGATGAGGATAAAATGATGAATATGGAAACCTGTAGGAAAAGGAGCTATAGGGTAAGGTTGTTGAATGTTTATTGGATGCCGCAGAAGCTTCTATGTACTGTAAAAGATTAGAAAGAAGAAATATAAATATAATTTGATAAAATATCAATAAAGAAACACATAGATACTGATAAGTCTCACAAAATATGATTGTAAGTGATGCATGAAGGTTGAGACGATGCTTGGGAGATCTGTAATTATTGCACAAATACTCATGCAAGAGGGAAGGTTCATAATTGCTAGAGAGCTCGAATTTTTGCATGCATATGATGATTTTTAGCAAGAGAATAATAAATTTATAGGGTTGATGGTGATTGGGCTAGGTCGCCATAGATTATGGAGAAATTTTCCTTGATGGAGGATTTTTCTTGCTTTTGACGTGATTTTGGATTTTTCATAATTAGTCAAATTATTTAAAGTGTATAGGTGAGAAGATGATGAGATATGGGTAGTTAGGACATAAAAATAGATAGGAGAAAATAAAAGGAATGGATTTAGGATAAAAGCATCCTAAATAGAAGGTAGGTTAGGGAAAGATAATGAGTATTAATTAATTAATAGGAATAAAGATTAATATGGATGGGATAATTAGGCATGTAAGATATTTAAATGATTAATTAATTAATTAATGTGGCTTAATTAATTAATGGGAATTGGATTGGAATTCTAATTTGATAAAGGGGTATAGGATAACTAAAAATTAATTATGGGCACATGAGTGATCACGTGTATAGATATTGATTTTAGGTATTTACATTTTTCTCCTTTTTATTGAGTGGTTTGCACTAGCAAACCATGATACAAAAAGAATGATAGTTGGATGAGGGTTGATGAACGGTATATGATGAACTCCCCCTCAAATGGGGTTCGATGATGCCATGCAAAATCGATGAGCGCGTTTGAAAAATATAATTGACGAAGGGTGGGTGGGTGAAGAAAATATGGGTGAAACCATAACCAAAGAAAGATGCCCTAGGAAAATGATCGCAATATCGAGAAAAACTACAAAGCAGTGACTCCAATATCACATCAATAGAGGATAATTGCGGTCTCAATAGAGATGGGCTATAACATTCTTCGAATAAGTGAGTGGATGCAAGATTTTATGGCCAATGGTTCATTGGCAAGTCATAAATGAATGTGAAACTATACGCAAAAGGTATGAAAAATCGATTGTACATGAGGAATCGAGTGAAAGGTATGCATTCAAAAGGGATGATGATGAAAAGCTAAGTGGAAGATATGGTCGCGAAGGTAAAAGGCAAAACAATATATGCCCCAAGTGGAGAAAGTAAGGCCAAAAGGTGGACTTTAAATGAGACTATTGTGCCCCAAGGAAGGGAACGAATATGGCTACAAGGGTGTTCTTGATATGATGAATAAAATTCTTAAATGGGAAAATGAATATGGCCTCAGAGGAGAAATTCATAGGTAGATTAGGTAGGACTAAAATTCCCGAAGCAAATATAGATATGGCCATGAATGTGGACATATAAAATACGTATTCTGAAGGAGGAATAGATTGAATGTTGGATTAAAGATGCCTAGAGGGAAAATAGAGATTGCTAGAAATATGTACTTACAGTCAATAATAGATTATGCTTGAGGAAAGTCTTGAAGAAAGAGAGGGAAAATCTAAAAGTAATTTCTGCCAAAGGTAGTTGACGGAGACCACACTTAATTGATGGTGACCAAAGGGGGTCGACAACAACCCGAAATCGGTGGCTATATAAGGTCGATGTTCAGCTAATAATTCTCATTTTCAAGCATAAAGTTAATGATAGAGAATAAAAAGATAAACACAAGAATTGAGAAATGGAGGCCGCAAGAGTTGCGAGAAGCTCTAGAGGGTGTGGAGTATGGTGAGTAATAAAACCCACACTATTTTGTAATTAAATTTTATGTTCTCTTTTTTTTTTGCATTTTTTACAAAAAGTGGATGATGTTAGGGGTGGTTGAGAGAAATCCAGGTGGGTCGATGTTGATCCAGTCTTAAGTCATGTCGATCAACCCAAAATGCACATTCCCAACTCCGGGTCAACGTCGACTAGGGTTAAATTTAGTTTAGGATGAAATTTAATCGATTATGATCGTGTTTTATACTAAATGGGATTTTGATGAATTTTAATGGATTATGATGTGATTTTATATGGTTGATCTGATGTATGTATGTTTTGTTTGTGTTTGCAGCCGAAGATACCCATGCCTCGGGGATAGAGTTCTTACTATATATGAGAAAATATAGGAGATGTCATAGACACCAAGTGGGATCGAGTTAGAAGCAATGAGTGTAGGTGGATTAATGTGTTATCGAGGATACCATAGGATGTGGGACTTGTTATTGATTTAGTGGAGGGATAGGATCGACATACATGGAAATTTTGGTTCAGGATAGGGGAGATGATAGACACCCTGGAGGATGTTTATATTATTCTAACATTTCGATATGGAGGAATCAGATAGTTCCCATTACTAGTGAGGAGAGATTAGCAGTGTTGGCATGGCTATTAGGAGCTTATAAGCCCTATATCATATTTTCTTTAGGGGATTTTGCATATGCGTTGAGATATGAGGTCAGTCTTTCTACACAACCATTTGATCTACATTGTAATGATGGCTGTGTCATGTTATAATTTTGTAGAATCTGGTGGGGCTCGATTTCCGTGGGAGCTAGATTGTATAGTAGCAGATATTGTTGATCACCGGACCATGTTTTTGTTCGTGAGATTTTTTGGCTCATGTTGACCATGAACTTTCCATGTACGAGCATGGCGGAGGTCATGATTGGATGTGGGTTTCTGCTTCACTTTTACACCTACAAGCATATTAATGTGATTAGGCCACCAGGCTTCCATCGCAAGAGGAGACCATATTGGGCTTGCATTACTATTTTTAGATGGAGGGTCGATCATACCTTTGGTGACAGGAGTAAGAGGATGGTACATTGGTATGTATACTATATTTCGAGTTAGATGTTCATTATGTTATATAGAGGATGCATCGGAGATCCCTGCATGGCCTGGTGTAGATGTTGAGTTAGTGCAGATGAGAAGGTCAAGGTGGATTCAAGGAGATGAGCAAAGATGATTGAGGTAGTTTAGTTTGATTGGTTAGGATGAAACTTTGAGTTGTCTAAAAAGTTCCTCATGATCACATTTTATACAAGAGGGAGGAGTTGGATAGGGAGCTACTGATTCCTATCATGTCCGATCCAATGGAGAAGGATATGGTACCATGGGATGAGCATGATGATGTTGTAGCGAAAATGGAATACTTCGATTGGCACGTTGCAACATGGTAAGCTTGGTTAGCCGAGGAGGGGATAGGAGGAGATAGAGGAGATGAAGGTAAAGGTTGAGGAATATTTTGGATGGGGTGGAGTAGGAAGTTCTCTAAAGCCACGGCTATGTGTTAAGCTAGATCAGATGAGGGTTAAGAGGGACAAAACATGTGTAGAGTGAGACACAACTCTACACTTGTAGGATGCGCACTCGGGAGAGGGACCACTATCGGTGACGAAGGGAGGACTACAAAGCCTATTTTTGAGATTTAACTACTATTTTGGTGACAATTTTTTTCATGATGTGTATGTAGCTCCATAGGAATCGAGATAGATAGCACCTCCCGATATTATATCCATGTGTAGGTACAGAGAGCTAGCTGCAGAGGCTAGATATTATGAGAGGATATTGTTCAAGTAACTTCTAAAGACATTGGGATACTGGGAGCACCTACATAGGCTAACGAAAATAGGTTCAAGGTCATCTAAGAGCATGGCGAGTGTGGAACAACCATAAAGACTAGAGGGAGGCCACAAGGGTGGAAAACATGTGCATGGATTAGGTGTTTTACCTATCAAAGGAGGAGATGAATTAAGTGCCTTGGATATACACTTCACAGATTTTAATAGCATCTCTGCTTTGAGAGAGCCCGTTAGAGGGAAATGATGTATTGATACACATTTTGATATATATATATATATATATATATATGGTTTTTTCGTGGATTATTATGTATTCATTTAGTGATGTGATGAATTCATTTTAATGTGATAATGCGTATTTTATGTTATATGTCATGGTGATAGATTTTTGGTTAGATGTGATGATGATGGTTTTTTAGAACACATTTTTCTTTTATATTTGATGATGATGGTAAAATAGAAGTATTGCTTAGATTGTTATTTTGGAGGAGTACATGCATGGATGAAATGATGATATAAATTTGTGATCTGCTAATGAGGATTAGGACTATATTTTTTTTTAACGTGATCATGATTATTAGAATGTATATGGATAAGATGTGATGAAAACAAATTGAGAATGGATGTGCTTACCAATGGATATAAACAAGAGTAAATGAGTTTAAGATAGATAGATAACAAGTAGATGTGTTGAAAGACAAATGGGATAGGATTAGGATAGAATGCAAAACAACATTGATGACCTACATTTGCAATCAAACCTACTATTCATTAAGTAATGTACAAGGAAAATATGCATCCAGCCCGAATGGAGGTAAAAAAGGGGATTTTCATAATGCAAAGCACATGCAAACAAAACCAATGTTAGCGGTGAACAATGATGGTTAGTCATATCAAAGATCATGAGGAGAAAGGATGAAATTAACTCATAAACCTAGTGTCGACATGACAAATGGATTTGAGATGTACTTGTACAAGGAAAGAGGGTTCTCCGTAGTGGTTTTCCTAAAACAATGCCCCACTCTAGTAAGGAGAAAAAATAAAGCGATCAATGGAGGAAGAATGCTAAAAGAAAGTTGATCAATGTGGGAAGGTTTCTTAGTATGCTAATAAAATGGAAGATTGATCAATGCAAGAAGCCTTCTAATTCCATAATGATTATCCATCCTTCGAGGGAATGGTATACTTTATACAATACATATATGTCCAAAATAACATGATAGACATCCTTCGAGGATCAGTCTATTTTTCTTGATTTTTTTTTAATTTGATTTGCATGATTTTTTTAATTTAATGGAAAACTATCTATCAAGGCATTATTCTATTTTTTATAACTTTAATTTTTTTATTCGAGAATCCATAATTTTTATTTTTACATGGGGAGAGATGGGAATAGCTAAGTAGACAACTTTGGAGGGGATAAAGAATGTAAAAGAGACAACCGTGGACCCTTTGTGAGGTTTCAATAGGTGAATAAGAGGGTGATGGATGTAATCTTTGTATAGTTCTCATCAAGATGAGAGAACCTATCTATAAGTAATATACTATTGGAAGAGTCGCAGTTGCCCTTACTTAAGGTCGCATTCAACAAGTGAAAGAAGACCACATAATTCCAAATCATCGAAATGAGAGATGGAAGAGGCTAAGATGTAGGAATGATATAAGGATATGACTAAGGTAAATTTTAGAAAATGTGCTAATAGTAGAATTTTCACAAGTACAATGCATTAAGGGGTTTCCACTTTTGGTTTACCATCCAGGGAGTTTAGACGATAGGATCCCAACCCATACTTGTTTGTAATAATGTATGGTCCAATCTAGTTAGGGGAAAACATTCCACTTTGGCTCCCTTTTAGAGTGGTGACACTCTTATTTAGTTGTGATGAAACCAACGTTAGCATATAGAAAGATTGGATGAGATAATCAAGCGAAAATAAGAGTGAGTGTTGCCCATTAAGGAAGGGAAAGTTATGTGTCTAAGATGAATAAATGGTATCTCTAAAGAGAGACAAGATAAACTAGAACTAGATGATATGAGATAAATAAATATCATGAAATATTTGCCACAATGGAGGATTTTATATAAATTCATGGTGCTTCCAAATGAATACAAAGATATGGCCACAAAAGTGGTCGTAGGAAGAGGAGATAAAAGTACGATCGGGTGAACCGAGCTAGATAAGATAAGTTGATGTAAAATGCAGAGATAACCTAACCCATAATTATTAAGAGCCTAGAAAGAATTCCCACCTAGCGTAGGAGGATGTATTGATGAAGACAAGAAGAAGGATGTGAGGAGGTCGATAATGAGATAAAAATGCTATCCGAACGATCGATTGTGAGATAGGATGTCGATAATAATGTATCATAGAGGTGGTGCAACAAGGTGAACAATATCGATGAACAAGGGAGGAACCTCGTTGACATGAAAACTTAAGCCACCCTTGAAAATCCTTGAACTAGGTAATGTAAACTTGCCCTCTAGCCAATTGTTGACTATGTAAACCCAATCATGTCCAAACATTACATGCTAACTAGATTTTTAATTTTCTTTTATGTGCAGTAATTTGGTGGGATGAAATACATGAATTCATTTTGATCCACTTGTAAGGAACCTCTCCTAGAGTCCCAAAAATCCTATTTTTAGACTTTCTACACTGTGAGCACCCCTTAGGAACATACAGGAAAATTTGAATAATTTGATAGGTGTTTCATAGAATTATGTAATCATCTGAGGTAGTTTAGGAAATTTCTAGAAGAAAAATAAGTTTTATGAAAAAGTTACGAAAAATTGGGTCTTTGTGAGCAAGGTATTGGGAAATGCATGTTCTAAAAAAGGAAGTCACCTTATTTGAAAGGTTTCAGAGCCTCGTTAAGTTTTAAATTCTGATATCTCGGGCATTAAAAATTATTAGAGCCTAATTTATGTTGAAATGATCAAGGAATAATTTTTGGAGCATTAATGTGTTGAAACCTATCCGATGTGTGACATAAAGATTCTTCTACAATATGTAACCTTCTTGAAAGGTTTTGGGAGCCTTGGGAAGATTTGAGAGCCTAAATAAATCTCAAGTGAAATTATATTTAACTCTCTTCATGATCCATATAATTTTTTAGTCCGTAGTGATCGTAAACTCTTCCTTCCACTCGGTCCCACCGATGCACAACTTGAGGAAAAATTAAATACATAGGTAAAATTGATGAATACTTCATTTTAAGGAATTTCAAATAGGATCATTGGATTCATTATAAATTTTAATTAAGACGGGTTTATTAGACCACCAAAATCCGTAATTTATTCTCTTAGAGTGAAAAAAATAAGTTTTTAGTGGGTTGGGATGTTCTAAATACATGACAACAAGTTGAGGTCACACGACAATAAGTGTGGTAACTCGACATCATGTGTTGGTCATCCGAAACCAAGTTTTTAACTTTAGAACAAGTTGTAGGTGTCTCGAAAGGTTGTATATGTGCTACAACAAGGTATAAATGTGTGACAATAAAGTTTTAGGCATCCGACGGGTTGTAGGCACATGAAAGAAATGCGTAGACATGTGAAAACAAGGTATAGATGCATGAAAAAAAAAGTTAGGTGTTTAGGGGTTGTAGACACGCATGAGGAATGTGTATATGATCTACAAAAATACAAATGCATGTCAAGAAGTAATTTTTGACAAGATGCAAACATCCATTAGGAAAATTTTTGGCATTTAGATTTTGTAGTCGGACATTTAGTGGGCATCTCAATCATGCATTCGTTAATCTGCGAAACTTTTCTCTCCCTATATTCCAATTCCTTATCGAAAATACTCTTTTCCCATTTTGTAATGCTTGGAATATTAAAGGTCACGAGTGATGAAGGAACATGAGGGATCATAAGGGGAGTTGAAAATTCATTTATGGTAGATAAAAGTTCCATTGTAGTGTTATAAATAGTAATGGCATCCCCATTTCAAGGGGTTGTCAATTTTGTAAGTTTATGAGTAGATAACTACTAAGAAAACACAAAGATAATACTTATTTCATTTCCCTTTCACATTTTTTTATTAACTAAATTATGGAAATAACAAATTCTAATCTCTATTTAAGTTAATTTAAACTAGTAACAACAATAGAATAAGTAATATGAATTGAAATGTAAACACCAAATGATTTTATTTAATAAAAAAATATTAATAAATAATAGAAGTAGGAGTGATAGGGTAGGACATGAACAAGATATTGTGTAGAGGGAGTACAATGTGATGGCATGACCCTAGAAATTGGAGCAGGTGAAGATCCGACTTGGATTGGGGTGCTTGGAAGAGGACTAGGTCACCTGTGGGTGCGCTACTGGTCATAGCGATGAGATATCCGGTCTAAAGAAAGGATCACGACCTGAAACTTATAGTATTGATAGATCTTTATTGTAATGCCCACTAAAAATAACCCACTTGAGACCCAAGAACAACCTAGGATTAGTTGGGAAAATTATGGAATAATTTTTTTGTTTAAAAGAGTCTACAACCGGGTTACAAGACAATAGTTGTCACTAACAGTTCCAGAACAATTCCAATCCACTAGAATATAATTTTATTTTATTAAAAATTATTAGAGGTCACAAGGTCCCAAAATTTAGGGTTAGAAGGTTCAATTAGGTTCAGAGGGTAATTCCTCACCATACCCACTCTCTAATAGGCTTAAAGATTCAACTTGATTTTTCTCAAACTTAATGCATTCAAATTTTCCTTAAATCATTCCCATGTAATAGGAAATAATTTCACCTTTTCATTGATATAATGAAGTCCTCCTAACTCCTCGTATTTCTCAAGTTATGGGCCAGCAGGACTTGGGGTGAGAATTTTCCCCAAGAGCGGGCCTGTGGGCCTAGGGAAGAAAATTTGCCCCAAGGGCGGCGGTCTCAAGGGCCATGGGGAGAAATATTTCCTAGAGGAGTAGTCATGTCGGCGGGGCCGCAGGAGACTTTTGGAAATTTCCTACTTAGGGGCAAAAATCCACTTTTGCACCCGTGCTCCCACGAGTCCACAAGTCTGCAAGGGACACGTGGTGCCTCCTAAGTGATCGTGGGGAAAGCAGGAAGGCAGGGATAAAAGAGTTTTAGTGCACTGAAGGAAAAAGGGGTAAAATTCACCCACGCATCCATTGGTGCCTTGTGATACCACATGGCAGCTACTGATTGGTTGTGGGCTAGCATGGTGATGAGGAACATTTAGAAAATTTTCCCAAAATTTTCTATAAATGAAAAAGGTAAAAAGGAACCCACGTGACCCCTAATGCCTCGCGACGCCATGTGGCAGCTCCTGATTGGCTGCATGGGGCGGTGAGGAAAATTTAGAAAATTTTCCCAATTTTTTTGAAGTGCTCGATTAAAAAAGTCTGCCCCTCTCGCCAATGTGTCATGGTTCCACGTGGAATCCTCGATTGGCTGCTTGGGGTGCGGGGAAAATTAGGAAAAATTTCCCAAAAATTTTCAAGTGCTAAGCTTAAAAATGGGTCCGCCCCTCCACCAACGCCTCATGGTGGCACGTGGCACCTCTCGATTGGATTCGTGTTAGTGGGGCGAAGGAAAACTAGGAAAATTTTCTCAAAATGTTCTCAAGTGCTAAGGGAAAATTTGGGCCCGTGGGTCCACTTAGGGAATTTTTCCTAATTTTTTTTTCGATGCTAATGAAGAAAAAATTTAGAAGTTCGTAATGTTTGATAGAGAGCTCGGTTTTGGGAAAACGAGGACTTTCTAGAAATATCTCGACATCCTCTTTATTTAGGAATCATTAAAATTTGATTTTGATAAGGTTTATAGAGTCAATTTCAAAAAAATGATTTGTAGGCTTTTACAGTGCAAACTGGTAAATTTTAACTTATAAGATTTGTTCAATTTGATTTTATTTGTCTATCAACATGTAAAGTAGACATGGATAATTGTTCTTAGATTTTTTTAAGAAGGATTTAACAATTCAATTTTTTTGATTGATTTGCAATTTGAAAATTTACATCTCTTGACAACAAAATGACTGTAAGAGGATTGATCCCGTTTCTGCTAAGTTTTCTAAGAAGTTCCTTAAGTGTTTTTAGTTTGGTTTGGGATCCTTTTGGCCTCATTAATTCCAATTGATTATTTCATTTTCCTCTTATCTATATACAGGGTTATTTGAACATTTGATAAAGGAATTTTACAAAGTATACTGTGAATTGAATGTAGTGTATACATATCCAGAACAAATAGTAAATAGCTCTTTTGCCATGAAATAAAGCATTGAATTCATTCCATGTTGGTCTTAAATAGTTTTATTTTCTTCAATCAAACATTAAAACAAGAATGCAATTTCTATTCTTTCCAAAATCATATATTTTAAACAGGGAAGAATAATACATTATCTTCTCATGTGTTTCACTTTTCCACTTTCCTAACTTTGATTTCATAGTGCATGTTACAAACATATTTCCAATGGAAATAATATCATATGAAAAAGGCAAAACACTTCCATTAATTCAAATGAAACTCTTACAACTTCCTTTCCATTTGATTTCAAAATACAACATACAAAATATGTATCATTCTTTCACATTCTTTCCAAAAATAGAAAATAGAGTATAATTTTTTTACATTTTGAATTTCAACTTTCATTGTCAATAAAAAGTATCTTTCCATTACAATTAATATATAGATCATCCACTTCAAGTGGGAAAGGGCTACAATAAGATTTCATTTCACAAGGGACTGTCAAACTGTCTTTATCTCAGCTCCAGAACAACAACATGCATATTTCTCATTCTTCCAAATTGTGATCAAAACAAGAGTAGGGGAAAGGAAATGATCTCCACCCAACCAAGACATCCAATGAAGAGGAGAAGCCATCCTTCTTCATTAGCCCTTGAGCCCCAACCAAAATGCAATAAAATATGTAATCTAAATCATGGCAACAACAGATTCAACAAACATAAGACCAAAATATTCATAATAAAAACACAAATCCAAAATAGAATGTAGTTTTACAACTACATTAAAACATGACAAAAAATACTAAGGCTTCCTCAAGCAAGCCAAAGGAGCAAGAAACTATGGGGGATGCTTCTTATACCTCCCAAAAGGGGAAATGGGTATCACCACCTGAATTACAAACCGTAAAAATATAGTATATCAAAGCCCTGACATTCCTTATGCCTCCCAAAGTACCCCTTATTCCTCACATTTCCTTATGCCTCCCCAACCTCTTATGGCACCCCATAATGAGTAAATAAATGCAAGCTATTTCTTTGTAAGGTGGAACAAAAATCCCAACTCCCTCCACCCTTATACCTCCCTAAAACACACTTGTGCCTCCCACAAAATAAACCCCATAGTCTTCTCCTACACCATTCTAAAGACATCTACCCAATGACCCACAAACATATCAAAAGATTCACACATTAACATTTACATTCATAAAAGAAGAGTATTTCAAGAGCCAAGCTCTTACCTATCTATGATGGAGTTTCCCAAGTTCGAAACATCGAGATGTTTCCAAGAAAAAATCCAAACCAACCAAGCACAAGCATGTAGCAATATTCATAAGGAAACTTCTTCAAGAAAGAGCTCCTAAAAATTAAGGAATTCTCCCTAGAATGCAATCTCCAAAATCTAGCAACCCCAAAATAAGGTAAGGAATTTGAATTTAATAGAAGAGGGAAGGGAAGACAATGAGGTGAGTCCATGCGAATGTCACATCACACATCCTCAATTCCAACTCCCAAAGTCAGCTTCATTCTCCAAAGAATAATAAAATAGGTGGGTGAATAATATGATAGTTAACTTACACACTCAAATCCAACCCACACCCCAAAGGACTAAAATTAAATCATGTAAGAAAAGTGCAATTAAAACCTACAATTTACTTTCTCAAAAGCATTATAAAAGTTTAATCTCAACTCTCCAACCTGTAGGTATGGTTGGTAATTAAATTTAAGAGGTATAGTTGGTGGGTGACATTAAGAGGCATGGGACGAGCTTAACTTGTTCCATTAACACATCGAGGATTTTGAGTTTTACAGGTTAAAATATCACAACAAACATCGGAGGATTTGATACCAACCACATTGGAATTCTAGATGAATTCATCAAGCTCACCATGGCAAATAGTATTTTTTTGTGCGTGTTTGTGTGTGTTAGGGATTCCTATGGGGGTTACCTTTAATTGTGACCAAGGATTTTTATGTATTTCTTTTATTTTGGTCTCTTTGTTTATGTTTGCATGTTTTTATTTTGTGGTGCATTTACCCCTTTCATTATTCATTAATTGGCCTATGAGTAAAGACACATCCTTTTATTTAAGAGATATCTTCTTGGTTTGGTCTCATATGTTCTATCAACGTGTTTCCGATAATTCTTTGGTTATAGTGTTGTATGGTGGTAGTGTTGTAGTGAAAGCTTTGGTTGACTAAGGTCTATCTGTAGTTTTTATTGTTCAATCGCATGATCAAGAAATGTTTTTACAACATTACTATTGTCATTTGAAAAAGGGTACATTGATTAAGATCACTTTAAACAGTTCTATTATTTTAATGCATTTGAAATGATACATACAATATTTATGCAGACAATCAAACAAAAGAGGAAGACATTGTCTCTTTCTCTCCACATACAAATAGAGGAGACGCTATCAATCTTAGTATGTAAGAATGAATTGAACTTATTTCCCCAAATGGCATTGACCATCCATCTAATGAATCTATAAAAGGTGAGTGGGAAATTCTCCTTTTATAAATATATCGCTACAAGATGTTTTCGATTGTCATTGTTTACATATTTTTAGTCAAAAATTTGTTGTTTCAGATTTGATGCCAAATGGAGAGGTTGTTGGCATGTCATGCACGAAATCACAGACACAAAATGGTATGATAGTCATATACAATTATCAAGAAAACCACTTATAAAACCCTCATAATTGAAGGAACCTATAGCGAAGTAGTTTATTTGTAATATGTATTACCCTAGCGGTCGCTAAAATGCATCTTTTAATTAGATTTATTTTGAATTGAGTAAACTTTTTGTTTATTGGTTAATATTTATTTGCCAAAATTAAAAAAAAATACTATTATATAGTTAGCTTATGCCTAATGGTCACTAAAATACAACTTCATCTATGCAATATTTTATAAAAGTGAGTTGTTTCACGTATTGTTGTACATTGACTTGGAATTTATTTTAAATTGATTACTATTTCTTTAAATAGAATGAGCATCACAAGAACATGCAGAGGGGGAGTGCGAGGGAATCAAAGATAGAGTCTCAATCAGTAAGTGTTAACATTCTAAAATTTTCATTATTTGAATTGGTTAATATTAAATTGTGTTAAATCCCTAAATTTGACTTTGGATCAAATTTTAGAGGCTTGTGGGACAAGTTAAGCTTGTCCCATGCCTCTTAAAGTCACCCACCAACTATACCTATGATGTGGGGGTTGATTTTAGGCCTCATTATGTATTTTGGGGGAGAAAAGAGGCAATTAATTGCACTCTCTTACAAAATATTTTAATTTTTTCCTTAGAGGTATGGAGTGAGAATTTGAGTGTGGAAGGAACTTGTCATATCCTCACCCACTAATTTATTAGCTTTTGTTTTGATGTTTGACTTGGTGATGTGGAGTTGAGGAGAAGTGATGTGGCATCCTACATGGAGCCACCTCACCTCCTCTCCTCATTTTTCTATTTATTGATGTTGTGTTGAAGTTTTGGGGGTTACTCATTTTCATTTGCACACTTGTTCTTTTGAAATTTTCTTGGATTTCTTACTTGGAGATTTTGGAGATTTCTTTTGGGAGACTTTCTTGGTTTGGAGGAGTTTGAATCTTGTTGAAGATTGTGGAAGCTTGTGATGGCAAGGTAGGGTCTATACCCTTGTTTTTCAATTACTTGTTTGTGTGTTTTGTAAATGAATGGTTGTATGTTGTGATTTGTTTGGGTTGGGTAGATTTTTTCCTTAAGTAAGGAGTGGGAGAAAGAAAATGAGACCATTTTGGGAGGGAAAATGGAATTGTGAGGCATTGTTGAGGGAATATGAGTAAGAATTCCACCTATGGGGAGAGAAAAGGATAAAAATTACTACACTTTGTGTATCTTGTATTGGGAGGGAAAATATATATGATGATTATTTTGATGTGCACTTGAAGGTATTTTTTGTTAGAACTCCTAAATCATGTTGGAGATAAAAGGATATGGTTCCCATTATTATAATCTACCTTGGCTTAGATTATAATCATGTGTATTTAGATTTGTATATTGTGCTATTTTGTTTTTGTGTTTTAATGTATTGTTTGTATGGATGGAAAAAGTGTTGTAATGTTGAAGCATGTATTAAAGTTGCCATTGGTTTCATCCATTCCTTATTACTCTATGGTTGGGACTCGGGGCCAATGAGGAGGACAACTTCTTCTTCTCATTGGAATTTTTGTTATGTGCAAAGAGTTTTTACTCCCCCTTCATTTTTTTGTCTTCGAAGTTGAAGAGAATGATGGAGCTCAATTTGAAGCCTCGGAAAATTTGCATTTGTAGAAGACAAGAAGGAATCCTAATTTTGTTAAATTTTTGTCATGTTGTCTCCACCTAAGTGAAGGGCTTTTGTAACTTGCATTTTAAAGTTTCAACTTCTTGTAAATGTATTATGTAAAACTGATTTGTATTGATTATCCAAGAAATGTATATTTTGGAAAAGAGGCATGTGAAGTTGCATCTTATTGTTATTACATCTCCTTCAAACTTGTAAATTATACCAAGAGTGCATTTTACTTGTCAATGGAAACTATCCTTATTTTAAATGGAATTATAAAGGAGTAATTGTTTTGGTGTTTTCTTTTAAATGATCTTGCAATATTCCATTTACATGTTGAAGGAGAAAAATAAAAGAGTTATATTTCGTGGAGGCTTATATTTACTCCTTGTGATGGATGCATTCATAGTTGAATAAATTCTCGTTGCCAAATTTTAAATCATATTGCGAAAGGAAAATATATAAACATATCCTTTTTAATCAAGAAATAAATTTGTTCCCTATAATTTGTGCAATCCTCTTTCAAAAGAAAATTAAGCCATCACTTTGTGTAAATCCATATAAAATACACTAGAAATTCAAATGGTAGATATATGGTTTTCTCTAGTAATTATACTTGATTATCTTAAACTAACCCACTTAAGTCTATACTTACAAATAAAACAAGAAGGGATATCTTTATAATTATGTATAAATAAATACGTCTATATAAAATACATTTATATGTTTAAACAAAATGATTTTGTATATATTATATTATATATATATATATATATATATATATATATATATATATATATATATATTACCATTAAATAAACAAATAATGATATAGTTACCAATCGGCTTGGCTTTATAAAGCAAATGCTATAATAGATATATATAAAAAAATTGGTTTGAATTAATATTGGCCGAATGGCCATTATATTTTTAAAAATAAATATAAGGGGTGGGGGTGGCACCCCACCACAACCATTAATTTTGATAATGGGTAGGGTGGGGGTGGAGTTCCCCACCCATTTACATAAAATATAAACCTGCCCGCATAATGGCCGCGACCACTTTAAACATTGCGTGTTATTTTATATTTTTTTGTCAACCCTTATAACATATATATATATATATATATATATATATATATATATATATATATATATCACTCTAAATCTGTTTATATACCCCTTGTAACAAAGAATAAAATGGGGCAAATAATGCCCATAACCCAATTTGGGTAAATCCTAAAACAAAAAATACAAATAACCAATAATATTCATGGCTAACCCTAGGAGAGGGGTCGAAATAAAACAAGTCCCAAAATGGTGTGTATATCCTTCCAAACCAAGTAAAATCCTTCACAATCTCTCCTTGGCTCCATGGCCTCCCTTCTTCCTCAACATGCAAAACATAATAATGAAAATGAAAAGAATAGGGAAAAATAGAATGAAAGGAAACTCATACCTTTGTCACAAACCTAAGATCTAAGGGTCCATATTAATTAGATCTAATGGTAGGGAATGAATCCTACAAATTTTTAAGTTGTGGGTTTTTTGTGGGATAAAGTGATTTAAAATAATAGTATGTGTATTTAGTGAAAGGGCATATGCATATATATATATACCCCTATAAATCTATGTATACACCTCTTTTAACAAAGAATAAAATGGAGCAAATAATTCCCATAACCCAATTTGGGTAAATCCTAAAACAAAAATACAAATAACCAATAATATTCATGGCAAACCCTATGAGAGGGGTAGAAATAAAACAAGTCCCAAAATTGTGTGTATATCCTTCCAAACCAAGCAAAATCCTTCACAATCTCTTCTTGGCTCCATGGCCTCCATTCTTCCTTAACATACAAAACAAAATAGTGAAAATGATAAGAATAGGGAAAAATAGAATAAAAGGAAACTCATAAGGATTTCTAGGGTTCCTTAGTCAAACCTAAGATCTAAGGGTCCATATTGATTAGATCTAATGGTAGAGAATGAATCCTACAACTTTTTAAGTTGTGAGTTTTTGTGGGATAAAGTGATTTAAATTAATAGTATGTGTATTTAGTGAAAGGGCCTTTTAGTGGGTTAGTATAGGATGTGACCTCTTTTCAATATAGTTTGATAAATATACACATGTCTTGAGTTAGAGATTTATTCAATAATATTGTCAATGGTCAATTGGTTAATAGTATAAAGGAATTACTTTATTTAGAATTTAAATACATACTTACATTACTAAATCATAGATAGGGTGTTAAGTGGTTAGGGGAAATAAATTTAAATCAACTTAGGAATTGATTAAATCATAATCTTAAGAAGAAATATGAAGGGGTAATGCAATGTGATTAAGGTCGTCATTATTTTAATAAAAATTAGGAGAACCTCGGAAGGGGGATTATAATCCGAGATGGATTGGAGAAGTAAACTAATAATAATTAATCAATTAATTTGGTTACGACTAACTTCTATATTTGTAGAGATTATTAACAAGAATTAATTTAAACATTGTTGATATCTATAACCCTTCCCACCTTTAAAACTAAAAACAAGAAACAAAATTTCCCGTAAAATTTATCCTAATAAATAATAGATTTCGGTGTGGTTTTGAACGTCAATTTTGTGGGTGTTACAGATCTAAATTCCCTAATATGATTAGAATATAGAACAATCTTTAATTTGGTTAAAACATAAGATAACAAACAAAATGTACAAGTAAATACTTGAGAGGAAGGACAAACAAATTAATTAGTTTGATAAATAAAAAACAACAATGAAATATGAGAATTAAGCAAGTGATGCACTATTTTTAGCATAAACTTGAAATGGTCATATCTTTGATCCGATTGTTTGTTTGACTCCTTTTTTTAAACCACTTGTTTCGACAAGACGAACATACTAATCAATCCGCCCTACTAGTTGGAGCCATTTTTGGCACATTTTTGGACCCGAAATCTGCCATTTATGGGACGAAAATTAGGATTTAAGTTGTAATTTGGTATTTTCTATTTTAGGGCATTAGTTAATTTTAGTCTCTTAAATACATAATAGGTTAGAAAGTTGGATATTTATCATATTTGTTCATGTAGAAGATGCGTGACAATTTTTGTGCCCATACGAATAAACATGCAAAATTACTAAGAATATCAAGTTCTAGTAAACTGCTACTTCTGAAATAGTAAATTTTGCCATCAAGAATAGATTTAGTCAAAGTTCGTTAGATTTTTCTTAACTCGAGTAAGGATTTGTTTTCTTATTTATGAAGCATTATAATTCATCATTCAATAATGAAGAAGAAGATTTATTTTCTTTGAATTCAAGATATTTACAAGACGTCGATTGTGTGTTTACAGTTTGGCTACATTATCAGGCGTACCTTTCTCTCTCTCATAAAAATCGAAAGATGTGGAAGGATAGAGTAGACCATAAGAGATAACCAACAAAAGTGCACTTAGAACTGAAAGTGAAACATTAGACTAGGAGAAAAAATGGAAATTATGATACTATGAATTTTGATTATCGATGTATTAAAGCATAAGGAAAACAAGAGAAGTAGAAAAAAATGTATTTGTTTTATTTTTATTTTTTAGGGAGAAATGAAAATAATATATTTAATGCATGCATCCTTTTACTTTCCATTGTAAATCCACTCAATTTTTATACGGTTTAACCCAAACATGTGATTGGATCTAGATAGGATTGACGTGTTTTATGGTTTATTTGGGATTCTAAAACTTTTCATCTCATGGACACGTTGTATTGTGTGCTTGATTAACAATGACTTTTGATACGAGTATAGTACGTCTATTATTGATTAGAAGTGAGAAATTATTTGATGGGAATTTTTAGTATAGCCCTTCATTTATCATTTTTAATAAACTTTTAAACTTCCAAATTTCAATATGTCAATCAACTTATAAATATTAAAAAAAAAATGATGTCCTTATTTTACTTTATACTTATCTCGATGCGATTTGAGCTCTTGAATTATAAATACGCACCCACGTAGTTACAATTCATTAGTCACCATTGAGTAGCAAATCAATGATATAATTGCACTGGAATTTCAAATTACCTTTCCTTTTCAGCTCAAAATTTATTGACGGACTAGCTCTTTGAGGTGGGTGTAATTTTTTATTTTGTACTTACACACATATAAACAAGTTATGTAGTTTTACATATTTTATATATACTTATCAACAATTTTTTTTTTAAATTATATGATTTTATAAATTTTCACCGTGTCATTTTCTAGTGCCACCTACACTTTTTTACCAATATCATATGATTTAAATCACAAAAACAACCCAAAACCTTCCAATTTCCAGGCCGGATGTCACCACTCTTTCCACTAAAAATTGTGCTCCTTTATGTGGCCTTGCACACACAAGGGGAAGTCGAACAATTTGCTTGGGAATACTTTCCTTACTCAATGTTTGCTAGAAACATCCCAACATTGATTTCAAGGAAGAATCTTAAGGTAATTTAAATTTCACAGAGTATAACGAAGAGGAATTTAATCATGATGCAATTATAGTATCTCCTTTTGATATGGTGAGAATGGTGAATATCCACTTCAACAACATAACAATATATATTCCAAATTTCCCTTTTCCACATAGATTTTCTAGTTTGTAATTGTGATGACACCATGCCTTCAATCAAGGGGGGATTAACCCCTAGGCAAACTAGGCAATTACCTAGGGTGCCAGTAGTTAGGGGGCGTCTGAATCCAAAGATTTCTCTTATTACAATTATTTTTATAACTTACAATTAAATCAATTTACGAGAAGATTCAAAAGTAATAACATTGTACTCTTCCTCCTTCTACATCAAACACACCTCCAATAGATGAATTTTTCAATAAGTGATTCTACTCTTGGTCTTACATCACTCGAATCTCTTCATATCCTCAAGATCTCTAATGGGTAACTTTTTATATTTCTCCTTCTTCTCCATAGCTTTTCTCCATACTCCTTATTTTGATTTTGGTTTTCCATGTTACAAAACTCTCCAACCCGAGAAGTGTCCTCTTCCTCCTTATCCCTGAAATAATGCTCCAAGATACCTTTATTTTCCTCATGAAAATCCTTATCCTAATCTTGCAATTTCACATCAAAAGTATCTTCTTCCTCACGCTTTGTGATAGGCACCTTTGTCTCTTTCATCTCCTCCATAGCATTTAGATATTCCACTTGTTGTTTGGCTAATTATTCTTTATCCCTTTGTTACACATTCAAGAGAGATTCATCAATTCACCAAAGTTCATCTTATTATGCTTTGAATGGGATTATTGTTCTTTTCATGAGGATATCCCTAAGTTATTCTCCCCATCCCTTTGATCTATGATCTCCACATCATTACCCTAATTCTAAAAATACAATCAAAATGTGCCTAAGGCCTTTAATGGGTTTCAAATGGTATTATAGTTTGACATTTTATCTTCAATGAATTCCTAAGGGACCTTTAAGGCCTTCCTAAAAATTTTGTTGTACTAAAAATACTTTAATAATGTGCCCATGAACTTTAGAACTTCCCAAATCATGTTAAAAACATGCCTTATCCATTTAGGGGTTCTAAAAGTAAGTTCAAAGTCTATCTAGTTTTAAATTTGCTTCAAATGGATTCTTAGTACTTTATTCAGTTCAAAAAGTGATTTGAAAGTGTGCTTAGGATACCTTTGATGGCCGAAGAACACTGTTTTATTTATTGTTATATATCAATACAAAATTGCAAGCCAATATATAGGCTATGTGACGGAGGACGGGAGAGAAAAAAGCTAAGTAACTATTTACTAACCCCTTAATACATTGCTCTTACAAATGTACCCCCTAAACAAATCAAACTTCACCTTGCCGAGAGGCTTGGTGAGAATATCTACAACCTAAAAATCAATAGGGCAGTACTGGAGCTGAATTTGGTGGTTCAAGACCTGTTCATGAATGTAGTGACATTCGACCTCAATATGCTTTGTTCGTTCATGAAAAATAGGATTCTTCACAAGCTTCAACACACCTTGATTGTCACAGTGAATGATGGGAGGTTTCTCTTCAGAATCCCTATATCTACAAGAATGCGACGTAACCAAATTGCTTCACACATAGCTCCTCGTGTGGCGTATGGTATTCAGCCTCAGTGGATGAGAGAGAACAACAATAGTTTGCTTCTTGCTAATCCACGAGATAGGTCCAGATCCGAGATGAAAAACATATCCTGAAGTGGATTTCCTATCATCAACGGATCCTGCATAGTCCGAGTCTGTATATCCCTATAAGAAGAACTGAGTGTTCTTCTGATACTCCAGACCAAAGTCAACTATACCTCGGACATATCTCAACACATGCTTTGCTACTATCCAATGACATTTCTTCGGCTCCTGCATAAATCTGGTGAGATAGCTCACTGCAAAGCAAAGATCTGGTCTGGTATAAGTCAAGTAAATGAGACTCCCCACAAGCTTCCTGTAGTGAGTGCCATCTACCTACGTGGTGAATCCTGGAATCTAGATAATTGCAAACCTTTTTCCATAGGTGTGGACATTGGTTTACAATCTGACATTCCATACTTTTCCAGGAGTGTCTTGGCATATTTCATCTGGGAGACAAAGATATGATTCTTCTTCTGCCATATCTCTAAGCCAAGATAGTAGTGAAGTAGCCCCAAATCGGTCATGTCGAAGGATTTCTTCAGATCATTCTTTACATCATCCACAAGATTGTCAGAACTTCCTGTGATCACAAGATCATCTACGTACAAAACTAGAATGACAATCTCTGTTCCTACCTTCTTGATATACAAATTTGTATCTGAGGGGCTACGAGTGAATCCATGCTTTGCAATAGGTGATCATCAATTTTTATATACCATGCCCTAGGTGCTTGTTTGAGTCCATAAAGAGACTTTATCAGATGACATACCTTGTGTGGTTGATGCTCATCTACAAACCCTTCAGGTTGGGCCATGTACACTTCTTCTTTTAGATCACCATTTAGAAAAGCACTCTTGACATCCATCTACTGAAGTTTCCATCCATTTTGTGCTTTGCCAATGCACAGACAACTCTGATGGTTTTGATCTTCACAGTGGGTGCAAAGGTCTCATCATAGTCAATTCCTTCTTGTTGAGCATAACCCTTTGCAACAAGTCATGCTTTGTGTTTGTCGATTGAACCATCTACCTTATATTTTGTTTTGAAAATCCATTTACAGCCAATGGATTTCTTACCTGGAGGCAGATCGACAAGTTCCCACATCTGATTCTGAATTAGGGAATCATATTCAGCATCCATAGCCTTGTTTCCACTGTGGTTGGTCTAATGCCTCACGAACAGTGTCAGGTTCGGTGCTCTCAACAACTGAACTCATGAGTGCAAAATTTACCTCATGTCTAGCTTGACTTCGTGTTCTGACTCCCGTAGAAGTACCTGGAAGTGAGTTCAGGTGTGCATCCCTAATAGTATTCTAGACCCATTTTAGATGTTGGTGTTGTTGCTGCTGATGTGAAGATGTGTTTTCCAGTGTGCCTAGATCAACGAACAAGTCTCCACTCAGCTCTTCTTCTCTCTGAGAAGAATCATCTTGCCCATCATCTGGATGTGTGAGCAATCTATGTGATGAGGTCGGTATTGGATCTCCATTGTGTGGCAGGGAGTCAAAGGATGACTCATCACACACCACATCTCAACTCTCGTAGATCTTCTTCATCTCAGGATCCATGAGACGATATGCCTTTGAGGTAGTACTATACCCCAAGAAAAGACATGGCAGTGTCTTTGGATCGATCTTCTTCCTTCTCTCATCTGGAACATGCATATATGCAGTACAACCAAAAACTCTCAAATGATGAATAGAAGGTTTACGACCAGTCCATACCTCTTCCGGTGTCTTGTTCTGCAAGATCTTCATGGGTGCCCGGTTGAGTAGATACACTATTGTCTGGACTGCTTCTGCCCAAAACTGATCCTCCAACTTGGCGGTGGAGAGCATACAACGAGCCATCTCCATGACAGTCCTGTTGTGTCACTCGGAAATCCCATTCTATTGGGGCATGTGTAGGGTGCAGTCAGATGTTGTTGAATGCCATGCTTGCTTCAGGTATGCTAAGAACTTCTTTGACACAAATTCCCCCTCGATCTGAGTGGAGGAGAAGGAGAGGCTTCCCAGACTTCCTGGTGGCTTGCTGGTAAAAGGTTTGGAAATTGGCAAATGCCTCACTCTTCTTCCGGAGAAAATATACCCACATTTTCCATGAGTAATCATCAATGATGAGCTGGAAGTACTCAAAACCTTGGAAGCTAGCTGGCAGGGGTCCACATAGATCGGTGTGTATGACCTGAAGATGCTCTGTAGAATGATAAGAGCTCTATTTGAATGGACCTCTATGTTGTTTTCCCATAAGACATCCCGAGAAAATAGTAAGGAATGGGAGAGTGGAGGAAGCCCTCTTACCATTTCCTTGGCACTGAGTTGATGCAGAGCCCCGAGAAAGATGACCATATCAAAAGTGCCATAGTGCAGTGGACTCCACCATTGAAGCAGAGAGAGCAATGTTAGATGAAGTGACCACATCCAATGCAAATAGATGGCCCTTCAGAAATGCTTGAGCAATTATTGAATCTCCCTAGGAAATGATGCAGGACTTGACCCCTTTCTCAACAAAGAATTCAACCTGCATTCGATGGTTAAGAAGTTGACTCACAGAACAAGAGATTTGAGGTCAAACCTGGAACATATAGCACCTTCGTGAGTGTACATCTTCGTGTCCCAAGAGGAATGATGACATCACCAATCCCCACCTAATATACTCTTGATTATCTGCGATGGTGATCCGATCTCCAGTGGGCCGGTCACTCGGGTATGGAACAACTTCTTATTGCTAGTCATGTGTTTGCTTGGCACCCGAATCAATCAACCAGACATTTTCTGATGGCTGCGAAGTCTGTGAGACTAGAACAATGTCAAGATGAGTCATGTCTAGAACCTCTTCATCGGAGGTGGCATCCTGCTGAGCAGCAATGTGACCCTTCTACCTCTGATTACGAGCACGCCATCGAGGATTTCTTGGAATATCCTTGGCCAGAAGTGCTCTCTTCACTAGAGTTTCCATACTTGCGACCATTGTTGTAATAATAGTTCGCACGTATGTGTGCATATCCATGGAGCAAATGTGGCACCATCGATCCACCTTGTTGTTCTGCTACTTTTGGGGTGGCCATTGTGGTGGCCACTGAGAAGGTTGCTGCTGAGGATGTTGCTTTTGATTCTGGGGGCTGACTTCCCTTTCCGAGGCTTATGCTTTTGCCTCGTGATGAGAGCCTTGTCTTCGAAGGCTTCTTGAACATTCTGCATGGCTTCTTCCTACTGGAGATAATTCACCAGTGTGGAAAACTCACCTCCTGTTGAGTGATGGTCAACGTGGTGATCAGTGTCTAAAACCGGGAAGGAAGAGCTCGCAAGGTGAGCGGGACTAGCAACTTGTCATCCACCGGTTCACCGAGAGAGAGTTCTACACGTAACTCGGCCACACACCACAAGAAGGCTTCTACTGATTCACCATCATGCATACTCATCGTGTGAAGCTTTTCTAAAGATGTAACTTTTTCGTCGTCAGATTCTTGGCTTCATAGATGGTACACAATGTGGTCCATGCTTGAGAGGAAGTGGTTGCTTCCCGAATGTAAGGTTGAACCTCATCAGAAAGGCTCAGGGTGATAAGCATTAGTGCTTTTGCATCAGCCTTTTCATATTTAACCAACAGATCAATGTCTGTGGGAGGGGTGTCTTTGCAAAATGATCCCCAAAGATCTTCAAACTAAAGAATCATCCATGCATCTTGGTTTTCCATGCGGTGAAATTTGGCCCTTTCAAGAGTTGGGCATCGGATAGCAATATTTTTGGAGCAGACATTTTCAAAAACTCAAAATTGTATTTTATTTATTTATTTTTCAAAAATGGCTACAATGCTTACTGAAGGAATCTATCCCAAGATGGGCTCTATAGGCTCATGCAGTGAGACATGGATGCTCTTGTGGGCATTCTACTTCACGTTCATCATCTGCATCATAGCCACATTCAAGTTCTACATGAATCCGCCATGCTTGACATCGAACGTCGAACCAAAAATACTCCAATAGTCCTCGGTGCACAATCTCATCAAAGAGAATATTCCCAGTGTTGTGGAGCTCGTTGACCAAGGCAAAGAATAGTCCAGTGGTGTCTTCATTGTCGCTCAATGCCCAAATATTTGGTGCATTGCTCATGGTGCTTTCTGCATCTAAAATTTGTGACATATGCGTACACACATGGTTTTGTAATTTGCAGGCTTTGCTGGTGTTGGCTTGAATAATGGCCACGTCCAGACAAAAAAAACAAATAGTGGCTCCAATGAAAGGTTAGTTTCAATTTCAATGTTGTTCGTTTCTCCTTGCCAACAACAACAGGTCTTACAAATCTTCCTCCCTGGCTCACTGGTTGCTGTTCACGGTAGGTCTCCAGAGATGGGCGTAGAAGAACAAATGATGGCAAGTTGTTGTTCACGGCAGGTCTCCAGATCTGCACGTTTCAATATACCAATGATGGCAATTTCAAAACTCCATGCACAACAACAGTCTCCTGCTCTCCCTCCACACAGGTCGCTGCCAAAGAAAGTGGATATCAAAACTCCACGCAAGTCTGGTCGCTTTACTCTACTTCCACGCAGCAGTGAATTCCTCCAACGCCAGTAGGCTCCAGACATGTTCCACAGCTCCTCCAAATCTTTTCTTGGTCGAGCAAATTCTCCTCCAGCGCACAACACACAAAGAAATGCAATGTTGTTTTCTTCCCAGGTCGCTTCTGCTGCGCCAATGATTATTCTTCACGGAAAAAACAAACTCCAGATTCCACGCAGGTAGAGGATGGACAGAGGCTCTGATACCAATGATGGCCGAAGAACAATGTTTTATTTATTGCTATATATCAATACAGAAGTGCAAGCCAATATATAGGCTGCGTGAGGGAGGACAGGAGAAAAACAGTTAAGTAACTGTTTACTAACTAACAACTAACAATGTATTATTAACTAATTTCTTGAAACACGAAAACGTGTGCTTCTCCTTCTCACTGAGTTCTTAAACCATTTAACATGGAAACCCAAGCATGAAAAAGGCATAAAGTTTATTTGGTCTCCTAAACAGTTATATTTCCTCTCCATGAAACTCATGTTTTCCTAGTTTTTCCTAAGCCCTATATATGTTTGTCTTCATATAACTCATCATCTATCTAGCCAAATTCCATTAAAATTTAACCACTTCCTACTCTCTCATGTGCATACATTATGACCGTAAGATTTCATAGTGAGGTGGTTTATTTTATTTGTTTGATCTCTAGAGGGTTTTCGAGGATTTTTCTTGTAAATGGTTTGAAAATAATTTCCACATCACTTCCATTTCTTGATACAATCTCCATACCACTTATGTAATACTTTTGTCTATTTATTTGAATTTATGAAATTGAAATATTTTGAATATGAACCTATCTCCATTCATGAAATTGATCCACCCAATATTATAAATAGTAATGTTGATTTTATGGACTTTACACATGTTTGGGTGAGAATGGAAGAAATTAATTCTACTCCATGAGAAGAAAACATATTTACACCATAAGGCGTTTTCCCTATGAGACAGGGCTGGTTGATTTTGAGAACCATAACAAATTAGAGGGTGGAGAGGAGTTTTCCACGATGCTTTGAAATCATGCGGTCTCCAAATCACTACCCCAATTCTCAACATGGGTTTTAATAATTTTTATTATTAGGTATTACACATGTCAAAAGAAGCCAGGATCTCTAGGACAAGAGCAACTAGACACTGACACATTTGATTCCAGATTATTTTATTCTTCTCCCATGATAAACAGTGAAATTGAGTTATTTCAATGCGGTGGATCATTAATTTGTTTCTTTCATGTTTTTGTTCCTTGCAGGGTGTAGATTATCTTAAATATGATAATTGTTACAAAGATGGCTCAAAAATTGAAGCCCAGTAAATTTATGTTTCAAATTATAATTTTAAATGTTTGTGGTATTCTATATCCATTTTATGGAAGGGCATCCATTCTCACGCTTTACTGTTGCAGGTATCCAAAGATGCGCGATGCACTTCTAAGGACTGGAAGACCCATATTATATTCTGTGTGTGAAGAGATGAACTTCTGAGGACTGTAAGACCCAAATTATATTCTCTGTGTGAATGCTAAGTTATGCGATTCAATCTGATTTCTTTGTTGAGGAATTGATGTTTAAAAGTTGTGGGTAATGATCGTGATTCATCATTTAGGGGAGTGGATGCTCCTGCTACCTGGGCTGTAAAAATTGGAAGTAGTTGGAGAACAAAGTGAGACATTGAGGATAAATGGGATAGGTTTTTCCTCAACCATTACCAATCTATCACAAATCTCAGTCCTGTTAATGATCTTTCTTGAATCAAAATGAGGAGAAACTAGGTTACAACTTTATGTCTGTGTGCAGTTCTGATTTAACCCAAAATTGTGCTGCTTTTAAGATGGCTCTTAGTGAAAGCTACGTTTACAACAGTTCCCCGTAACATTATGTTTATTTATTTTATTTATTTCTCGCTTCCACTATCCAATTACTACTAAATTTACAACGTTAACTTGGGTTTTAGCGTGGTTAACGCATCTGGATCTCAAATAAATTTCTTGTATTATTACGAAAGGAAAATGATAGGTGACTTGTCCATAAGTCTTATCCATGAGCTTTGTTACACATCTTTGAGTAGTTAACGTTCACCTTGAGTTATACACTCAACCAATGCGTTTGATGAATAGATTGGGAAGTAAAAATAATTTTAGGAAAGATTAAGCTCCTTTCCCTTAGGTAATAGTTTGTAAGGCAAACCATGTTATGGATTAATTAGCTCTTTATTGAAATAATAAAGTGGGCTTGAAGTCCACCTCAATCACTAACTACATAAGCTATGTTTTTAAGTTTTGAACAACCTTCAAGTGGTGGTAAGTGAGATTTTTCGTCCATAGGTTATAGATCATCTGTAGTATTAATATGTGGAACAAGATAAACAATATTAGGAACGTGATCCCGATCTTGGAATGGGTCAAATTCACAAAGAACAATATACTCAATGCCATCATGAAGGAAATTAACACAAAGGTGTACAATAGAATCCATAGATTACATGACATGAAGCCATGGTCTACCAAGAAAACAATTATAAGAGACTGGGAAATAAATGACAAAGAACATTGTGTTGATAGTTTTGGGTCCTATAGTAATAGGTAATGTAATGTGACCAACACATGGATGAATGGAACCATCATATACATGGAGTGAGAGGGATGATGGACTAACATCACGAGCGGAAAGACCTAAATTTTCAAGGAATGACATAGGACATAGATTAAGTTCAGATCCATTATCAATTAAAGTGTGCTTGATACCCATATTGAGAATGTGAATCATAATATGCAAGGTTGGGTCATCATCAAAAGTGTTTAAATTGATGTGAAGATTAGCTTTGAATGATAGGTGTTGAGAAAATTCATCTTCAAAAGTTTGATGTACTTAATCGGGGTGCTTATCACACGAATGTGGGTAGTAGTTAGAAGATTTTGGAATCTATACCTTACATCGAGAGCGTGTAAGAAAATAATCAGTAATTGAGATATTCATGATGAATAGGGTCTAGGATGACAAAGAGTGAGGATTTTACATGCGTGAAGATGGAATATGGGTTCACCAAAATGATTAACTAAAAATGATGTAAAATGGTAGCTAATCTAACTAGGAACATAAGTAAATAATAGTAAATAAAAGCAATAAATAAATATAGAAAGTGACCCAAGCAACTAGGCTAATGAAAATAGAAACCCTAATGTGCAAGAAGAGTAAGGAAATGAATTAGCTGATCTAGAGGCTGATCTGGACTGTGTCATAAAATGAAATGATTATTCGGGAAGTAATAATTAATATGCAGAGAGGTATCGAAATAGATAGATCTGAGCTATTTGAATGGAATGGGGTGCCCGAGAGAGGATCATAGCAATATGGGCACCCCGGTATGAGTTATGGTTTCCACCAGAGTGCATGCGGTAGGTCCGTAAACCAAACTTGCAGGGTTGGAAGATGATATGAAGCCCTCACTATCTATCACATGTAATTCATTTCTCTATGTTGAATTTCATCAATGATCATTGATGAAATATAGACTCTGCAAAACCGTAAAACAAACACCAAAACCTTAAAAGAGAAAATGCAAATGACGGGGTCGAATGTCCTCGGCTAGCACAATGGTGGACTTACTAACTAGTCATTGCACTATATATCATCTTGGATATATTTTTATGTTCTTGTGTGTGCAATTATTCCTTAGGATGTGCTTGTTTAAGTCACACTTTGTGAAAGCAAAGTGAGCAATAACTATTTATAAAAATGTAATAGAATGGTGGATGGATTAGAATACAATTCGCTCCTATGGAGTGTGATGTAGATGAGCCAACCTTGTTCCTTTGTGATGGAGCTAGATGGATTCAAGTGTATCCTTTAATGGATGCAACCTTAGGTGATGATATTATTGCTTAGTGTTTCGTCCCTCATTATGATCTCATAACTTTATATTTATATGGTTCTCTTGTTCTAATTTCGCGACTCACCCCGAAAAGGCCAACCATAAGAAATATGAAATGTTTCGAATGGCTAAAGAGTGCCCAAAAGTGCTTGGAAAGTGGAAAGAGGATTAGGGCACCTCATTGAGACTAGTGTGCCTATCGGTGCCCCAATCAAATTAAAAGTAGCATGTAACGGAAGAAACGTAGTGGGAAAGTATGTGCGAGAGGTCAGCGAGTAACCATAGAAAGAAAAGTAAAATTGCCAAATGATAGGGGTTAATTAGTAATTTCTTCACTCAAAAGCATATGAATAATAGCATGAGATCGGGACTAAATAATGTCTAAAGTGTGTGATATTGTGACAACACACTCTAAATACTTACTTTCTCCCTAATTTATTTCTTTTACCACCAATCCAAAAATTGTTTAAGTAAACAACCTTGAGCAAGTGATCTAAATAAGCATGGAATATTATTTGTATATGAATTTGGTGAGTTTCGGGACATCTTCCTGCTTGTATGTAAAAATACAAGTAGCCTTGGCATATCCATTAGGCATGGAGTCATATACTAACTAGTGAAACTTCTTGGAATTGTAAAAGCACAAAAATACCTTAAAGAACAACAATAAATATGCTAGAGACACGTATTTGACAACAAACACCCTATATAAGTGCATAAGAAACACATGAAAGGAAACTATAAATATCAATATGCATGAAGCACTTAGAGGAAAGTGCACACAACATCATTCTATGTAAAAATGTGAAACATGACCTCAAATTGTTTTTTTAGTTATATCCCATTAACTAGGATAGGAAGCTCATAACCACTCAACTTTGAGAGCTGAAAAACATTGTTTTGTTTACAATTTGTAATCAAATATGATCCACTCTAGAAATAATCAAACCTGGTGTGTCTTCTAGGATTAGTTATCTCTTCATCCCACTTAAGAACAATGTCATCCTCTCTCAATATTATTACACGTGATTTTTATTTATCATAATACCTCTTTAATTATGTTTGATGAAATTCCATTAATGTCATTACCTTATTTATGGTTTCTTCCAACTCCATTAACTCTACACATTTTATTTCCATTGAATCTTCTTACATCATCTCCATTTTTCTCGAGGTCTAGAGTTAGTAATTCATTAGAAATAGGAAACCTTACTTCTCTACCATAGACAAGCATGAAAGGAGAATTGTCAATTGATCTTTTAGGAGTAATCATATCATCCCATAAGGTTGATTCCAACTTTGAATGACATGATCTATGGTTTTCCACCATATTTATTTTGACGATTAAGAGAATATTCGTGTTGGTTGAATTATCCAATCCATTTCTTTTAGGGTAATAATTAGAAGATGTTGTGGGACGAATGCCAAGATTTAATTTCCATGTATAAATTTTTTTGCTAAGGAAATCTATTGTGTTGCCTGAGTTGATTGTTGTGGGAAAACCAAATCTTGTTACTAGACTTTTGTAAAAGTCTAAAACTGAATTCTAATTTGCTTCTTTCAAAGCTACTAATTTTTTCCATCTTGTGAAGTAATAATCCATTTATGACCTGCACTATAAGGTGGATTAATCATGCCAATAAAATCTAATCACCATTGTATGAAAGGATTATTTACCTAAATGGGTTGAAGAGGAAGGGTTCTTAACTTTATTTTTTTGCAAAAATGGCACACTTTGTAAACTAACTTACCCATGCATTAGCATGTTTGAATAAGTTTATCCAATAACAACCAACTCTTATTCCCTTCAAGGCTATAAATGTTGGTGTAAAATAAACACTAGATATACCTTGATGGAATTATTTAAAACATGTTTAATCTAATCTGAATCAACACATCTTAAAATAACTCCATTCACATATTTTTATACAACATGTTATCAACAAGAACATAAGCAATTGATTGAAATATACAAGATGTCATTTTTACTTTTACCAAACATTGTGGGTATAATAAGTCTAAAGAAAATGGATCGTATCTTCGGTCCAATTGTGATTCAATGAAGGAGAATTTGTGTTTGGGACATCTTTAAGCACTAAAATATGTTTTTTATCATGATGCAAGTCTGAAGTTAGTTTCTCACACATTCCTCTTCCTCTAACCAACTTAGGAATTTAAAATGAACATCATATTCCATAAATTGTGTGATCCAAATTTCCTTTTATCATTCAAATAATTTCTTAAAATAAACTCTTTAAGACGTAGATTAGAAACTATTAAATGAATCTTGTTGTTAAAAAGTAGAGGTCTAACTTTCTGTAGGCTTCTAATTTCTGAAAGAACTTATTTAAAAAAAAAACTATTTCACCTCATAATGTTGTAACCCTTGACTGAAAAAGGTAATTGGCTGCTCAAATTTGTCATAATTATGTTGCACCAACCTAGATGAGATTGTTTCGATTGTACCAAAATAATATAAAATAAAATCTACACTAAAATATGAACTAACAAGTGTTGGGTCTTGTGTTATATTGAGTTTAATTGATTCAAATTCATTCTTTCCTTTTATCTTCCAACTGTAAACCATGTTATTTTTAACATTGAAGTTAGCATCCTTGATAAATTTACAAAATATGGATTGAATCTTATGATAAAATTAATTCTACCCAAAAAACTTTGCAATTCCTTCTTGTGATTTGGTAAAAACAATGATAAGATTGCACTTAATCATTCCGGATCAATTGTGTGACCTTCCTTGGAAAAACTATTAAAAAGAAACTTACCCTCATGGGTGAAAACATGCACTTATTTGGATTTAATGAAACGTTATGTTGTCCGCATCTCTTATAAACTTGTTTGAGATGTATGATATGATTTCCAACATGCTTTGTGAAAATAGTTATATAATCCAAATAAATGAGATCAAAATTATTAATTAACCCTTGAAATGCCAAGTATATTACATGATGAAATATGAATCTTACATTTTTAAATCCAAATAACATTTGATTATATGCATATGTGCCCCATTTCATAGTAAATATTGTTTTAACCTAATCTAATTCTTTTACCAAAATTTGACTGTAACCAAAAAAGGTATAAAGTAATGAGAAACACTCTGAACCACTTACCCTCTGCAAAATTTGCTCCATTGACAGTATTGGGTAATGACCTTTAAAATAATCTCTTTTAAATATCTGAAATTGAAGCATAATTTTATCTCTCCATTATTTTTCCTCATGGAAATAAAATTGACCACCCATGATGGGTGTTTGAATCATAAAATAATGTTAGCTTTGATCAACTTATCCAATTATTGCTTCATGAATGGTTTAATTTTAGGATTGATAGGTCTCTATTTTTTCAGATTGTTTTGTTTTTAAATCAAATTATATTGTATGTTGAGCTAAGTCTGGATTAAAATCCTTAAAATCACCATAGTTTCATAAAAATAAACATAATCAAATTCATGAGAAAGTTGAATAAAAGTAATATTTTCATCGTTATTACATACCTTACCCAATTTGAGTGCTTTTCCATTACCAATGTTGATTTTTTCGTAATCATTTTGTTTGATCATCATATTAGACTTATCACTTATGACTTAATCATCTATGTTAAATATGGGTTCAAGAATAACCAATCCTTAAGGTATATTATTAGATTTCATCTAAATAATATGATCATGATATATTGTTGTTGTAATATATCTGATGTTTTACCAAAATATTAGCTTCCTCTTGCAAGAAATTGATTATTTGTTTATATAATTTGAACACTTTGCAATTGATAATATTTCTTGGGATGAAGGTCTTATAGTTATCTTCATATACTTATGATTTTTATCTTTCTTGATATGATTGGGAATATTAACTTTGAGAACCAATGTAAACAAACATATCCACATGTTTTTCTTCATTACAGGAATAGATCAAACATTGAAAGCATCAAAATATTTTATTAAATCCCATACCCCCTTCATGTAGGATCTAAGAAAGTTTCTCTTAGTTGCATCTTTTGCTCTGATTTGGTTAACCACGAGTTCACTATCACCAAAATATGTAATTTCTTCTCTCCTTTCCTCTTTTCCCACCGAATACCGTCCACGAGAGCTTCATATTCAATTGTGTTGTTAGTGTAAGTAAACTGAAATATCATATATGAGAATGAATTTTCCTTCATTGGGGAAATCACCATGATCCCTCCTACTCCATTTTTTCTTATTGATCCATTAAAGTATAATTTCCATAAACCTTCATCTTGTTGATTTATTTTGAAAAGGTTAGGAATAATAAAAAAATTAGGAAAAATATGTTATGAGACTTGATTCTTCAATATAGCTATGTGGATCAGTAACATTGATATGTAAACCTCTACTTTAGAAATTTATGAAACTAGAAAATGTTGTTCCTACTTCCAATTGTTGAAAACAACAAAGAAATTGAAAGCTAGTGAATTAATCGTAGTGCTTAGAAATACTTGCAGCAAATTAGAATGAAAAACTCAAGGAAAACACAATATTTTATCCTGAAACCTCCACTTGAGGAAAACTAGTAGGAAAGAGAAATTGTTATTTCTTCCCACTTATATATTAGCCAATTTAATTAATTACATACTACAAGACGCTGAAGGAAGACATCAATGTTACATCCACCCTCTATAATTTATTCCTCTGCACTTTAAACTTACTTCTACAATTCAATTCTAGTACCAAAGTCTTCTTGCTCACTTCTCCAATGAATTAATGATGAATTCCACTTGTTCTATCACTTAAACAACTTTCTCCCCATGTCCTCCCATGCACTAGAGAATGGGAAGAGACATCTAAGGAAGAGACAAGATAAGAAAAGTTTGAAATCCATGGTTGTTCATGGATTTATTTATTTTTGTTTCCTTAGAGACAAAAATGTAAGTTAAAGAAGACTAGTGGTTACGTAATCATTGATTTGTGTAAAGGGGTAGTTACTGCAATGATAGTTTGTAGAGAGTGGCAAATCTATAACTTAACATTCTAATCTTATTTATGATTGATTTTTTTCTAGTTTTGGTTTCTTTGATGAAGTGGTGTTTCTCTAGATCCCTATAGATCACATCTCCCCTTATAAGGAGGATTATTTTCCCACAAAATTTTAGTAGGGGAGTCAATGAGGAAACCATTCCCTCACTTTCTCCTTCAAGTACCATTGAGCCTTCCACGGTGTCTTCCCATTGAGTCCAACCGCATAAAATCTTGTGTACCTTTCCTTGTCTCTCTAATATTTTGTTTCAACATTACGTCCTCCTCCAACTCAACTCGTTAATCCAAGACGCAATATTCTACGAAAGGTAGTAATTTACATTCTTGTTCTTTGTCAACCATGGATTAATTGATTAAAACACATTAATTACTTAATTAATCATTTAAATATCTTACATGCACAATTATCCCATCTATATCAATATTTATTTCTATTAATTAATTAATACCCATTATCTTTCCCTAACCTACCATCTATTTAGGAGGATTTTATCTAAAATCCATCCCCTTGCTTTTCTCCTTTCTATTTTTATGTCATAACTACCCAAATATCATCATCTTCCCACTTATATCCTTTAATGCATTTTACCAATTCTTAAAAATTCAAAATCATGGAAAAAGCATGAAAAATCCTCCCATTGTGGAAACTTTCTCCGTAGTTGGCGGTGACCCAGCCCAATCACCATCAACCCTATAAAGCTATTCTTCTCTTCCAAGAAAATCATCAGATGCATGCAAACATCTGAGCTCTCTAGTAACTGTGGACCTTCCCTCTTGTCGAGCATTCATGCAATAGGTCATAGATCTCCCAAGCATTGTCTTAACCTACTCGCATCACTTAAGATCATATTTCATGATACTTATCGGTATATCTGTGTTTTTATTGAGATTTTATTAAATTACCTTAGTAATACTTTTTAAAAATATTTTGTAGGCACATAAAAGCTTTTGTAGCATATAGGAAACACTTAGAATCCTTCCCCTATAGCTCCATTTCATACAGGTTTCCATATTCATCATTTTATCGGGGATTTTTACTTCTAAATATTTTATCTCCATGTTCAAATCCATCCTCCCGGTTGTTGTCAACCTACTTGTCCATAGTCTAGGTTGCCATCGACCTAGACTAGGTAACACTTCATTTACAATTATTGTAATTTAATCAGCTCTAGATTAATTTCTATCATCTTCTCAGATTTAGTAACAGTTCTATTTCTGCATGCTTTTACTATCATATCCTTTATTTCTCTTTATCTAAACAATGGGGGTTGACATTCACGAAAGGAGGCCAAAATATTTTTGGAGCCGACATTCTCCTAGGAGCCGCCACATAAATATATATAATCAATATTATTTTCAGTCTTATTTGGAGGTTTCATCAAATTCACAAAAGTAGAATCCATCATTACTCAACGCTCATATCACATCACATCCAAAGTAACATAAACCCTCCATCATTTCTGAGTTTGTTAGTTTCTTTAGTAGTTAGTGCATTAACCTCATTAAGAATGAGAAACTTGGTAAAAATTCCTGGAATGCCTAGTGGGACCACCCTTTTGGTGATCTCCTTATTTTCTATCTATATTTCACTTTTTTGTCTTCCACTAACAATGTTGTGTTAAGTTCCACTTTATTTCTTTCTCATGTTGGGTTCATGGCTTGGATCACCCATCGCTCAAGAGTGCAAAAAAATAGGAAAAGCGTTATCCAGGTATTCCTCACTTTTTCCCTATTTTCTCCTTTCTGCATTATAATTTTCCATTCTTGTTTGTTTCCTCATCAAATATCACACTTCATTTTGGGTTTAAAAGAATATCATTTTTACATCATGCTTATTCATATAGTTTAAGTAGGGGTTTAACTTACTACATATCACATCTTATCACACATGACCTAAAACTCAAAAATCAAATCATACATCAAAAAAATTACTCTCTCGATAGAGTGGTTGGAATTTGATCACCCAACAAGATGTCACCTAAGAAATTCCTAGCCATAAATTACCTGAAACTAGACATAGTTTTACTTCTCCTAGGTCCTTCATTATCCATCCCTTTTTAATTTTTACATTCTTAATCAAAACATAAAAGGAATTATTTTCTTGACTTGTCTATTTAAAATGGAATCAAACTTCTCCTTGAATAGTCCTAAACAATCCACCAAAACCACATCCAAGCCCTTAGTTACTTCTAGAACTTATTCTAGCCCCGTCTATGACTACCTTAACCATAGACCCTCTACTTATCGACCATGTCAGCCGGTATATTCCACTCCATCCCCACCATATTCTATCATCTCTGCTTCACCTAGCATGACTATGCCTATCCAACCTATTGACCTTCTTGTCTCTCCCACATCAGATCTTCTTGTCCAATCCCCATCATCCTATCATGATCCTTCTTCTCCCCATCATATATCTCCCCAACCAATCTAATCTTCACCACTTGATATATTTAGACAACCCTTTCCTAATCCACCACCAAAATAATCATATTCACCCTCTACATCATATCAATTTAACCAATTTTCAATCAACACCATACACCATACATCTTCCACCATATCTATTTCACCACCTTCATCATTCACCGCTATCTTAGATATTGTGCCTACCACCCCTTTAAGGGATATCCTCACATCCATTATACCCATGATCACCTTACCTACCTCCTTAACTTCCATTGCATCTCTTTATTCTACATCCAATCATTCTCTTACCACATCCACATCAGCCTTGACTGCACCTACCTCTCTATCAACACCTACCATGCCTAAAACATTGACCACATATCTTCCAAGAACACCCATCATGAGTCTTATTATCTTCTACATCGACAAATCCACCCATGTATACCTTAAAATCCTTACCAAAATTTTCATTTCCCATGCCTACATCATCCAGGTTCATCACAATCTTATACACCTACCATCCCCATATCTACATCCCCCATCGCATCTTCTCAATCTACATCCACATCCACGATGCCTCTTGAGATAAACACAAAAGTCATTCATACTTATCCTATGTAATCCCCCATTTCATACACCCCGATATCACCTCCTTCTCACATAGACCTCATCAATTGAATCATCCAAACACCCCTTTCTATTTCTGTAGCCACACCTACTCCCATTATTGATTCCACACCCACATCTACCCCATCTACTTTGTTGGATTATATTCTCTCATCTACATCTATTCCATCCTTTCTTATTGTTCCATCCTTAGATTCCATACCAGTTCCTCTTTTTGTGCTTCTACCTACACCTACCACATCGACCATCAAGACTATATCCCCATTATTCCCTTCTTCATCCACACAAACTTCATCATTTGAAAAATCTTGGAGAGAAATTCAACTTACATAAACCATAGGTTATCCTCTCGTCTCATCCACACAATCATACATCCCTATACCTACCCAATCTTCACCTTCCAAAAGAGTCTATCATGAAAAATCTACATCCCCGTTAGACACCACACCACCATCATACCCTCTAGTATAGATTATTTTCATCCCTCCCAAGGGTGCTTCTTCACAATCCAAATCTAGCCACCTTTGTCAATTTATCCACTATGACCATGATGGATTCGTGGTGATATCTCGATATCGGTAGCCCTCTACTATGAAATCCATGCAAATGATGTCCCATTTCCACTCCATATAACATGTGGATAAAGAATTCCATCCGGATGTTGATGTTCAAAATATCTCAAAACAACAAGACACAAATCTAGATATATATATATATATATATATATATATATATATATCTTAATCCCTCCAATAAAATAACTATCTTAGTGTGGTGTTCATCTTCTTCACCCCTAGATGTGATGAATAAGGTGCTTGATGTTGCTTCGCTACAATTACCTACCTCAAATCTCCATCCCTAGGCACGTGTATCTAATCTCTACATCTGAGAAGAAAATTTGGCTTAAGTGTCAATCCCTCAAATTTCACCTCAAAGGGTCTCGAGACTCAATAATTGCTCTAGCCGATACGTAAAAAATTTCATGAGGAAGTTATTGCAAGATCCTTCTCTATAAGTCTGTATCAACTTAAGTAGCCATAACCACATGATTTCAATGACTCAAAGTATCAACAATAACATTCTCCTTCCCCTTAACATGTTCTATCTCCAGATCGTACTCACATATCAGCTTCATCCAATGTTGTTGACGTGCATTGAGATTGGGTTGTGTGAAGAGGTGTTGAACGCTCGATGATCTATCCGAGAATGAGTCGGATATTTGGGCTCATAATCCTTGAGTTTATGGGACTTAAAGGAAACCACATAGCCATCCTACATCAAAATCCTCCTATCCTAGGCAAAAATCATATGTGGAAACAAATAAGTCCCATTATGGATCTGACATTGCTAAAATCGGAGCTATAGTGAGGCACTCCTTTAGAGTCTTGAAGGCTTTCTCACATTTTTCTGACCAAATAAACTTTTTCCCTTTCCCCTGAAGGGAAGTGATGGGATAGGCAATGCATCAGAAGTCCTAAATAAATCTTATATAGTATCCTCCAAATCCCATGAAGTTACATAGCTTGGTGACACTAGTCATCAGCGGCCAATCAATAACTACAATAATCTTGGAAGGATTGATTTGCACCTCTAACTCGAAAGAATGTAAATTTTTCCGTGTTCTCATAAATCTACTTCTCTTAAAGACACTGTAGAACCTGGAAAAGGTGCTCCTTGTCTAAAAATATGAGCATGAAGTGGTCTAAAATATATCCTAAATACCCTATTCATAAAACTCATAAACACCGTGGGGAATTCGTCGATCCCATGAATGCCATAATCAGCGTAAACTCGTAGTGGCCATATCTCATGTAGAAAGTTGTCTTATGAATATCGCCTCTGCCCGAATCCTCACCGGTGATAACTAGACTTAAGATCTATCTTCAAAACATGGTTGGACCCTTAATCTGATCAAATAGATCATTAATGCGTGGAAGGGGGTAAACGATTCTTGATCGTTACTTTGTTTAGTCATTGGTAGTATATACATAATCTCGTAGATCCATCCTTCTTCTTTATAAAAATGACTAGTGTACCCCATGGGGATACACTAGGATAGATTAGGCCCTTCTCAAGAAGGTCCTCTAACTACAACTTTAGCTCACATAGCTTAGGGGTGGTAATCCTTATTAAGTGCGTTAGATAGGATTTTCTCTAGGAACCAAATCTATATGGAAATATATCTCATGTGGGGGAGGTAGGATAGGTAGATCACCGGGAAAACATCTCAGTAAATTACTATAAAATGGGGTGGTCATCGGTGAAGTCCTACTAGAATCACCCTCGAGATATGTTGCTAAAAAAATAGCATAAAGCTAACATACCTAACGCACACACCACTTCAATTACATAATGGATATGGTGCAAATAGAAATAGGCCTCCTAACCCTAACTATCACTGACTCAACTCCTAAATTGTGTGCACAAGATATAACTTTACTATAATAATCTACTCTAGATATGTGTGCATATAGCCAATCTATAACCAAAATAACTCCATATTTACCCGGATGAATGATGCAAAGATCCAGGGTCATGGTGAAGGGTGCTACGTCAACTACACACTCCTTAACTAAGGATTCCACTAAGATCTTGGCTCTAGAAGTCACCTTAACATCCCAACTAAGGCCCTACCGAACTACCACTAGCTTGCATCACTCTACTAATGATGGAAAAATAAAATAATTCTAAGATCTATGATAGAGGTAGAAATACCACCAATGCTACGTGAATTATCTATCACTATATCGTGGTGCTCTTCGTGGAAGTTAATGACCGATGCATAAATATTGTGGATCCTGGCCATGTCACCAATTATAGGCTTAGAAATGTGACCCTTACCCTTGTTATTAGGTTTCTGCAGATACTCTCTCCAATGATTCCCCTATACACCACATCCATAACAACTACCTTGTCCCCTCCAATGAACAAATCCTCTCCGCTTACTCGGGAATCTATGTTATAGACCCGTGATCCTTCCACGGACTACTATGAGAATTATTTATGCGCTCCTAGTGATTGAGCCACAGGTGGAGCTTGTGTTCGATGGGTCCTCTAGGTGGTGTTCCAATGCTACATCCTCTTTATCTATCCTGTCTCAGTGGAGGTCAAAAGGGTGGATGGGACTGCTGATGTTGATATTGTTGATGTTGATGTTGTTGTTGTGATGGCTTGAAAGAAGAATGTGATGAATTGTTTCTACCACAAGGAGGAGGTGTTAATCCCCTCAACCAACTATCTTGCATCTGTTCAATATGGATCCTCACTTTATACCTATTCTATTGGGTCTTCCTCTCCTCTGCAATGTAGGACTTCTCAACGACCTCTCGCTAAAGTATTTAGAAAATGCATGCACACTGCCACTCCATACTCCAAGTTCAAGCCCCCGATGAACTTGTGAATCCTAACTTCCTCATCCCGCATCTAGTCTACATACTAAACCAAGTCCAAAAACTGAATCTCATACTCATCCACTTTGTTATATATGCCTATCCCAAGTCATGAAACTCATCAATCCTCTACGGAATAAATCATTTGTACAAGTATTATCTCCTGAATCAATCATTGAATATATCTAATGCCACCATATTCGAGTCCATGTGGAGCTTTTGCTCCTTAGTCCTCAACTGCACACGAGCCCCGTCTCTCGAAGAAATGAATTAAAACACGAGCCTTTGTGTTACTAGAGCAATGAGATAGATTGAAGCATCCACTCAAGCTAACTAATAATGCCTTTTCTTGAAACCATCCCGTATCTCAAAAAAATGAGATAGAAAAGGATTTAGAATCATCGAGATATGTTATGTCATTGTCAACTATCTACTTTGGGGTCTATCCTCATGGTCATCTCTTTGTCCAGGTGCATAGATCTCTCTTTATATCCCTCGACTAGATCTCCATGTCCACCCTATGGTGAATTTGGTCTATCTAGCTCCACTTGGGAGTTCTCTACCCTATCCTCTTTACTATTTCTTCAATGTGCACGAGCCTCTACTAATGGTTCCATGTCATGTTGGCTAGGTTATCTCCTACTAACCCTCCATGTATAAAAGAATTGAAATCATGTAATTTATGTAGTATCTGTAACAATACAATGTGGACTACGTACTCTAGGGTGCTATATCTAGCTCAACGTGCGAGAACTCCTCATCTAGTCTGCACCTTCCGCATAGAAAAATGGGAGAGTTAGTTCATCATCATTTATGTTTGTTTCAGTTTACAAGGTTCTTCTATGTTTTAAAATATCATACAATGTTGTGTGTTTTACTTGTAGGTTGTTCTATGTGTACTTGTTATGTTTCGTGTTGTCCAGTGGTCCAAGTGTTGAACCCACGACTCTCATACCAAGTGTAACGCCTAAAAATCGACATTCAAAACCTTACCCAAATATATTAATTTATTAGGTGAAATTTTACAGGATTTTTTTTTTGTTTTAAAGGTTGTAAGTGTTAGGAAATAAGAGATAAAATATGCGGAATAATGCCTTACAGAATCGTAATAGTAGAAACTAATATGCGAAAATATTACACATCTCAAATAAAAATGTAAAATAAATAACACAATATAGAGAGACAAGATTTAACGTGGTTCATCCAATTTGGGCTACGTTCACCAAGAATCACTTGCTCATATTTTATTACAAGCCTCCACTCTCTCAATACAATACCCAGATCCGTTTGGAGCTATGCTCAACAAACTCTACAAAATTCACACTCGAATTCAAAACACATCTCGTAATACATTTGCTTGTATTTCTATCATACGCATAAGACCATATAAATAGACAAATCGCTTAAGCATTTTTACAAAACCGTGGGTATCAAATAATGGGTAAAAAATAAAAGCTGTCCCATAAACCTATGGGTAGTGAAGAGGAGGTTTTATAAAACAATGGGTACTTTGAAAACCATGGGCCCAAAAACATCCCATAACAGATTACCCATTACCCATGGGTTAATAAACCACCCATGAAAATTTGCTTACGGGGCTTCGCCCGAACCCCCTTTTTCGATCGGGGCTTCACCCCGAACCCCCGACTTCGCTCACCGGCGAGCGGGACCACCATAAATATACCCGAGTGTAATACATAGAAGGTGTACCACACTCTAAGATGAAAATAGGCTCCACAAACATAACAGTAAGGGTTATAAATATCAACCTCTTTTAAATTAATTTAGGTTAATAATCTCTACACATTTGGAATTCATTCGTAACCAAATCAATTGATTAATTATTATTAGTCTACTTATTAAATCCATCTTAGACCATAATCCTCATTCCGAGGTTCCTTTTATTTTTATTTAAATAATGACGAACTTAATCACATTGTGTTACCCCTTCATATTTATTCTTATTATTATGATTTAATTAATTCATAAGTTGATTTAAATTTGTTTCCCCTAACCACTTAACACCCTTATCCATGATTTAGTTATCTAACTATGTATTTAAATTCTAAATAATTTAATTCCTTAGTAATATTAACCAATTGACCATGCACAATATTATTGGATAAAACCCTAACTCAAGTCATGTATATATTTATCAAACTAGATTAAAAAGTGGTCACATCCAATACTAACCCACAAAAATCCATGTTCACTAAATACCCATAGTATTAATTTAAATCACCTAATCCTACAAAAATCCCACACTTAAAATGTTATAGGATTCATTCTCTACAATTAGATCTAATCAATAGGGTCCTTTAGGTCTTATGTTTGACTAAGGAACCCTAGGAATCCTTATGAGTTTCCTTTTATTCTTTCTTTCCTTATTTTTTTCGTTTTAATTATTTTTCTATGCAGGTTGAGGAAGAATGGAGGACATGGAGCCAAGAAGAGATTGTGAAGGGTTTTTCTTGGTTTGGAAGGATCTACACACCATTTTTGGGCTTGTTTTATTTGGATTCCTCTCCTAGGGTTAACCATAAATATTATTGGTTATTCATATTATTTTAAGTGTTTACCCAAATCAGGTTATGGGCATTATTTGCCCCATTTTATTCTTTGTTGCAACAGAATATACATACATACATACATACATACATACATACATACATACATACATATATATACATATATATATGTATATATATATATATATATATATATATATATATATGTATATATATATATATATATATATACATGTGTGTATATATATATACATATGTGTATATATATATACATGTGTGTATATATATATATATATGTGTGTATATATATGTGTGTGTGTGTGTGTGTGTGTGTGTGTGTGTGTGTGTGTGTGTGTGTGTGTGTGTAAGGTCGCGTAAAGAATATAAATTACCATGTAGTGTTTAAAGTGGCACTGCCTTTGTTACAAGGTTTTAGATTTTAAATAAATGGGTGGGGGTGCCACCCCTACCCTACCCATAATCTAAATTAATGGTTGGGGTTGGGCGTCACCCCCACCCCTTATAATTCTTTTTAAAAATATAGTGGAAATTCAGCCAATATTAATTCAAACCACTATTTTTATATCTAGTATAACATTTGCTTTATAAAGCCAATGGATTGGTATCTAACTTATTATTTCTGAATTTTATACACACACACACACACACACACACACACACACACACACACAAAAAAAAAAAAAAACATCATTTCCTTTAAACATATAAATGTAATTTATATAGATATATTTATTTATATATAATTATATATATATCCCTTCTTGTTTTATTTCTAAGTATAGACTTAAGTGGGTTAGTTTAGGATAATTAATTAAAATTAACATATAAAATTATATATCTACGATTTAAATTTCTAGTGTATTTTATATTGATTTACACAATGATGGATTAATTTTTTTTTGAAAGAGGATTGCACAAATGATAGGGAACAAATTTCTTCCTTAATTAACAAGGCTAATCAGTATATATTTTCCTTTTCGATTTGATTTAAAATTTGGCAATAAGAATTTATTAAACTACAAATGCATCCATCACAAGGAGTAAATATAAGGTTCCACTAAGTATAACTATTTTCTTTTTCTCCTTTAGCATATAAATGGAATATTAAAAGATAATTTAGAAGAAAACACCAAAACAATTACCCCTTTATAATTGCACTTCAAATAAGGATACTTTCCATTGACAAGACAAATGCACTCTTGGTATAAGTTATAAGTATGAAGGAAATGTAATAATAACAAGATGCAACTTCACATGTCTCTTTTCAAACATTAACATTTCTTGGATAATCAATAAAAATAATTCATGCATAATACATTCACGAGAGTTGAAACTTTAAAATGCAAGTTAAAAAAGCCCTCCACTTAAGTGGAGACAACATGGATAAAAATTTACAAAATTAGGACTCCTTCGTGTCTTCTAAAAAATACAACTATGTCCAAGGATTCCACTTGAGCTCCACTATTCTCTTCAACATCAAATACAACAACAAGAAAGGGGGATTAGACAACGCTCTCCACCCAACAAAAATTCAAATGAGGGGAAGAATTCTCCCTCCTCATTGTCCCCAAACTCCAACTATAGAGAAATAAGAAATAGATGCAACTAATGAAAAATTTCACAAATAATTCAATATTACAACACTCGTATTACATCTATGTAAATGACACATTCAAACACAAAAAGACAATAGCACAATATATAAATCTCAATACATAGGATTATAATCTAATACAAGGGAGAATAGAATAATGGTAATCATCTCCTTTTATCTCCTAAATGAGTTAGGGTTCCACCAAAAAGACTTGGAAGTGCACATCAAAATACTCATCGATACCTTTTCCCTCCCACTACAAGATGCACAAAGTGTAGAAATTTTAATCATTTTCTCTCCCCATATGTGAAATCCTACTCATACTCCCTCCACAATGCCTCACAATTCCCTTTTCCCTCCTCAAATGGTGACATTTTCTTTATCCCACTCCTCACTTAAGGCAAAAATCTACCAAACCCAAACAAATCACAATATACAACCATTCATTTACAAAATACACAAAAAATTAATGGAAAAAAAATGGTATATACCCTACCTTTCCATCTCAAGCATCCACAATATTCAATAGATTAAAACTACTACAAACCAAGAAAGTCTCCCAAAATAAATCTCCAAAATCTCCAAGAAATAAATCAAAGAAAATTTCAAAAGAACAAGAGTGAAAATGAAAATGAGTAACCCCCAAAACTTCAGCACAACATCAAAAAATATAAAGATGAGGAGAGGAGGGTGAGTTGGCTCCATGTAGGATGCCACATCACTTCTTCTCAACTCTACATCAAAAAGTAAAACATAAAAAATAAAAATAATAATAAATTGGTGGATGAGGCTTGGACAAGTTTCTTCCACACTCAAATTCTCACTCCATACCTATAACGATGAAATTAAAATGTTTTGTAAGAGAGTACAATTAATTGTCTGTTCTCTACCCCAAAACACATAATGAGGCCTAAAATCAACCCCCAACATCATAGGTATAGTTGGTGGGTTAATTTAAGAGGCATGGGACAAGCTTAACTTGTCCCACAAGCCTCTAAAATTGGCTCCAAAGTCAAATTTCCATATTTTAGGGATAGGTTGAGTGTGCACATAAAAATAAATTAAAATCTCAATCAAATAAATATATCCCGAGGACTATCGACCACAATTAAATGTTCCTTCATCACAACCCATTTTAATTTAATCCAGATGATTAATCAAATTAAATAAGATCACATTACTTAACACTAATAAAGTGAAATACACTACACTAACACATCACATACTCAACAATTAATTAAAAAAGAAAGGGGAAAAGCGCGCATAACCCATTGTAACATTTTCAGTTATCCCACCATGGAATCATTGACCAAAATAAGCTCACACTTATTTTGGGTCAACTAACACCATTTCCCCTTCTTGTGATTCAATCTATTTTTATATATTTTAAGCACTTAAGGTCACCTAAAAGCACTTCCATCGATTGGAAATTTTTCCCCTTTCCAAAAATATAAAGAAGTCCTTCTAACGCCTCATATTTTGCAAATGTCGGGCCGACGAGCCTTGAGATGATTTTTTGCCAAAAGTGGGCCGACGGACTGGGAAGACTTTTCGACAAAGGTGAATATTATGGACCGATGGGGCTGGGAGATATCTTGGGTCTTTGAGATTTTCACTAAAAACCGCAATTTACAATTGTGGGCCCATGAGCCCATGGAGGATCTTTGCGTGAAATGAAGGAAAAAATGCCTAAGGCCCGGAAAGGGACATGTGGCCATGTTTCAAGTCAAATTAGGAAGGAAGATCATAGGAGGCATTTTTCACTTTTGTTTTTTAAAGGCGTAAAGTATAAAAGTGAGCCTCACCTCCGCCGATCTTTGAGAGAATCCACGTGTCAAGCCTTTGTTAGTTGTAGGGAAGCGGGCCGTCTTGGAAACTTTGGAAAATTTTCCACTTTCTCAATAAAGTGCTATTTGCATTTCGAGCCCGTGGAGGCTTTTGGATAAAAGTGAAATTCAGGGCTACAGCGGGGCTGCGGTAGGTTTTTATAATTTTGTAATTTTTCACAAAAGGTGCCAAAGTGAATTTCGGGCCTGTGGAATCATTTTGTAAAACCAGTTTTTTCGCCATTTTTGTACGGATTCAATTCAAATATTCAAATGGGCATAAATTTCAATCCAATGCTTGAAATTCGATGAATTTGGTACCATTGGAAGGGTCTCGGACCTGCTCTATGCCATGGAAACATAAAATATTATTTTGGTAGGCTTTATGGGGTGAAAAATAGGAAAAAGCATTTCACGACATTAATATGGGATCCGATTTCTTCAACTACTCGGGATTTTTATTTTGGTCTACCATCTTTCCTTCTCCAACACGCCAAATAGACATGGGAACTAGAACCTGACAGATTGTAGGTATATTTGCAGGGGCATTGATGGTTGGTGGTTGAGCTTTCGAGAGAAAAATACATTTTTCCTTCTTTCTCTCTTGCCTCAACTTTCTATATATGGTAAACACTTCTCATTTAAAAGGAGATATTTTTTAGGATGTGGGGAAACTCTGTCGAATTTGTTTCCCAACACCATTTGAGTTGTAAGACTTCTCCTACGCCTGGAAAGCATATTTGTGCCTCCGAGCATAAATGTAATGGTATGTGTAACTTTTAGAGAAATAAACTCATGTTTTTGTGGTGTTCTTCAACCCTTTCTCGTGTTTTGTTGTTTCTTTGTGCCTCTCCTTTCAGATCTTGTTTTTGTGCATGTATTTCACCTTTGCAGGAATAAGATGTCATGTTTCATGGAGTTTTAATGGTGGATAAGGATCTGGGTTTGTGTAACTTCTGTCTAACGTCGCTCATATTCTTTTTCCCCATTTTATCCTCCTCGTGAGTATCTCGCCTCTTTCCTTTTCTGGTGTATCACCGCTTTAGTGTAGGCTCTCTTTCTTTCTCTCTTTCTCCCTATCTCCTTGGAATGGTTAGATTAGGATAGATTAGTTTTTCCTACATTAGAGTAGATTGTGGCAGGTAGTTTAGGAATAAGAACCAACTTTCTCTAGAGGTCCATCTCAAGTTTACAAGTCCCACAAACAGAGATGGTCCAAAAGTATGCAGATCACACCAAATGCCCCACACCAAACTAGGCCATTCGAGGTTACTATGATTTTACACTAATAGTTTTGGCACACCCAGTGGGACACTGAGGTTAGATTTTCTCATCTTTCCAAGGTGTCTCACTATCAAACAATAAATCTTAAACCACTGTACTCTGCACTAACAGTTTTAGAAACCAGGTGGGACAAGTCCAAGCACCTTATCACTTCATTTCATCAAGTCGATGTGTTCTTGGTGAGATTTGGCCTTTGGAGGCATACGCAAAGCACATCTGGAAACTCCATCTGGTCAATAACCCATTCTATAAGTTACAAACTTTCCTTCCATCCATTTCCACCCATTCTTCTTTCCACATCTTTTATTTCCTTCCATCCTATGAAGTTGTGTAATCATGACTTCATTTCCATCTTGGAATTCAAACTTCCAGGCAAAGTGTAATCCACCTCCAATTTATTTAACTCTTCCAAATCAACATTATGATTAGATCCAGAATAATCGTGCTTACCCATATGAACAGTGCCAAAACCAGTTTGGCTATGGAGCTTATCAAGAACAAGGGTATGCATGTAATGATAATAGTTACCTGAAGATGTTGATCTGCTAGAGAAGATTCAAAGGATGGAGGTTAGCATTGTTAAGTCAAGGGCTACAATACAAATGAAGGCATTCGTGGATTGGTTGCGAGCCACCTTGTCCATGAGAAGGGCCTTTTCCAAGACATTACATCCCTTAGGAGCACCTTGATTTCATGGTTGAAATGTTGCCCCAACTTTCACAAAGGGAATGAGGATGTTGAGGCATATGAGGAAAGTGTGAGACAACCTTGTCAATGGGTAAGTCAGTCACCAGACCTTGTCCTTCATTTTCTCTTTATCAAGCTTTATCATTTCAGCAGTGTTAAGAGTCAAGCCCCTCACTTGTTGTCCCAAGTGTTGATTTCCCTTCTCCATCTCCTAATATTCCATCTCATCTCAATTATTCTACCCTTTTCCCTTCCAAGAAGTCATCCCCTCTAAAGAAACAATAAGTTCCACTTCCCTCACCACCACAAACAATTACAAAACTGGTTGAAACCCCATCCAATCCTCCTCTTGCCTTCCCAATTCCATGTGGGGAAGAGATTCCAAAAACCAGTCAAGGAGAACAACAAGAAGAAGAGCCAAGAAAAGAAGAAAATATTAGAAGCTTGGTGAGCTTGGATCTAAAATTTGGGATTACAAAGATCCCCTTGATGGTTTATCCAATAGAGGAGGTCATGGATGAAGAGCCGGTGGTGGTGAGGCTGAGTTTACAGCAGAAGAACAAGAACAACAAGAAGAAGATCAACAATATGTTTTCTCTAAATGCAATGTCCATAGTGGCACTTTGTCTGATGAGGATGTTGATCCAATCCAAGCTGCACACTTAGTCATCAAAGAAGAAGAACAATCAGCTCCAAGTCCTATTGAAGAGGAGCAACTGGAAGAGATCAAATCAGAGTTGAAGCCACTTGATGAAGAAAGCATTGTTGAAGATTTTTGCTTTCATTTGAAGGGCTTGATTTGATTGATGAATCCATAATTGAGGAGAAACATACAATTCAGAGTCTTCAAGTATAGAGTAGTCCACAAAAGAACCTTCAGTTCTTCCTCCCACTTCATCCCCCTAAAACTCTAATGTTGAAGAAGAGTTTGAGATTTCAAACTTCATGTTTGAAGATGAGGGGAACCATGGTGAGCAAGTTTTAGATCAGGAGGACACCATGGAGGAGGTTGAGCACATGCAACAAGAAAACAAGGAGGAAAATTATTTGTCTGACTTGGAGGATTTCTTTGATGGAAAGTAACCCATGGAGATCACATCATTTTCTCCTCCATCATCAACCCCCCAAACACATGAGATTGCTTCCATGAAGGAGAGCATTTAAGGACAACAGCTTGCACTTCATAACAGCCCTCTAGAACCAAGGTTGGAAGATATGAATCTTTCATGTTCTTCACAGGAGAAGGAAGGGAAATTTCAAGTAGATATCATTATCTCTTCCACACCATCCACCTAAGAAGGTCATTAGGAACACTCCATTTTGGAGTTAAATATCGAGCAAAGGGGAAAATTCAAAGGACCGATCTTTCCCAATCGATACTTGGCTTCATTGGAGGCAAGGGGGAAGCCACAACTAGTCATTCTTGCTCCAAAGCATGAGAGAGAGCTTAAAAGTGCCAAGGATAAAAATAATTACTCTTGAAACCAAGTGAACAATATACTCAAGAGGTATTTGTTTTGTTTCCAATTGATACCTTAATGGAAGGAGTGAAGAAACTATTGGTATCCAAATTTGATCTCCCTTTCAATGTGAGCAACATCACAAATTCGACACAAATATTAGAGACCGAGAGATCATAACACGTGTCTTTTTGTAGCCAAGGATGAGATCTAACTGGTTCCTTGTCACTCGATTTGTGGAGAGATGGGTAACACCTTCAAGAGGATTTGACCTATCGTCACTACTTTAGGTAGTGCCTCTTCACCAAGGTGAGAGGACCCTTTGTGTAACATATTTTTGATGAAGGAGATGGAGATATCCATATTTTGGACAAATTTCATGAAGAAATCCTCGGAAAATACAATCAATACTCCATAATTTAACTTTTAAGAGTTGTCACTTCTAAACGATGGAGATACTTTCAACACAAGGTTAAGGTTATCAAGACATTAAGAAATCATGATTGTTCTCGCATATTTTAGTTAGTACATTTTTTTCCTTTGTTGATACATAGGGCAAACAGGGGTAGTTAAGGGTGGATTCATGGTTTTTGTATAATTTTGGTAGGGGATGAAGAAGGATAAAGTTGATTATACTAGATCTTGAAGCGACTTCACAAAAATGAACAAATCAATAACAGAAAACTCGTAGAACAATTAAGATGCTCCTTCAACCATAAGGTGTGCTTTAATGGAGGCCTAGATCAAGACATTTTCACATGATCTTTGAGACTATAACAAGAAAGATTGAATTGAAAGACTCAATTAAACACCAAAGTGTTTTGCCAATCATGCGTAAGGTACACCAAGACTTACAGATAATCTTTATCAAAAAATAATAGTGAATTGATTTTAAATTTGTTTATCTCATCCAAGATGAAGGATCTTCTTGAAATGAAATTGCAAAATACCGTTAAAATGTCACATGGACGAGATCCTATGTGATTTCACAAAGATTTCGATGTAAGATTGCAATAGGAACGAAGGAAACCATTTGCAGACATTCAAACAAAGCAGACAAAAAATTGCTAGAGATTGGACACAAATTAATTTAAAAATTTATTAGATTCATCAGCAAGGAAAGCTTCCAGAGAAATCTCGAGGTGCTCGTCAATGGATATACATCTGCAACTAACTTGACACGATAGGAAATCTAACACGAATAAAATAACAGTTATCTCACTTGGTCTCTCAGGAAGATGGATTTCTCAAATTTTCTCTTAAGAATTCAACCCCACCATTTTCAAGAGTATTCTCATTGCATTTATAAATTTTTCTCACTCAAATTTTCCTCCAAAAGAGAAGAATAGTCAAGGGACCTTTGCTTCTTACCAATTTTCTTCAGGGAATGACGTTTAACAAATTTAGATCCAAAAGCTGCTAGGTGGACCAATTGTGAACTGCTCACATTTCTTGGGCCCTCGACTAATGACTAGGATGCCATCCCACAACATTTTCGAAATCCTTATAATAATTTTTATTCTCTCATGTGAGAAATCCCCTTTTTAATCATTTTTCGGAGACTCTGCATAGCTGGATATGACAGTAATCCTTTTCACTCTTAAGGAAACACCTTTATCATCTTTCGCACCTACACTTTCATCATTTCACCCTTTTTCCCTCTCTTTCCTCTACAATTCTGCCCCGCATTCATCTCCTATGGGAATTCCCATTTTTACGAGTGCCTGAGAGCAATTCCCACTTCAAAATATCGACCTTAACAATCCTTGGAGTCACAATATAAGTTTCAAATCCATTCAATGGCACCTTACAGACAGAGACGACAAGTAATATCATCAAAGAATGATGAAAAATAGTGCGTATTCACGTCTCCATGAGTATTGGAGCAAAAATGGTAGAAAAACAAGTGAAATGCACAAAAACCATTTATTATGCCCCTTTTCCACTTTATATCATAGTTGTTCACATGTTTTCTTAGTACAACTATGAAAGAGAAGCACGAGGCAAGTCCCAAACAAGCACAGGACTTCCATGTGCCTGGGCCCAAGAAAAACACTTTTGGCCTTTGAAAAGCCTCATTGTAAAAGGATCCAAGTGGAAGCCTCTACTTGTCCCAATGGTTTGTTTTGAGATGGTCCCCAAAAGTAGAGACCCCAAACAAATGTGGGCTCAACATGCGTCTCAATCCAACAGAGTTTGTTAAAAAGTTGAAGGTTTAGTGGAAGGCACCATGTGTCTAGGGTCTAAGAAAGTTTTATTTGGCCATTGAAAAGTCCAAGCAAATGGTAGACTAAGCGAGATTCCTCCAAGTGTCCTCCTAGTGCTTATTCAAAATAAAACTTAGTGGCCATCCCCAAATAGGCACGGTCCCTCCACATGTCCCGGTGCCTTTAGAAAGTTAATTTAAAAGTCTAAGTATGGGAAGACTGGTGGAAGCCTCTCGTGTCCTGTGCCTTTAGAAAGTTGCTTGAAAAGTCTAAGTATGAGAAGACCCAATGGAAGCCTCCATGTGTCTTCATGGTGCAACTTTGAGATGGTGCCCAAGAGTGAAGACCCTAAACAAGCGCGGGCTCACCACGTGTCCCAGGCCTTAGAAAATTTCTTTGAAAGGTTTAAGTAAAAGTGGATCCAACGGAAGCCTCCACATATCTCCTGTTGCAATTGTTAAGGTGGAACCCTTAGGTGGAACCTCAAATGAGCCGGCACTCCACATGTCCATAGTCCACCAAAATTGTACTAGCTAGATGAAAAATTTGTCTAAGTCTAAGAAAAGTAGGGGAACCTCCACATGTCCTCCCAAAGTCAACTCCAAGGCCAAATAAAAAGGTGAATTTCAAATTGAGCATTGTTCCTTGTGTGGACAAGTTTTGGGTTGAAGCGAACCTTAGAGTTTTAAAAGTTCCCCACCGAGCCATGTCTAACCAAAAATGGCCACATTTCCACCGATCTTTGAGATGTAAATTTGACCAGGAAAAATACACCCGTCAAACCATAAAATGCAAGAAAATCACCATTTGAGCCCGAAAATGAATCTTTCTTCAAGGACAGAGAATTTTGAAATGTTATAAGACTCAAATATGATCCTCTGAGCTACATCCAATCACATTTCCATAGGTATTTGGGAAAAAAATGATAGGGACAACAAAACGTGATGAGGAAACGGAAGGAAAGGAAAAACTTGAGTTTTATGCCAAAGTTCTGACTCTTTCGATGTTTAGAGAAATGAAAAAAATATGGACCTTTAAGTGATCCTTGACCAAGGAAGGGACTAATCATGGCAACCAAATGGAGGACATAGTCTTCAAGCACCAATATGGGGAGATAGAAAACATGATAGAGGCAGTAAACTAAGGAATTTAAATGACAAACGGGTGAGACTAATTTGTGCACCAACGAAAAAAATTTGCAATGAACCTTCCACTCCTAATAACAGCCATATTCAATGCCAAATTATTTACGTGGACTCCAATTGTAAGGAAGGGCGCTACTTCTCATCACCAAGTATCATGTTTTGTTTTAAATTGCCCATCTCTCCGGTTAGAGTAGAGTAGGTAGGTTTCCTTTTAGTAGAAGAAGTGCTTTTGCAAACTCTACATATCCCATTTAGGGTGTGTACGATTTCCATTTTTGTACATAGTTTGTGTGGTGGTGTTTTTTTACTCATGCATAGTGCATTAGAAGTAGCATTTGGTGAGATTAGCTCTAGTTTCAGTGGTGTTCCAAGTGGCTCAGGGATCAAATTTTCAAAGTTCATATTATATTTGTGTTTACCAGGTAGACTCCATGCCTAGTGGATGCTTCAAGGCCACTGATCATCTCATCTAGTAGGTAGATGTCCCCATGAGTTACCAAATTGTTGACCAAAATAAGCTCATACTTATTTTGGTTCAACAAACACTATTTTCCCCCTTCTTGTGCTTCAATTTAATTTTTTTAATATTTTAAGCAATTAAAGTCCCCTGAAATCACTTCCATTAGATAGGAAATTTCTTCCCCTTTCTGGAAATATAAAGAAGTCCTTCTAACTCCTCATATTTTGCAAATAGCAGGTTAGCGGGCCTTGGAAGGATTTTTTGCCAAAAGTGGGCCAGTGAGCCTTGGGAGGATTTTTTTAGGAAAAGTGGGCTGGTGGGACTTGGGAGATTTTTTTGCCAAAAGCGGGCCGACAGGCCTTGGTAAGATTTTTCGCCACAAAGGACCGGAAGATTACACAGACTAGCGGGGTTGAGGAGATATCTTGGCACTTTGAGCTTTTCACTAAAAGTGAAATTTACAATTGCAGCCCACGAGCCCATAGAGGATCTTTGTGCCAAATGAAGAAAAAAATGCCTACATCCCGTAAAAGGGACACCTAGTCATGTTTCAAGTAAAAGCGGGAAGGCAGGTCGCTAGAGGCATTTTTGGCCTTTTTTTTTTTTAAAGGCGTGAATCATAAAAGTAAGTTGCACCTCCACCGATGCCAAGAGAAGCCACGTGATAGGCCTTTCTCAGGCTATGGGGAAGCGGGTCATGTCAGAAAACTTTGCAAATTTTTCCACTTTCTCGAAAAGGGCAATTTCAATTTTAGGCCAGCGGAGGCTTTTGGAAAAAAGTGAATTTTGGGCCTGTAGGGATACGGGAGGTTTTTATAATTTTGCATTTTTTTGCAAAAGGCGCCAAAGTGAATTTCGGGCCCGCATATATGTTTTGCAAAACTAGTTTTTTTGCCATTTTTGTATGGATTCAATTCAAATATTCAAATGAGCATAACTTTCAATCTAGTGCTCAAAATTTGATGAATTTGGTACCGTTGGAAAGGTCTCGACCTCCTATACTCCATGGAAGCATAAAATACTATTTTTAGTAGGATTTGTGGGGTGAAAAATAGGAAAATGTATTTCATGCCATCAATATCGGATCCGATTGCTTCAAGTACCGAGATTTTTTATTTTGGTATGCCATCTTTCATTCTCCAACACACCAAACAAACATGGGGAACCAAAATTGACAGATTGTAGGTGGCTTTAAAGGGGCATTGATGGTTAGTGGTTGAGATTTCAGAGCAGAATCCATTTTTCCTTCTTTCCGTGTCGCCTCAATGTTCTATATATTGTAAATACTTCACATTTGAAAAGGAGAGATATTCTAGGATGTGGGGAAACTCACAAATTTGTTTCTGATTCCATTTGAGTTGTAAGCCTTTTCCTATGCTTGGAAAGTGTATTTTTTCCTCTGAGTAGACATGTAATGGTCTATGTACCTTCTAGAGAAATAAACTCATGTTTTTGTGGTGTTCTTCAACCCTTTCTCATGTTTTATTGTTTATTTGTGCCTCTCCCTTTCGAGATCTTGTTTTTGTGCATGTATTTCACCTTTGCGGAATAAGATGTCGTGTTTCATGGAGTTTTAATGGTCAATTAGGATTTGGGTTTGTGTAACCTCTGTCTAACCTCCCTTATATCCTTTTTCCCCATTTCATCCTCCCTCAGCAGAGTATCTCACCTCTTTCCTTTTTTGGTGTATCACCACTTTAGTGTAGGCTCTCTTTCTTTCTCTCTTTCTCCCTATCTCCTTGGAATAGTTAGATCGGGATAGATTAGCTTTCCCTACATTAGAGTAGATTGTGGCATGTAGTTTATGAATAAGAACCAACTGTCTCTAGAAGTCCATCTCAAGTTTGTAAGAACCACAGCCTGAGAGATGGTCCAATATTATGAAGATCACACTGAATGCCCCACACCAAACCATGAAATTCTAGGGTGTTGTGATTTTGCACTAACATGAACCTCCTATCAACCTAACAACATAACAATCATATAAATTAATATAAATATGACATGGTGACCTCCATTGCAACCATCCGATATTCCACTATGGTTAGTCTCCTAACCCCCTTCTTGTTTGTTGTGATATAATTTCCTATAAAAATAAAACAACACCTCTTCGACCTTGTGACCGCATCAAATAAATCAACAATAAAAAAGCACATAAATCACTAAAACTCATCATATTACATAATTAAATCATTATAAAATATAAGAAATGCTATCAACTATTTACAATTTTCTATCATTTCATCAATAAAAATAAGATCCCAAGACTTGCTCGATCATCTATCAAAAACAATATGTCAAGAATATAGAGTGTTACCATATGTAAAATAACAACACTAGATCATCATTAGTCCCGAAATATCTATCCATGCATATAATCCACACTATGAGTCACCACATATCCATAATCAAATTATCTATAATTTCTATAAAATATAATAATATCCATGTATCAATGTCTACTGATCAAATATGAAAAAATAGTTCATGTCTCTAGTCCATAGTAAGATAAATGTCGAAGAGGAGTGGGAACTACATCACCCTCCACTTAGACTTGACTTCCTCTTGAAATTCACTAGAACAAGTGTGGGAACTATGCTCTTAAAGGTGTGGTGTGCTCCCCGTGTAGCTATTGTCTCATAACACCGATCCCACTGGACGTGCACTTCATCTATCTTATGCATGCGAAGGCCAAGGGTCTTATGATCTTAAATCCACATGGGCTTCACCATCACCTTTCCTTGCTCCTACACTTTTGATTCAGTCCAATCCAATACATGAGAAGGATCTAATATGTATCTCCTAAGAAAAGAAAATGGAACACATCATGGATGTGAGACAAGCTTGGTGGCATGGTTAATAGTTAGGCTACGGGACCAATCCACTCCAAGATATTGAATGGACCCACAATCCTCCAATCTAGATTAGATATTTTTCTATAATTGATAGGGATCTTATGTAGCCTAACTCTAATAAAGATCTTTGTGCCAACCTGAAAACTATAGTCCACTCTCCTCTCGATATGCATACTTATTCTACCTATCATGTGCCTGCTGTAGTCTCTTCTTGATCAAGGTGACATGTTACTCCTTGTTGTGTAACATAGTTGGCCCAATAGTGACCCTATTCTCTAGCATGTCCCAGCTCAAAGGAGTCCTGCGCACTCTCTACCATATAAAGCCTAAAGTGGTTCCATGCTAATAGAACTCGAAAACTGTTGTTTTAAACAAATCTCAACCAAGTAAAAATACTCATCCCTTCTTGAGTGATGATCCATGACATACATCTGAATCATGTCCTCTAAAATCTAATTCACCCGATCTATTTGACCATCTTTCTTAGGGTGATAGTTTGTACTTATATTTATATACGTCCTAAGAGCAAACTACATAGTAGTCTAAAAATGTGACATGTATAAGGGATCGTAATCACGAGATGATCTACCGTAGAATCTCGTGAATTCTTAATATCTCATCCAAGCACACTTGCACCATTGTAATAGATGTATATGTGGTCTTCACTTTGAGTAAAGATGATCCACCTTTGTCAATTTATCTATCGTGACCATGATGGCATCATGGTGATATCTCGACATAAGTAGCCCTACTATGAAATCCAAGGAAATGGTGTCCCATTTCCACTCTATTATAACATACAAATAAAGAAGGCCAACTGGATGCTGATGTTATAAATTCACCTTTTGACACTCTAAACAAAGAGAAACAAATCGAGCTATATTTCTTGTAATCTCTCTCCAATAAAATAGTTGTCTTAGTGTGGTGTGCATCTTCTTCACCCCTGGATGGGATGAACAACCTAAACAATGTGCCTCTTCTAGAATGGCCTACCTCAAATATCCATCCCTAGGCATGTATATCTAATCTCTCGCATTTGAGAAGGCCATCTAGATCCAAAGTGTCAATCCCACAAAATTCCCATTAAGGAATCTCTAAGATTCAATATCTACTCTAGGTGATAGGTAGAAGTTGTCATGAGGAAGTTATTGGAAGATCCTTCTCCGTAATTCTATATCAACTTAAGTAGCCATAACCACATGATTTCGACAAATCAAATCATCCATAATAACATTCTCCTTCCCATTAACATGTTATATCTCCATATCATACTCACATAGTATCTCCATCCAATGTTGTTGACGTGCATTGAGATTGGGTTGTGTGAAGAGATGCTGAAGGCTCAAATGATATGTGTTCGAATGAACCTCCTTCTTAACTTAAAATGGCACCATCAAACTAAACCATGAACCACTACCACAAGCTCAAGTTCATGATTCAGATATGTGAGCTCATAATCCTTGAGTTTGCAGGGACTCAAAGGAATTCACATGGCCATCCTACATCAAAACGCCTCCTAACCTAACCAATGAAACATCTTTGTAAATAAGTAATTCCCTATGTGGATCCGACACCCCTAAAATAGGATCTGTTGTGAGGCACTCCTTCTAATTCCTGAAGGCCTACTCACATTTATCTAACCAAATAAACTTCTTCCCTTTCCACTAAAGGGAAGTGATGGGATGGGAAACACTTGAGAAATCCTGAATAAATATTCTATAGTATCCTTCCAATCCCATGAAGTTGTGTGTACCTTAGTCACACTAGTCCGCACTATCTAATCAATAATAGCTATAATATTAGAAGAATCGATTATCATACCTTCCCTAGAAATAATGTGGCCTAGATACTCGCACTCTAACTTAAAGAATACACGCAAGTTTCCCAGTTCCCATAAATCTTATGTTCTTAAAGACACTATAGGTCCTAAGGTAGGTGTTCCTCATTCTCCTCACATGTGCATGAGAATATCACTATGTCATGAAGGAATATGAGAACGAAGTGGTTTAAGAATGTCCCTAATACCCCATTCATCACACTCATGAACATTGTGGGGGAACTCATTAGACTAATGGCACAACTATAAACTTGTAGTGGCCATATCTTGTGTTGGTGATAATCGACTTAAGATCAATATTCAAAAACATGGTAGCCACCTTCATCCGATCAAACAAGTCATCAATTAGTAGAATGCGGTAATAGTTCTTGATCGTTACTTTTTTCAGTTGTCGATCATCAATACACAGCCTCAAGGACACATCCTTCTTCATAGAAATCACCGATGCACTCTAAGGAGATACACAAGGATGGATAAGGCCCTTCTCAAGATAGCCCTCTAACTATAACTATAGCTTACATAGCTCAAGGGTGTTCATCCTATATGACACACATGAGATAGGATCTACTCTAGGAATGAAATCTATGTGGAAATATATCTCATGTGGGAGAGGTAGGACAGGTAGCTTTCCGTAAAACATCTAAAAACACCTGTAAAATTGGTTGGTTATCAAGTGAAGGTCCACTAGACTCACCCTTTGATTTGTCACCATGTTAGCAATAACATAAAGCCGACATTGCCGACATGCACACCATTTCAACTACATAGCAGATATGGTGTAAATAGAAATAAACCTCCTAACCCCAACTATAACTAACTCAACTCCTAAATCGTATGCCTAAGATATCACTTTTCTATAACAATATACTCTAGATCTATGTGTAGATAGCCAATCCATACCCAAAAGAAATACATATGAACCCAAACAAAGGATGTGAAGATTCAGGAAGTGGTGAAGTTTCTTAGATCAACTACACACTCCTTAACTAAGGATCCCACTAAGAGCTTGGCTTGAAGCCATCTAAACATCCAAACTAAGGCCCCGCCTAACTACCACTAGTCTGCATCTCTCTACTAATGAGGAATAAAACCATGAATATAAAGAGCTGAATCAAATAAGATATAGCTAAAAATAACACGAATGCTACCTAAAGTATCTTTTAGTGTGTTATGGTTCTCTTCCTTGTGGTTCTTGACCATTGCATAAATCTTGTGACTCCTCACCATGTCACTAACCATAGGCTCAGAAATGGGACCCTTACCCTTGTTATTAGGGTTTTGCGGACACTCCCTCCAATGATTCCACTTTACACCACATTCATAACAACTTTCTGGTCCCTTCCAATGAACAGAAACCCATCCAATCAATCTAGGGGTCTATGTTGTAGACCTCGATGATCCTTCCATGGACTACTTTGGGTATTGTGGACGTGCTCCCACTAACTCAGCCCTAGGTGGAGCCTGTGTCCTAATGTGTCATCTAGGTGGGGTTCCCATGTTATGTCCTCTCTATGGATCATGTCTCTATCAAGGTCCGAAGGGTGGATGAGACTGTTGCTGCTGATGTGGCTGTGGTGGTGGCCTAAAATAAGAAAGTGTTGAAGTGTGTCTTCCATGAGGAAGAGGAGTTGATCCCATAGACCAACTATACTACATCTATTTAATAAGGCTCTTCACTCTATCCCTACTCATCCCCTTTCTCTCATTTGCAATATAGGCCTTCTTAACGACCTCTGCTAAAGTCTATGAGTAATGCATGTGCAACGCCCTACCAAATCCAACTTCAGGCCCCTAAGGAACCTATGAGTCATGACCTACTCATCGTACATGTAGTCTACTTACTGAAGCATGTCCAAACAATTACTCTCATACTCATCCAATGTTATAGATGCATGTTGGAAGTCATAAAACTCATCAAACCTTTGCTAAATAAATCATCTGGACAAGTATAAGCTCCTGAATTACTCCTTGAAGATCTCTCATGTTGTGTGTGTGGATTTTTGCTTAAAGTAAGTTAGATGAATGAGAAGTACCACCTAAATAGTTCTATAACAAAGCCAAGTCAAAATCTAGGCACCATCAAGATGAGAGCTAAATAAGATCAATACTAATCATAATGCATTAACTTTGAACTAAGATCAAATTAACATGTGAAAGTATTCAAAACCTCTACTTCTCTAGATTACCAACAAAAGAAAATAGGCCTATGTAGACTCCATGGCAATCAAGTTGATTGTTTTGATCTTCAAGAACTTAGGAATGAGACCTCATCAAAGCTTGGCTACAAGACCCCTTTGACTATTCCCATATGACAGAAGCACTTAGCTAAAAAATGCAAGAAAGGATGCTTAGCTCTTCAAATGGTGAATTTCTTAAGAATAACAAAGAAAAGCTTATAGTCTATTTGCTATGTTCTTTGCTTTTGTCTTCTCAAGGAAGTTAGGTGTAAGTGTAAAGGTAGGGGGAGGGCTCTTTAAATAGCCCAATGGATAAAGGAATCACTACATCCCTTTGCATGTGGGATAATAGATATGTTGAGTTAGTTGTGGATAAGGGGGTTTAGATAGGGCTAAGTTAACTTTAGGAGAGTTTAGCTTATCCTTTAGTGACTCATGTGGATAGTGTTAGGAAATAAGAGATAAAATATGTGGAATAATCCCTCACAGAATCACAATAGTAGAAACTAATATGCAGAAATTATTACAGATCTGAAATAAAATTACAGAATAAAATAACACAACACAAGGAGACAATATTTAACGTGGTTCACCCAATTTGGGCTACATCCACCAAGAATCACTTGCTTAGATTTTATTACAAGCCACCACTCTCTCAATACAATACCCAGATCTGTTTGGAGCTATGCTCAACAAACTCTATAGAATTCACACCTGAATTCAAAACACATCTGCAATGTTTTTCATACATCTATCATATGCATAAAACCATATAAATAGACAACTGCTTAAGCAGTTTTACAAAACCGTGGGTATCAAAACCATGGGCAAAACCCGTCCCATAAACCTATGGGTCAAAAATCTCGCCCATATGAGAAGAGCACATTTCCCGATATGTCGGGTGCATTTTTTTGAGGCCAAAAAAATTTATGCCTAAAAAAATACTCTTAGTACTCTTAGTGTACATGAAAAGTGTACAATACTCTTAGTGTACAGTCTTCAACACTTTCACACATGAAAAAAGGATCCACAACCTAATAGATAGAGGGGGCTCATTAATTAATCAAGATTATTTAATTAATAGATGTGCAAGTTTATAGAAGCTTTTAGAGGAATATTACAATGATTTAGACTATAGAGGGGATTAAATCAATTAAATATTGATTTATTGGTTAAATGAAAGGGAATATAATTAATTAGTCTAGATAGAAGGGGGGATTTATTAACAAAGTTCATTAATTAGGTTATCTGTTGGATAGGTGAATTAATAAATTAGCGTTAATTAATGACGATAGGAGAGAAGATGAGCTCTTTCAATGGTATGTCGCCAATTTGTAGGAAAGGAGATAATTAGTACAATTTAAGTATTTAAATTGCTTGGGAATAATTATAGGTGTCTACATTTTCCCCTCTTTGGGGTGACGTAAGTGATGCCACTTCAAAGATAGTAGATGGATAAAATTTTGAAGGGGTCAAGAAAAATTAGTAGAAGTGAGAGATGCCCCCTCGAGTGTGTCAATGGGGTGATGAAGGAAGATGATCAACAATTGAAAAGGTGAGAAATAGATAGAAGAATGTGCAGGGTTAGAATGCCCCACGTGAAGCGGAAGAATAGTGGTGATAGGAAAGTGATGTAGAAGAAATATGGAGAAGTGAGAGAAGTGGAGAGAAGTGGAGAAGTGGAAAGAACTTAGCCATCTCTAAGTCCACATGGAGCTTTTGCTTTTATGTCCTCCACCAAATAGCGACCCCATCTCTAATTAAATGAATAGAAAAACAAGCCTTCATGTTGTTAGAGCACGAACATAGCTTAAAGCATCAGCTAAAGCTAACTAGCCATGTCTCCGTCTAAACCCTCTTGTATCTCTAGGAAAATGAGATGGATGGAGCTTCGAATTTCTCTGATATGATCCACCGCTATCGACTATCTACTCGAGGTCTATCCTCATGCTCATCACTTTGTCTAGGGATCTTAGATATATTTCTATGTCCCTCACCTTAACTCCATGTCCTCCCTATGGTGAATATTGTCTAATTGGCTCCACATGGGAGTTATCTTCCTTATCCTCCTCACTATGTCGTGAAGGTGCATGAGCCTCTACGGATGGTTCCTATCATGTCGGATAGGTCATTTCCCTACCGACCCTTCACGTAAAGTGGTATTGACATCATGTAATGTCCGTAGTATCTTTGGTATTCTATCGACAACCGCTTTCTTTGGGAGTAGTATATCTAGCACAATGTACAAAAACTCCTCATCTAGTCCACGCCTCCTACACAGACCAAGGTGAGAGTTAGTTCATCATCATTTAAGTTTGTTGTAGTTTACTAGGTTCTTATATGTTTTAAAATATCATCCAATGTTGTGTGTTCTAGTCGTAGGTTATGCTAAGATTAGTTGATGTGTTTTTTTGGCCCGTGGTCCAAGTGTTGAACCTACGGCTTAGATACCAAGTGTAACGCTCACAAAATCGACATTCAAAACCATAAAAAATCTATTAATTTATTAGGAAAAATTTTATGGGATTTTTTTGTTGTTTTAAAGGTTGCAAGGATATAAATATGAACTACATTTAAATTAATTCTCGTTAATATTCTTTACACATATAGAACTTAGTCATAACAAAATTAATTGATTAATTATTATTAGTTTACTTTTAAAATTCATCGCGGAATATAATCATCGTTCGAGGTTCCCTTAATTTTTATTTAAATAATAACGACCTTAATCACAAAAAGATATCTTACCCCTTCATATTTTTTTATTAAGATTATGATGTGATCAATTCCTACGTTGATTTTAATTTACTTCCCCTAACCACTTAACACCCCTATCCATTATTTAGTTATCTAACTATATATTTAAATTCTAAATAATTTAATTCCTTTATACTATTACTCAATTGACCATGCACAATATTATTAGATAAATCCCTAACTCAAGTCATGTATTTATTTATCAAACTATATTAAAAAGGGGTCACATCCTATACTAACCCACTAAAAGCCCCTTTCACTTAATACCCATACTATTAATTTAAATCACTCTATCCCACAAAAATTTTAAAACTTAAAAAGTTGTAGGATTCATTCTCTACCATTATATCTAATCAATATGGACCCTTAGATCTTAGGTTTGACTAAGGAAACCCTATAAATCCTTATGAGTTTCCTTTTATTCTTTTCTTTCCCTATTCTTATCATTTTCACTATTTTGTTTTGCGGGTGGAGGAAGAATGGAGGCCATAGAGACAAAGAGGATCCCTCTCCTAGGGTTAACCATAAATATTATTGGTTATTTCTATTGGTTTTAGGGTTTACCCAAATCGGGTTATGGGCATTATTTGTCGTATTTTATTCTTTGTTAGAAGAGCTATATACACAAATTTAGAGGTGTTTAAATATATATATATATATATATATATATATAATATTTTATTTTAACTTTTATTTGAAAAATTACCATGTTAGAGAAAATGTCAGATTTTAGTAAGGCACTGGATATAAATATGTATATATATGTATGTATGTATCTACATACGTGCGTGTGTGTGTACATATGTATATATATATATATATATATACGTATGTATGTATGTATGTATATATATATATATATATATATATAAAAGTACATATACATATGTTATGTATATATATATATATATATATATATATATATATATATATATATATATATATATATATGTATGTATGTATGTATGTATGTGTCTATATATATATATGTGTGTGTGTGTGTGTGTGTGTATGCATCTATATAAATACATATATATACATATACAAATACATACATACATACATACATACATACATACATATATATATATATATATATAAAATTTTATTTGAAAAATACCGGGAAAGAGAAAATGCCGATTTTAGTAAGCTAGTCTCTGTGTGTGTGTGTGTGTGTGTGTGTGTGTCTCTGTGTGTGTGTGTTTGTGTGTGTGTGTGTTATAAGGGTCGGCCGAAAGAATATAAAATACCACGCAGTGTTTAAAGTGGACACGGATATTGTTGCATGGTTTAGATTTTAAATTAATGAGTGGGGGCGTCGCCCAACCCTCCCCATTATCTAAATTAATGGTTGGGGTTGGGGTGTCGCCCCCACCCCTTATATTTCTTTTAAAAATTCAATGGCCATTCAGCCAATATTAATTCAAACCACTTTTATATATATATATATATCTATTATAACATTTTCTTTATAAAGCAAGGTCGATTGGTATCTAAATCATTATTTGTTTATTTAATCGTAATATATTAATATTACCTATATATAATATATACACAATCGTTTCATTTATACATATAAATGTAATTTATATAGATATATTTATTTATATATAATTATATAGATATCCCTTCTTGTTTTATTTGTAAGTATAGACTTAAGTGGGTTAGTTTAGGATAATCAAGTATAAATAAATATAGAACTATATATCTACCATTTAAATTTCCACTATATTTTATATGGATTTACTCAATGATGGATAAATTTTATTTTGAAAGAGGATTGTAAAAATGATAGGGAAAAATTTCTTCCTTAATTAAAAAGGCTAGGTGTGTTTATTTTCCTTTGTAATATGATTTAAAATCTTGAAAAAGAATGTATTCAACTATGAATGCATCCATCACAAGGAGTAAATATAGGCATCCACTATGTATAACTCTTTTATTTTTCTCCTTTAACATGTAAATGGAATATTCCAAGATCATTTAAAAGAAAACACAAAAACAACTAGTCCTTTCTAATTCCATTTCAAATAAAGATTGTTTCCATTGAAAAGACAAATGCACTCTTGGTATAATATACCAATATAAAGGAGATGTAATAACAAGAAGATGCAACTTCACATGTCTCTTTTCTAACATAAACATTTCTTTGATAATCAATACAAATAAATTGTACATAATACATTTACGAGAAGTTGAAACTTTCAAATGCAAGTTACAAAACCCTCCACTTAGGTGGAGACAACATGGATTGTTTTTTACAAAAGTAGCATTCCTTCTTGTCTTCTATAAAATTCAACTATGTCCAAGGCTTTAACTTGATCTCCACCATTCTCTTCAACTTCGAATACAACAACAAGGAAGGGGAGTGGGCAATGCTCTCCAGCCAACAAAAATTCCAATGAGGAGAAGAATCCATCCTCCTCATTGATCCCCGACCCCCAACCATAGAGCAATAAGGAATGGATGCAACCAATAGAAACTTTCAAAAAATATTCAATATTACAACACTCATGCCATCCATACAAAAATACTTTCAAACACCAAAACACAACATGAACATTATAAAATTCTCAATACATGGACTTATAATCCAATCCAAGGAGAATAGAATAATAGGAAATATCTCCTTTTATCACCCAAATGAGTTAGGGGTTCCACTTTGAAAATACCTCCAATTTCACTTCACAATACTCATCATATCCCTTTTCCTCCCAATACAAGATACACAAAGTTTAGTAATTTTTATCCTTTTCTCTCCCCATAGGTCAAACTCCTACTCCTACTCCCTCCACAATGCCCCACTATTCCATTTTCCTCCCAAAATGGTCCCATTTTCTTTCTCCCACACCTTACTTAAGGTCAAAATATTCCCAAACAAAACAAATCACAACATACAACCATTCATTTTCCAAACACACAAACAAGTACTTGAAAAAAGGGTATAGAACCTACCTTTCCATCACAAGCTTCCACAATATTAAACAAGCTTCAAACTCCTCCAAATAGAGTAAGTCTCCCAAAAGAAATCTACAAAATCTCCAAGCAATAAAATCCAATAAAATTTTAAAATAACATGTGTGCAAATGAAAATGAGTAACCCCCAAAACTTCAACACAACATTAATAAATTTAAAGATGATGAGAGGAGGGTGAGGTGGCTCTATGTATGATGCCACATCACTTCTCCTCAACTCCACATTACCAAGTCATACATAAAAATCAAAGCTAATAAATTGGTGGATGAGGATATGAAAAGTTCCTTCCAAACTAAAATTCTCACTCCATACCTCTAAGGTCAAAATTAAAAATTTTGTGAGAGACTGCAATTAATTACCTATTTTCTCTCAAAAAGATATAATGAGGCCTAAAGTTAACACCCCCAATCATAGGTATAGTTGGTGGGTGACTTTTAAAGGCATGAGACAAGCTTAACTTGTCCCACAAGCCTCTAAAATTGGCTCCAAAGTCAAATTTCGGGATTTGAGGGATGGGTTGAGTGTACACATCAAAATAAATTAAAATCTCACTCAAATCCAAAGATCTCGAGGACTATTTGCCCCAACTAAATTCTCCTTTGTCACAACCCAAATTAATTTAATCCACATGATTAATCAACTTAAATAAGAGCACATTACTTAACACTAATAAAGTTAAATACACTAGAATAACACATCACATACTCCACAATTAATTAAAAAAAAAAGAGAAAATCACATATAGCCCATGGTCACATTTTGAGGCCATCTAGCCATGGGAACCTCCTGACAACCCTATAACACACAACAATATAACTGAACATAAATATGCCATGGTGACCTTCATTGTAACCATCTAATATTCCACTATGGTTAGTCTCCTAACCCCCTTCTTATTTGTTGTGATATAGTTTGTTGCAAAAATCAAACAATACCTGTTCGGTCTTGTGGCCGCATTAAATACATCAACATCAAATACATGTACATCCGTCAATAAATATCATCATATCACGTAATTAAACCATCATAAAAGCTAAGAAATGCTATTAATCGTTTAAAATTTTCTAACATTTTAATTCTATAATTTCATCAATAAAAATAAGATCACAAGACTAGCTTGACTATCTATCAAAATCAATGCGTCAATAATCCTGAGTATGAGTATATGTAAAATAACAACACTAGATCATCATTAGTACTAAAATATATTTCCATGCATATAATCCACACTATGAGTCACCACATATCCATAATCAAAATATCTATAATGTCTATCAAAATACTAATAAAATATAATAATGTCCATCTATCAATGTCTACTGATCAAATATGATAACAAATTTCATGTCTCTAGTCCATAGTAAGAAAAATCATAGTAAGATAAATGTCAAAGAGGAGTGGGCACTAAAACATGCATAGAATCACCTATATAAATCATCATTATCTCTATGAGACTAGAGATAAAAAAATTTAAGGTTCATGAATCCATTTCGGTCTCGGTTTTCATCAATCATAATCGATTGGAAATTTCATGGGCATCTCCATGTATTGTTGCACACTCATCATTCCATTCTCCCTTCAAAAATAGTAATTTAATGATTTATTTTCATTTGTGTAAAATCTTGAAATTGATTTAGGGTCTAAGTTAAAACTCATGGCTTCCATAGCATGTTAAATGTGGGATCCATCTATCAATTAAAATAAAATATTTTAACTATCCTAATCCTGTAACGCCCGTGCTAAAATAACCCACTTGAGACCCATGAAAAACCTAGGTTTAGTTAAAACATTATGGAATAATTTTTTTAAAGTGTTAACGACCAAAGTCTCAAGGATAATTAAATTCAATTGATAAATTTTCCCATTATATTAATTACTAATTCCACATTATAAAGCAACAAGTGTAATAAGTCCACACCTAGCTCAAATCTCCTTAGGGATTAATTTAATCACTAATTATAATGAAATTTTAGCTAAATATTCCCTGATTAAACTTTTAGGGTCAAGGACCAAAACAATTAAATACCCAAGGTATTTAATTCCAAAAGATCTAAGACAAGAGCAAGGTTTAATTACGGTGGGGAGAAGAATACATATCTAAAATCATCAAAGTAAATTCTTACTTACCCACTCCCGAAACTCGATTAAAGATTCAATTTGATTACTCTCATGACTAATCCAATTAAAACTAACAGAAAACATTCCCAATAGGTAGGTAATTTCCTCACCTTTCCGGGGATATAAATAAGTCCTCATAACTCCTCATATTTCTCAAGTTATGGACCGGCTGAACTTGGGTTGAAAATTTTCCCAAGAGCGGGCCTACGGGGCTAGGAGGAAAAGTTTCCCCAACTCGGGCCTGCGGACATCAAAGAGAAAATTTTCCCGGAGGAGAAAATAAAACCGGCGAGTGGGGAAGAAAAATTTTCCCAGACATGGGCCGGCGGAGTGGGGAAGACATTTAGTGCTTTTACCCTTTTCGGAAAAGGGTGCAATTTAACTCCATGCTCTGCTGAGTCATGTAGAACGGAACACGTGTCAATATTTCCAAATTCTAGTGGAAAGTTTGGCACGGAGAATTTTAAGGCTTCTATCCCCTTTTTCGCTGAAAAGTGCTAAGGGATAAAATGATTTGCTCCTCCACTAATACCAAGGGTGCCACATGTCACGCCCGATTCACGTAGGGAAAGTAGACCGGCAGGAAACTTAGGAAATTTAGAATTTTGCAAGAAGAGCGTTAAGGGTTTAAAACAATCTGCACCTCCACCTACATCATAAGGTGCCATGTGTCAGACAAACCATACACTACGGGTTGGTTCGCCAACGAAGAAATTAAGAAATTTTGCCAAAAAATTCTTTTGAAAGAGCTAAGGTTTTAAAAGGATTCGCGCCTCCGTCGATGCCCAAGAAGCCATGTGGCAGTGCCTGATTGGCTGCGGCTTGCGGGGATGCGGGGAAAACATACAAATTTTCCAAATTTATTTTTGAAAGCACTTATGGTTAAAATAAATCTGATTCTCCGCGGACGCCAAACGAAGGCACGTGTCGATCAATGATTTGTTATGGGCTGGCGGGGCCACGGAGGTAAAATTGCCGAATTAACTGTTTGGACTTAGATCATTTTTAGACAAAATGAAGGCTTGCGGATTAGCAGAGTGGTGGGAAAATTTATGAATTTGAACGTTTTGGGAAAAAATTAAAAAAAGGAAAGCTTTAGCCAGCGGGTTCGCCCAAGAATATTTTATTCACTTAAAATTTGAGAGTTAGATAATTTTGAGCTCGAAATGAGGTAAAAACTTCAAAAGGCCATAACTTTTGATTGGGAACTCGGGTTTTGGAAAACAAGGACTTTCTGGAAATCTCTCGATGTCCTCATTTCACAAAAATCCTTAGGAATTTGATTTTGATAAATTTTAAAATGTCAATTTTTAGAAAACGTCTTTCTATCACTTAGAAAGTGAATTGGTATTTTTAACTTATCAATTTTGTTCAAATTTGTCGTTAATTCTTTTTCCACTTGCCAAATAGGCATGGAGGATTTTACTTGGAATATTTTAGAATAGATTTCAAGGGTTAAATTGTTTGATTGAAGATCAATTCAAATTTCCTAATTTAATAAAAAAAAAAAAGGACTCGAGAAATTGTTTGAGCCCGATTTTGAAAGGTTTTATGAAAATTTCTTAAGTATTATAGTTTTTGTGGGATCATTTTGATCTTTCTTAGCTTGTATTAATGTTTCAAATGTCTTTCCTAGTCTACAGGGTCATTCTGTACATTTTCTTGATAATTATTTGCCAGTTTGAAAATGTCTAACAAAGATCTAATTTGAAAGGATCTATTTTCCATTTTCTTCTTCCAAGTATTAGGATACGTTCCAATTCCAATCTAATACATTTAGTTGATTCAAATCAAACTATTCAAAACCAAAATGTAATTCTGATTTCTAATTTTACACATTTCAAAAGATAGAGCTCTGTGTTTTCCTCACATGCATTTCTTCCTTTCAAACAGAGATTTCAAATACATTTAAATGATCAGATTCAATACCACAATGCAATTTGAGAAAGGTAATACAATCATTTATTGGTTCCCAAAAGAAAACTTACAACTTCTTTCTTTCATTCTTCAAATTCATCATACAAAATACAATTATTTCTTTCAAAAGAACAGAAACAGAGTATATCTCTTTCACATTTCAATCTTACAACTTTCGTATTCAATACAACATATTTCCATTACAAAACATATACAAGTTCATCCACTTCAAGTGGGAAGGTTACAATAAGATTTATCTCAACAAGGGATTGTCAACTGTTTTATTTCATTTTCCTTTGCTCCAGAACAACAACATGTAGATTTATCATTCTTCCAATTCTGATCACAACAAGAGCAGGGGAAAGGAAACACTCTCCACCCAACCAAGACATCCAATGACAAGGAGAATCCATCCTTCTTCATTGGCCCCCGAGCCCCAACCACAAAGCAATGGAAGATGTGATTCAACTCATGGCAACAATAGGCTTCCACAAACACACATGCAAATTTCACATTCAAAACACAGTCCAAAACAAAACTACAGTTTGCCACCATAGAACAAAACAACAAACAACACTCAGGATTCATCATGCAAGCCAAAGGAGAAAGAAACTATGGGGATGTTGCTTATGCCTCCCAAAGGGGAAAATTGGGTATCACCAGAGAACAACCCACCAATATATATATATATATATATATATATATATAATAATATTTATAAAACCCTATCATGCCCTTATTTCAAAACCCTTATCATGCCCTTATGCCTCCCCCAAGTACCCCTTATTCCTCACATTTTCTTATGTCTCCCCAACCTCTTATGGAACCCCATAATGAGTAAATAAATACAAGAAATTTCTTTGTAAGGTGGAACCCAAATCCCAACTCCTCCAACATTATACCTCCATAAAAACACTTATTCCTCCCAAAAATAACCCCATAGTCTTCTCCTACACCATTCCTAGGCCATCTACCCAACAGCCCACAATATATACCAAAACATTCACATAAAAACATTTACATATATACAAGAAGAGCATTTCAAGAGCCAAGCTCCTGCCTCTCTATGATGGAGTTATTCCAAGTTCCAAAACAACAATATTTATCCCAATGCAAGTAATCCAAAACAGCCATGCACAAGCATGCAAAATCTTCCAAAACTTCTCTAAGCAATATCTCCCAAAACAACAAGAAACATTTGCCCAAAATGAAGTCTCCAAAAGTGAAGCAACCCAAAACAAGGAAAAACACTTCAAATTGTATATAATAGGGAAGAGGAGAGGATGAGGATGATCTATGTAAGATTCCACATCACACATCTTCAACCCCAACCACCAAAAGTCAAATTCATTCTCCAATGCATAATAAATAAGTGGGTGAATAAAAGACAGTTTTACTTACACACTCAAATCAAACCCACACCTCATAAGGACTGAAATTAAACCATGTAAGAAAAGTGCAATTAAAGCATACAACTTGACTTACAAAAATGCATAATGAAGGCTAGATTTAAACCCTCCAACCATAGGTAAGGTTGGCATGCAAATTTAAGAGGTATGGGATGATTTTAACTTGTCCCACAGCCTCCAAATCAACCTCCAAGGAAAAATTCCAATTTCAAAAGGAGGTGGAGTTTTTCATACTCCAAAATTAATTTACACATCACTTACACATTTCTTACAACACTTTAATTTTAGGCCAACAACTCTAATAATTACTTTCTTATGTCCTAATTTGATTAATTAATTTTAACAACATGTTTACTCACATTAATTTACCACATTAATAAATAATAAAAGGGGTAAACACATCACTTAATACACGCATACAAACATCAATAAAAGGAACCAAATAAATAAATACACATAACCCTTTGTCACATTTAAAGGTGTTCCCCCATTGGAATACCTAACAATCAAACATACATACATGAACAATACAAACTGCCATGGTGACCTTGTTGAATCCATTTAGAATTCTAATGTGGTTGGTCTCAAATCCCCGATGTTTGTTGTGATATTTTTAACTTGCACAATACAAATACCCCTTTGGCCTCATGGCCATATCGAACATCCAAATGAATATAACATAATTTCAAAATCATCATATATATATATATATATATATATATATATATATATATATATATATATATATATATATATATATATATATCATATATATGAATCACAACAACATCCAGACAATGAACAATATCAATTACAATTTCATCAAAGAACTATATAATCATCAATTTTAAATTCAATTTTCTCGGTCTACTCAATATATCCAAATATCACATGTCCTAACAACATCTATAAATATATATAACCATGTCCAACAACATGTCAACATCTTATAAACATCTCTAACAATCATCATGTATCATATATGAATCGAGTCAACAATAATCTATGATCTCATATATAACACCATACTAAATCAAAACTATAATAATGTGCATAATATAGTCAGCAATATCATAATCAAGTATCAAAAGTGTCGAAGGGAAGTGAGCACTACAAATCCTCCCATTTTTCCTTCAAACAAGCATCCATTTTTCCTAGTCCGACTAATTGCATTCATTAAATCATAGATCCCTTTTTTAACATTTTAATTATAATCACCAATCATTTTTCCCATAGCGTATTCTCTATAGAATTTGTTAAATCTCCTTGCTATATTAACAAGTATTTCATATTACTACATTTCTTATAAATGGATGTTGATTTATGAAGAGTTTAATTTTATTTTTAAGAATTTCAACCTAGTTTGATTTTCAATCTAAACAAAATGTGTTTGATAAAAACGTATTTAAAGTCATGCTTTGAGAAAATATGGCAATATGTATTATTAAATAAACATATTTCACTTTGGATATTTCAGTTTCCTACCATTGTTCTTATTCTTTATTATTTCAATAAATATATAAATTTATAATTTATAAAATAATTTTAAAAAGTTGAATGTTTAAAAAATTATAACTTAAAAAATCTTATATAACTTAAATAAAATAGAAGAAATTAAAAAGTGCTTATAATTCTCTCATGGTAAGTATAACATATAACATATTCTTTGTATGTGTTTGAATTTGAAATGTGTATAGCTTATTCAATATAACAATATAACAATGTTATTTTTGTGTATTTAAATCTAAAAATTGTATGGGTTAGGAGAATAGAATTCTTAAGCTTAACTTGTAATGGTTAAGTGTGTCTCTTATGCCAAATTCAACCTTTAATGGATGGCTAGGAAACACCTTGACACCGTCATATTGACTATTGACCGATAACCTATTAGTGATGAAAAGAGATCTTATATTATATTAATGCAATAAGATACAAGATAGCTTTCAACAAAAAAATGGTGTTATGAGAACACACCCCAAAACCACAAAAAAACTAGGTCGAGCCTAGGAGAACAACAAACAAACTAGGTAATGCCTAGGAAACCACTAGAACACAAAATTAAGTAGCAACAATAAATATTCCTGAAGCGAGAGGATCATGATCATCCGGCCAACTCGAACTTGGGAGGTCCTTGCGGGCATTTGGAATGTCCAAACCGGTGGGATTTTCTTCTTCATTTTCCACCTCCCCCAAGTGGGGATGGCGAGAGAGAGGTGAGGAACTTGTCTTGGAGTGGTGGTGCTTGTGGGGGTAGATTCCAACCATTCAATATGTGCATCGTGGGGCCAACAGTGAGCCCCAACCGAGTTGATGAGTAGGAGGGGACCCCGGTCTTGTTGGTGAGCTAATGGTGAAATATAACTCATCCATTCTTTGAAGGCGGGAAAAGTGACAAACCTAATGAAAGAACCCCATTGAGAATGGTGTAATGAACCGACAATCCATTGTATATATTTTACATTACTAATTTTTTGGAAGTGTATACTTAATTGGCCGATAGGCCTTCTTACGATCAAATTTTGTTTAACTTCCAGTTTTCCATGGTCATTGTCCTCTTACTATTTATTTTTCATTACCTCGGTGGCTTATTTTATTGATGTTGCCTAATCCGTCGATTTTTCGTTGCCGTGAGCTAATTACGGTGAAATAATAGAAATTTACTCCATTTCTTAGAGATGAGGAGGCATGTCAGCCTCCTCCGTAGTCATCCTCTTGCCATTACAGCCATGGCCAAGGTTTATTGGGTTTAAATGTCGAGTAATCTCAAATTTAAGCCAATTAGCATGCCATACACAACGTCAGAAATGGAAAAATCAAAATTTACATGTAATTTCAGTTTGATTTATTTCATTTTAGAATGGATGCCTTTTCTATCTGCCTCTCCTTTGCTGTCGATTTCCTACTTAAGGCACATGAGAGGTGTTTCTTTTGTTGTGTGTGATACGATTGTGGGGTCGTGCTGGTGTTGTTGTTGTTTCGATGGAAATTGCTCGTGCTACTTCAAAAGTAAGTTCCTTCGATTCTTAGCCATTGAAATCCAATACTCCGTGTCTTCTGTAATTTGTCTATGGAAAACTGTGTGCCTCATGTCATCAGGACTACAACTACTAAAAAATGGTTAGTGACCTCGTCCATCTACAAACTGTACAACCTTCGATAATAATTTTTATTACATTGAACACCACCTGTTCCAATAAAATATCCACACATTAACAGAAACACAGCAGTGGATGATACCTGCGCTAACATCCATGTGTCAATTTTTAACGGGACAACAAAAACTTTAGCAAAATAGGGCATATCTGTGTGATTAAGCTGGACAAGGATGACGTTTTTGAGCATATGGTGGCCCATAGAAACTCCTGTGGCATTATTAGTTACTGTTATGCCATAGATTTATTTAGATCAAGGTGTGCCTTCCTCTCCTGTGTACATGTTTTTTATTTTAGGATATGAGTTTTGTATGGTTTCAGACATCCAATTATTTTTTGTTAATATGATTTTTTAAATGCAATGTTAACTTTTAGAAAGATTTTATTGTGTTCATGAAGCCATAGCTTTAATTTCTATCAAATACATGATTCTATACAATTGACACAAAGTAGAAGATTCTATTCATGCATAACCATAGAGAACCCATCCAAGTCTTCCCACAAATGCCTTGCCTAAGGATTTAACAATACTTTTCACTCTAAAAACAATCTTATGAGATTGCAGATCATATGCTATCATTAAAGAGTATGCATGGGAAGTAGAATCATAACTCCAAGTTACAATTGTGAATCTCAGTTCAGCCCTAATAAAGTCAAAAGAAGCAATTTTACCATATACATTATATGCATTTCTATATTCTTGTATGGTCAAGGTAAATAAAGAATTCTTAGTTATCACTCTACATTAGTGAATTACGAAACAATTCGATTGAAGGTAAAATTATTTTATAAGGATCACCATTTTTTGTAATAAATTGAGCAGCCCTCCAGCAAAAGAGTGTTTTATCTTCATTTATAGATAAAATGAGAACAAGGATATAATCATGCTTGTACATTTGCCCCAGTATTAACTGAAATTCAAATATTTTCCTCTATTAACTTGAACTTACCTCAAGTGATGTTCCTAGGAATAAAATTAGCATTTGTTGTCATTAAAGAGTATGCTTTTAGGATGTCACCTCAAGTTACAAGTTAAATAAAAAGATGATTGCAATCTTAAATTTGGGCATTATAAACTCATACAAAATAATAGGGAAATGACTCCTTTTTATAAATTTACAATTTTGACATATGCATGTTGTAATTTCTTTAAATGTGTAATTTTATTTTTCCTTATTTGATCTCTATGCTTATATGTTGAAATGTATTTTAAATTTAGTTTGTCTAGAATTTATTTAAATTTTAGAATTTGATAGTTACGATAAATTTATTTAGAACGTTTTTAATTAATTTTTATAGATTTTGTTTGTTTTTTTATTATGCCATGTTGCATGTAATTCTTAGGATTTGACCTCAAGTTACAAGTTAGATAAAAATATAGTTGAGATCTTCCAAATTACTTTGGAATCTTGTGATTAAATATGAACTGATCCAATTACTTTGGAATCTTGTGGTGATTCACACATTCATTTTTAATTTCTTTAAATGTCTAATTTCATTTTTTACTTATTTGATATGTGCACTAATATGTTAAAATGAATTTTAGAATTTACTTAGTCTACAAAACATTGTGGTGAGTACAAATACTTTGGACCCTTGTACAACTCGTTTATATGGGCTACACGTGCCTTGCTCGGTACCAGGAGATAGGACTTGCTGATGGATTATTTCTAGAAGAAGCACTCCTATCACGTCCCAAGTTGGATGTTAGACTGAGTATACGAAAGGCTTTTAAAGTTGCCTAATGAGTGACCTTCCCACAATTGTATCCTCAGTTGTTAAGTTGAAGTTATATGTTTCCCTCACGTATTGCCTTTTTTTGCAGTTGTATTGGAGTACAATGAGGACTAGGAACTCGTCAAGCATCCCAATATCCCGTGATGCACCAACATGGACATTGTCAATGAAGAAAATTCATTGTGAAGAACAATTTTTTAGAAAGCAATTTGTGATTCATTTTGTCTTTCATAGAAGAAAAAAACTTAGTACAACAAAGATAAAAGAGGACCTCATGAAAAAGTTTGGTGTTGTTGAACCTCAGACGACAATGTTGCCACATAAGTTTTCAATGCCTCAACTCTTGAAAACTTATGTGGTGAATTTTTGTATTCTTTTACAACTTTCACATATCATTTACAATTCTATGTATAGATTCTATATTATTTTATTTGATGTCAATTGTTACTTTGTTGTTATTCGCTTTTCTTAGTGTTACTGCAATCTAGAATTTTAGGTAGTTTTAAAATTATAAAATACTTGATTCTTTTGTGTGACATTTACTATGATTACCATTAGTGCCGATTTGTTTATTACTATTGTAGATGTCAAACCCATAAGCTATCCTTTCTGAAATGTTGACATCAACTCAAACAGATAGATATCAGCCCCATCAAACTATGGTCAGCCAAATAGATCCAACTAATATCATTACATGTTACAACGATATCTTGAAAGAGAGATTTGCAAGAACCGATGTCGAAAACAATGCACCACAACGAAGTCGAAAACAATGTCCCCATTTTTGAAGACCCTTTGCCTATCATTCCCGTGGGCTTTAGGGATGTTGCAAGGGGAAAAATATATTAAATAATTAGATAATATTTCATGGAGAGTGATTTTAATCATTTCACATTATAAAGCAATATTTATTTAATTATTTAATATTTATGGAACAAGTAATGTATTTAATTATTTAATTAAATTCCCAAAATGCAAATTATAAAGGGGAATTAATTAAATAATAATTAGGTGGATTTTAAATATTAAAATCACCCTTTTTAAAAGGGGACGCCACACCTAGGGGAAATAAACTTCTTTTATTTAATAATTTCCCTCTCCTAGGGATTTCAAATTTTGTGCCTCCTTGCTTATAAAAGGAGTGCTAGGATCATTGTTAGACTCATGTTATGATGATATCTATTTTATGCTCCATGCTTGGAGATGGGATGTATGCCCATTGATGTTCTCTCTCTCTCTCTCTCTCTCTCTCTTGCATGGGAAGTTAGTGAGATGGTTTTGATATTCAATTGAAGTATTTTCATTAGATTTAAAAATCTACTTGTGGTGATTCTCTTTCTAGATTTTTGACACCTTTAATTGAGAATAAAATCTGCATGATATTGAATATGATGAAGTGTTTTATGGTGTTTTAGATCTGCTGGTTATTACTAATTTTATTCTAAATATGGAAACTTGAATAGGGCATCTTTTAGCATGTTTTAAGGGTGAACAAGATTTATTCAAAATCTGATCTGTGTTGGCTTATTTTTGCTGAGTTTGGGCAGCTGTTTTAAGTGTATTGAAGGGCTATTGAGTGCCGGAAATCATTTATGCCATTTACTCAAACCCTAGCGACTGGTTTGGGGACTTTGGGGGCTGTTTTGGAGGGATTTCGGTTATCATACAATTCAGATCTGTATTTCTGCGGAAAGATCTTAATTTATAGAACTATTTGCATTTTATTTGAAGAGAAAACATGGAATATTGAAGGAGTTATCAATTTTAGAAGATTTCAGTTGTTTGCATGCTTCCCGGTTGTTATAAATTAGTATTTATTTCAGATCTGCAGTTTTGGGGTTGATTTAATATTGAATGTGATTGTAGAAATTAGGAGGAATAAGGAGAGGGTGATTTCATAATTTTTGGAGTAGTTTTTGTGCCCTAAAAGTGTTGGGCGACCTACTTTTTAGGTCAAAATTAGGGTTTTGGGTTGGCTGTGCAAAATTTGATTTTTGCATATTGTTCCTCATATTTTTATGGTCCATTATCCAAAATTTCAGCTCATTTGGACTTCCCTAGCCAAATATATGAATTTTTGAAGTTTGCAGCAATTAGGGTTTGAAAATTAATTATTTTCAGCTGTGTGTGATCAGATTTGTATTAATTCCTAACTTATTCTAGAAGGGGATATTACAGTGGTATCAGAGCAACTTTCCTTTGCTCCTTGTGGGTTTGTTTGCAGAGTGAATCATGGAGCTTGCTAGTGTCGGAGGTTTGAGGACCAAGCTCTATAAGCTTGGAAAAATGCTCAAGGGTCCCTCACTTGAGAAGAGCATATTGATCTACACTTTGGAAAATGTGGTAAGTTGTTTGTGTTTGGTTAAGCAATCAGATTGTGGCTTGATGATTTCAGTTCTAGATCCTTTGGGGGCACAATTGGTTAGATTTTTGGGACATACAGATCCAGATGTAAGGCTTGTAGTTATCACTTGTATAAGTGAAATTATGAGGATTAAGGCTCCGGAACCACCCTATAACGATCACATCATGAAGGAAATATTTCAGATCATGGTAGACAGTTTTGAGGGTCTTGGTGACACCACAGATGTTCTTTTTGCTAAGAGGGTCACTATTCTTGAAAAATATGGCAGACATTAGATCTTGGGTCCTAATGATAGACTTGGAATGTGATGAACTCATTTTTCAAATGTTTGACAATTTCTTTACTTCTATTCATAGGGATCATGCAGAGATTGTGGTTTCTTCAATGCAAATTATTATGTCTTCAATTTTGAATGAGGAGGATGATATTTTGATGCCACTTCTAACAATTTTATTTGCCTACGTGAGAAAGGAGAAGCAGGAAGTGTCACCCATAGCAGAAACACTTGCTCAAAGTATAGTAGATCAGTGTCAAGAGAAGTTGAGGCCCTATTTGACTGATGAAGAGCTTGTTGGTCCTGCTGTACATGTGCAACAAAAAACAGTGAAGGAAGAAGACCCATTAGATGAAGAGCAAGGTAAAAGTTCCTCATTGGTTGAAAGTATTTCCTTGTCTTCTAATATTTGCATGCCTAGTGAAGTGACAGAAAAGGGAATCATGAAAGAGGAGCAAAAAGATAATTCAGATCTGCACATGGTAAAGTCAAGTTTGGGGAATGAAGCACCAAAGAAGGATGATGATTTTCAGTTTAAAAAGCTTGCTAATGTAGCCCCTAAGGGTAAGCATTTTGATTTATTATATCCTCATCATATTTTGTCTTCTCCATACCTTGTCACCTATGAATATGATGCTAACAAAAAGGTCAAGGAAAATGGTGCTTTGTTGGATGGAAATTGCAAAAAGAAAGGGGCTGAAATTCTGAGTTATGAAGAGTTTATGGGCAGCATGTATGGAGGAAAAACACATGACATCATTCCAAGGTATGAAGGGTTGCATACTTCTCCATTTCATCTTTGTCATCTTTATGATATACATTTGAAAATTGATGATAAGGGAAGGGTACACTGGCATCTTCTTGGGCAGCGTGTAGGGAAGAATAAGCATGTGCATAATTTAGTACCCTATGGTTTACCTTGCTACAAATATGATCCAACAAGGGCAGCCTTTGATTGGATAAGAGTAGTCCATGTATTTCCAGTTATGTCATCATTCCTTGAGAACTTTACTTGCATACATGATGGGTATGTTTCTCCATGGGTGAATCTCCAAGGAAACATTGATAAGATGTCCCATAATTATTCTTTGCTAGACCATACTTGGCGTCAATATGACAAACTATATGAAGGTATGAGCTCTTTTGTTTTTGATGATACATTTTTGGCATCTAATGATTGCATGGAATTGAATGGGTGCAAAAAGAAATCAGATTTAGAAGATGGGCTTGTGAAGAGGTATGCTTATGAAGGAAGAACACCATGGGATGCTTATGGTAATTTTCAGTTCGCTGTAATTTTCTGAACAACATGCCCCAATGGGTAAATGAAGGAGGTTTTTCACCTAAGCACAGGTCTTATGAATGTCCCAAGTCATCACCCACAAAGAATGAAGGTTTGTGAGGAAGAAAAAGGGGATTTGGATGAAAAAATGGTAAAGGAAAGAGTGTCTTCCAAAACTCACAAATTCTAAGTTTTGTAGATGTTGGGAGCAACCCAAGGTATGATATTCTATATTTTACTTCTCCTTCAATATCTATTTTTATGGGTATGATTTTTAGCATGATAGGGAGATGGATATGGTGTGTCACATGGGGTATAATGGTCACATTCTTGTTGGTACTTTTGCTCCTAACAATTGGGTGCATGATGGAAGAAAAGAAAGAGTGACTATCACTCTCCCCAATGAAGGAAGCCATAATAGTAAGCTTGTTGGTCCGTATGAAGAAATCATCATTAGAGGACACAAAGGCATGATTGATTCCTATGTTTCTCTTTCTTTCATAAGGGAAAGTCATTTTCACAAAGAAAGGTACAAAGTTCCTTGGTCTATCTATGATAATATTCATACATGCATGCACTATATTTCAGTTTTCTCCTCTTCTTATGAGCATAGAAAAAAAGGAAATTTGGGGTATCTTCTTGCACATATTGCTCCATGTGGAATGAGAATAAAAGGATTTGAGTTTTGCAAGTTCGGTGTGGATACAAGGAAATCATTTCATTTCTTTTGTCAAATGATGCTAACTCCTATCTCTTTAGAAGACTTGAAAGAAGGGTGGATCACATGGACTACACTTGGCATGGTAAAAGTTCATTTTCAGATTTTGAGCTACAATTATGTCTTCCATTTGAATGTTTGATTGATGTGCTTCCAAAAGCTATGTGTTGGGAATGTTTGGTTGTTGTTGCTTACATTTGGGCTTCAATGGAAAGTTTGGAAAAGGTGAAGGAACATGGTATGAATTCTTCTCAAAGCATTTCATTTTCAGCTATACATGTGGATAATTTTCAGTTGATTATGGTTGAGGATGAAATTTCAGTTATATGGGAGCCACTTGTATTCACTAGATTGATGTTCTTTCATGTTGGGGAAAAGATTTTGAAACATGCTAGTTGCTTCCCATCATTTTTATGATTGACATCACTATGACCAGCCTCCCTATCACATCTATAATTCAGATTTTTGCCATGCATTTGATGATATGGTTGTTGGTGCTTGATTTTGGCTCATGGGTGAATATTTGGGGGTGGAAACCAGCCACTCCAATTCTGATTTTTGGAGATTACAACAGCACTTGGGGCCACATAACAGAGTTTGGGTTAGCCCATACACAAAGGAATTATACATGCCATGGAGACACATTGGAAAAGTGTTCTTCAACACTTATTTTTCTAATTTGTTTGCTTCATGCGCAGGTTTGAAGAAGAAATTACAACAGACTACACTCCTAACTTTTAGGAGAATGAAGCGGTCCAAGATATTGCAAATGCTACTTCACTTGAGTGGCATGGGAGCACAGCTTTTGGAGTACCACACTTTTGGACATGGACACATGAGCTTGCTATTGCTTGAGGGCAAGCAATCTTGGGAAGGGAGGACTGTAATGTCTCATTTTTGAAGACCCTTAGCCTATCATTCCCCATGGGCTTTAGGGATGTTGCAAGGGGAAAAATATATTAAATAATTAGATAATATTGCCTGGAGAGTGATTTTAATCATTTGACATTATAAAGCAATATTTATTTAATTATTTAATATTTATGGAGCAAGTAATGTATTTAATTATTTAATTAAATTCCCAAAATGCAAATTAAAAAGGGGAATTAATTAAATAATAATTAGGTGGCTTTTAAATATTAAAATCACCCTTTTTAAAAGGGGACGCCACACCTAGGGGAAATAAACTTCTTTTATTTAATAATTTCCCTCTCCTAGAGATTTCGAATTTTGTGCCTCCTTGCTTATAAAAGGAGTGCTAGGATCATTGTTAGACTCATGTTATGATGATATCTATTTTATTCTCCATGCTTGGAGTTGGGATGTATGCCCATTGATGCTTTCTCTCTCTCTCTCTCTCTCTCTCTCTCTCTCTGTGGGAAGTTAGTGAGCTGGTTTTGATATTCAATTGAAGTATTTTTATTAGATTTGCAAATCTACTCTTTAATTGAGAGTAAAATCTGCATGTTATTGAATATGATGAAGGGTTTTATGGTGTTTTAGATCTGCTGGTTATTGTTGGTTTTATTCTAACTATGGCGACTTGAATAGGGCATCTTTTAGCATGTTTTAAGGGTGAACAAGCTTTATTCAAAATCTGATCTGTGTTGGCTTATTTTTGCTGAGTTTGGGTAGTTGTTTTAAGTGTATTCAAGGGCTATTGAGTGCCGGAAATCATTTATGCCATTTACTCAAACCCTAGCGACTGGTTTGGGGACTTTGGGGGCTGTTTTGGAGGGATTTCGGTTATCATACAATTCAGATCTGTATTTCTGCGGAAAGATCTTAATTTATAGAACTATTTGCATTTTATTTGAAGAGAAAACATGGAATATTGAAGGAGTTATCAATTTTAGAAGATTTCAGCTTTGTTTGCATGCTTCCCGGTTGTTATAAATTAGTATTTATTTCAGATCTATAGTTTTGTGGTTGATTTAATATTGAATGTGATTGTAGAAATTAGGAGGAATAAGGAGAGGGTGATTTCATAATTTTTGGAGTAGTTTTTGTGCCCTAAAAGTGCTAGGTGACCTACTTTTTATGTAAAAATTAGGGTTTCGGTTGGCTGTGCAAAATTTTATTTTTTCATATTGTTCCTCATATTTTTATGTTCCATTAACTAAAATTTCAGCTCATTTGGACTTCCCTAGCCAAAGATATGAATTTTTGAAGTTTGCAGCAGTTAGGGTTTGAAAATTAATTATTTTCAGCTGTGTGTAATCAGATTTGTATTAATTCCTAACTTATTCTAGAAGGGGATATTACATATGGTCAGCAAAATCGATCCAACTAATATCATTACATGTTACAATGATACTAAAAGATGGATTTTTAAGAACTGATGTCGAAACAATGCACCACAACGAAGTTGCACTCGATGGTAATGTCAAGCTACAATGTAATAAGCAAGAAGATTTGAACAATGGAAGAATATGCAAATAAGAAAATAGGTCTACTCATTCTCATAGATCAAAAATGGAAGTACAAATAGGGGTGTTGTGTAACCCTAACACCTAAACAAGGAAAGAATATCAATGATGCCATATATGACGTCACCGACACATATGACACCACTAAAGTAGGAGTTACAATTCCAAATAATGAATGTAACTCTTATGATGCACTGACGTAAATAAAAATGACAGATTCTATGATAGAATCTGACACTTGTCATGTGACTTACTAAGACCTATGACTCTCACAAGGTGAGATGACTCACTAGGTGATGTGGAAGATGACTAGGTATGTCACACACACCAACACACAACCAAGGCTTCAAACTCAAACCCAATGCAAAACTTGAGAGGGCTAAGACCATGCACAACAAAGATGTTGTAGGCAATATGGGGAGCAAGAGTTGAACAATGCACAACGACAGAAGAGTATTCTCAACCAAGGCATGAGTTGCAGGTGGTTATGGTATGAGCACAATGCAAGCCAATGCAAAAATTTGAGAATCCAATGCACAGACTATCCATGCACAAGAAAACCAAAAAATGAGCCTCTAAATCCAAATCATGCCCAATCATTGGGTTCATAAATACAAACAAGTTAACAGCATAAAACATCCATGCAACAATTACCTCGAGACAAGAATGAACCATAGGTCCTACCATCACCAATCTAGCACTATGATAATTCTTCACCGGGATCTCCTCATGCTATGATTATTTACTAATGCATAACCTTTAGTTTGGTGGATGTAATCTTGAAACACAAAAACAAACATAACACAAGAATACCATAGACTATGATAAAAAGGAATGATGATAAATCTGAAATATCAGAGTAAATTATAATATTAGCATGAAATTGTTACAATCTCACCCATGAGGTACTTCAAGTGTTATTGACTTCACTTGCATTCCACCAATACTATGGGAGAAACTTCACAATTACACCTCTTAATGGCTTCTTCAACACACCTTTAAACTGATGGCTTCCTTTACACACTTACTCATACAATATTTCTCACTACTTCCTTCTATGCTAAATGAGGGGGGTGGCCTCTTTATTTATAGACTTCTAGGCTTATCCATCTTATCTCTAAGACAGATAAGAAATCCACTCTGACGAATCATATTCCATACCTTAACTCTTATCTGTACATGTAAGCTTATCTTTTAAGATAAGATAAACCTTATCATTTCACATGGGTTCCACATTTTTAGACTTTTTACAAATAAAATATACAAAATATTTATGACCTCACTCATTGTCCTTATTACCAATATAATATTTCTAATTCCTAATCATGTAGACCCTACTTCTCTACTCACCCACCCCAACTTTGACATTTTAACATTACTGGACCACTTACGAAAACTATTTACTTTTTACCACAACATTCCTATTATACTTTTGACTATTTCCGTACTATACATTATTGGCGGCGTCGTATTGGCAGCGCCGTTATCTTCTATCAGATGCTACTACTAATTATACTTAACAACATCCTATTCCTAATACATACATTAATAAAATAGAAATTACGGAGGAAAATTTTAGTCTCGACATCTTCCCCCTTCCTAGCTTCTACTCCGTCCTCGGAGTAGACTATTCTGGTGCTTGGAAAATCTTCAACTTGTCGTGGTTGACCCATTTCGTAATGGGAGTTCCATCCAATTCCTCCAGTTGGTACGTAACATTTTCATGCACAACTACTATTTTGTAGGGCCCCATCCATTTTGGAATAAATTTTCTCTGTCTTCTTTTTTTGTATCTGGAATCATATACTAGAACCAAGTCATTCACATGAAATGGAGACCACCGGATCTTTTGATCAAAGTATTCCTTCTACTTCATTTTCTTCTTATAGCTTGTATCCTTAGCTATTTCCCTCATTTCCTCTAGCAAATAAAGATGTACCAACCTTTCATTCTTCAATCACTTTCATCCATTCTTTCATTTTTCATTACTCGACCGTCGGAATATCAAACTCAATAGGAAGAAACTGGATCAATGCCATAAGCCAACTGAAATGGGGAGTATCCTGTTGATGACTTTGATGTTGCCCTATATGCCCACAATGCTGCATGAATCCTTTTATCCCATTTATGTACCGCAAGGCTGCATCTTTTGCTAGAATTTGACATAACACAAAATTTGTTCGCTCCACTTTGTCCATTTGTGCTTGGATTATATGTTGTTGCCTTCCCGTGCTTAATAGAAAACTTATTGACTAGGGCTTCTACCACCTCATTAATGAAGTGGCTTCCTTGATCTGTTACATTTCTAATGGACAACCAAATCCGGTGACAATGCGTTCATATATGAACCTTGCCACTTCATCCATGGAAGCTATTTTTAATGGCCTAGCTTCAACCCACTTGGTTAAATAATCATGGCAACTACAATATACTTAATTTGGCATGAGGTAGTTGAAAGTGGACCTACAATGTCTATTCCCCACTTTTCAAAGGGACCAAGTAGAAGAATAGGGCATAATGGAGCTGATGAAGTCTTACTGCTTACCATGTGTTTGAAAATAATCACATGTCTTACAATAATTATAACAATCTTTAAAAAGAGTGGGCCAGTGATAACCTGCATCCAAGATCCTTCTTGTTGTAAGTTGTCCAGAGAAGTGCCCTCCACATGTACCATTGTGGAATTCTTCTAGCACTTCCTTCCCTTGATCACGTCCAACTACCCTCTTATACTATCCATCAGGTCCTATTCAAAATAATACTCCATGCAGAATAGAATATGGACAACTGACTTGATTAATCTTTCTCTTAGTCTTTGCATTGGCACCATCAGGAAACTTGAATTCATTTAGATAATTCCAAATATCTATGTATTCACTAGGGATTGTGTCAAGGGATAACAATGCTTTGCATCGAGGAAATCATCATCATCACAGATGATCCTAAACCATCATAGGCTCGAGAGAGTGCATCCGCATTGACATGCTTCTTTCTGGCCTATCTATAATATCAAATTCAAATTCTTGTAGCAAAATTATCCATCTTGCTATCCTCCCGATGGGTTAGGCTTGTTTACAATATATTTTAGAGCCCGATGATCTTTTACAACTAGAAATTTTTTCCCTAGCAAGTAATTCCTAAACTTCTTTACAAAGAAAATGATAGCGAGCCTCTTTTTGATTCTGATATAATTTACCTCAAAGACTTTGCTCATTTGTCTCGATCCCAAAGTAAATTGCATGTTCATTCCCATTTTCATCCTTTTAGCTCAAAGTACTTCTAATGTTGCATTTGAGGCATCAGTGTACACAATGAATGGCTTGCTCCAATCTGGATTCGTTAAAACAGTGAAGACACCGGGCTTCCTTCGATTGTCCAAAAGCTTTATGCACCTTATTTCCTGGTTCATAAGTAACATCCTTCTTAAAGAATCAAGTTAGTGGTCATGCAATCTTTGAGAAATTCTTGATGAACCTTCTATAGTACCCCACATGGCCTAAAAATGATCTCAACTTACTTCTATTCATAGGAAATGGTAACTCTTTGATTTTGAAACTTTATCGTGGATCGATTACCAATACCATCTCTCGGATACAACATGCCCTAACAAAATGCCTTTGAAACATCCAAAGACACACTTGGTATGGTTTAGTGAGGCTTGTGCTTCATCTAACCTTTGAAATGTTGTCTCCATTTGGTGCAGTGGTCCAACTTACTCCCATAGATGCAAAAACCATCCGTAAATACTCGATGAAGGTCCCAATGTAGGGTTCAAACACCCTATTCATCAAACGCTGGAATGTTACCGAAGCATTACACAACCGAAAAGGCATAACTCTATAAGCAAACATTCCTAAAGGAGTGGTGAACGTGGTCTTCACCGATCTTTCTCTGCTATACGAACTTGGTTGTAGCCGCTTATATCCATCGGAAAACTATAGCACTCCTAGCCACCTACTTCGGTCCGAGATCGATATGAAAATGGAAGAGGGTAATGATCCTTCTTTGTTGCCTTATTGAGTTTCCCGTAATCAACACAAATGCGTAGCTTCCCATTCTTTTTTTATTGAGATCACAATGGGAGAAACCCATTCGAATTCTCCACAAAGAAATATGAATCCCGCATCAAGCAACTTATCTATTTCTTCTTTTACGATCTTGGAAACATTAGGATTCATTCTATATGGCATTTGCTTTATGGGCTTAGCACCATCTACCACTCAATAGAATGTTCTATCCAATTTACTTGACGGAGTTCCTTGTAATCAAAAGTGAATATGTGTATGTACCTTGAAAGAGCTGGAGGTAGGATTACTTCTCACTCTCCATCACAAAGATCACCAATCTTTATTTGTTGGAGACGATCATCAAATTCTTCTTGAGATAATTTTATGGGGTTATGAGTTGGTGTGACTTTGGAAGGATATCCATGACTAAAACATCAACCTCACTTTCTTCATCTTCGTGTCCACTTCACTAGTACTAGAGTAATCGAGAGGATGTCTAATCATCGGTTTCATCACTTGAATCCATAGGTTCTCGCCTTATGATGTCGAGGATCACGTTTATCTTCACCCTCTCTCTACCACATCCAAGTTTCATGAAACTTTCATTCCGTAGTTTCTTACATGAACTCTCCTTAGCCATGGCCTTCCCAAAGCGATTGGGTATGCAACAAGTTACCATTTTCATCACCCGAAAGTCTACCACACATAGAACACCCATAACAAATATTGCCACATTTGAAACTACACCTTCTCGGTTTAGTTTTTCCTTTATTTAATGACCTTAACATAAGTGTTGAAGGGTGATCAATTTTAAACCCAACATATTCATTACGGACTCGGTCATTACATTAATCTGCAGCACCTCCATCAACTAAGACATCATGAATTGAAATACCATTACATAATACCTCGCTTGTGGAGCATAGGGATCCACCTCTGCCTCCAAAACAGGGACCTCAACCTCCTTCCTTCATCGAGCATTGAGTCCACTTTGCAACTCCCGCCTCTTCTCAGAAGACATAGCCAAGAGTTGACCATATGTAATATTTGCGAGCCTTTTGGACAGATCTTTCAAGATGGAGTATGGTCCTTGCCTGTGAAATCGAAAATTCAGCACACCCAACTTTCTTCTCCTATGTTTCTTACTAGTTTCTCCTTTCATCTTCTTAGGATCATTTCCATCTTGATTATCTTTTTCTTTCTTTCTTTTTGTTACAAACACATCTACTTCATTATTTCTACTCTTATCTACTACATCAAAAGAATTCACGGTGTTTTTCCTTTATCATTATCTCCTTTACCGGATGTAGAAGCTCTATCTCGGAAAATTATACTTATAATGACCCTTTTATAAACCATAACATACTTCGTAAATATTTCTTTTTGGACCTCTATCTCCTCCTTGAGAACTAAATTATTTTCCTTGAAGAAGATTAATAGTTAACTGACCCATCTTTTTGAGTAGATCTTCATACTCAGTAGATGTACTAGGAGAAATATTTGTGCTCAACGGGAGTGGTTGTGGATTATGGACCAAAGGTGCTGGTGTAGGCTCTACTTTAGCAACAATTTCTTTGGGCTCCTCTTCCATGCTTTCTTCTTGCCTTCTTGCAATCTCCTTTGCTTGTTCAATGGTAGTTTAGGCGGTCATGCTTCACTCATTGTCTCGATCTCTCGGCTTCATCCCAAGAATGAAGTGCTTACATAGGAGATTATCCATGCCATTCATCAACCCATCCGCTAATCCTTCCTTCCGGATCTCGGGCATCGAGCTTCCTCCTTAGCTCTAGAACACGAGCATGATAATCCCTTATCTTCTCCTTCTATCCTTGAGATAGCTTTGTGATCTCGATTATGAGATCTGCATATTTCGTTGTTCACCAAATTCTTCAAGAAAACTTTCAGCTTAATAAATCCCATGAATTTTTCACATTTTCACCTAGTGTTTCAAACCACCTAAGTGTTGAACTATCCAAAAAGGTAGGAAAAATTAAGTCCATTGTTCCTTCTTATAAGGCCATTACAAATACAAGATCGTTTAAACTCTTGAATGAAAGAGGAAGCATCTTCATTAGATTGGGCTGAAAAAAAGTGTATCTTCCCCATTTTCAAAAGTAACCACTTAAAATACCAACTCACAAGTACAATCAACAAGACTTATGTGCAAAAATAATTGGAATCACTGTAATAGAAAGTGACTTTACACCTTTCTACAATGAAAATAGAAATGACCACGGTAACTATGGTAAAACTTGACTTCTTGCATGTAAAAATTGACTTTCTTGTGGTAAACACTATTCACAATAAAAGTGAAGTTATCTTTGCGGTAAATACTATTCACGGTAAAAGTGACTTTACTTGTGATAAATACTAGTCACAACAAAAGTGACTTTACCATGGTAATTACTATTCACTAAAAAATGACTTTACCATGGTAACTACTATGGACCAGTAAAAATAAGGTTACCCTCCAATTGATTTTTGACTAAGTGGGAATATCTTTCCGAAAATCCACCAACGAGGAATGGTCTCAAGCAACGGAACCAAAATGTCATCACCAATCTAGAACTATGATAATTCTTCACGGGAACTCCTCGTCTATGATTATTTACTAATGCACACCTTTAGTTTGGTGGATGTAATCTGAAACAAAAAAACAAACATAACACAAGAATACCATAGACTATGATAAAAAGGAATGATGATAAATCTGAAATATCAGAGTAAATTATAATATTAGCATGAAATTTTTACAATCTCACCCATGAGGTACTTCAAGTGTTATTGACTTCACTTGCATTCCACCAATACTATGGGAGAAACTTCACAATTACACCTCTTAATGGCTTCTTCAACACACCTTTAAACTGATGGCTTCCTTTACACACTTACTCATACAAAATTTCTCACTACTTCCTTCTATGCTAAATGAGGGGGGTGGCCTCTTTATTTATAGACTTCTAGGCTTATCCATCTTATCTCTAAGATAGGATAAGAAATCCACTCGACGAATCATATTCCATACCTTAACTCTTATCTCGTACATGTAAGCTTATCCTTTAGGATAAGATAAACCTTATCATTTCACATGGGTTCCACATTTTTAGACTTTTTACAAATAAAATATACAAAATATTTATGACCTCACTCCTTGTCCTTATTACCAATATAATATTTCTAATTCCTAATCATCACCAATCTAGCACTATGATAATTCTTCACCGGAACTCCTCGTGCTATGATTATTTACTAATGCATGACCTTTAGTTTGGTGGATGTAATCTGGAAACACAAAAACAAACATAACACAAGAATACCATAGACTATGATAAAAAGGAATGATGATAAATCTGAAATATCGAGTAAATTATAATATTAGCATGAAATTGTTACAATCTCACCCATGAGGTACTTCAAGTGTTACTAAATTCACTTGCATTCCACCAATATTATGGGAGAAACTTCACAATTACACCTCTTAATGGCTTCTTCAACACACCTTTAAACTATGGCTTCCTTTACACACTTACTCATACAATATTTCTCACTACTTCCTTCTATGCTTTGAATGAGGGTAGGTGGCCTCTTTATTTATAGACTTATAGGCTTATCCATCTTATCTCTAAGATAGGATAAGAAATCCACTTTGACGAATCATATTCCATACCTTAACTCTTATCTGTACATGTAAGCTTATCTTTTAAGATAAGATAAACCTTATCATTTCACGTGGGTCCACATTTTTAGACTTTTTACAAATAAAATATATAAAATATTTATGACCTCACTCCTTGTCCTTATTACCAATATAATATTTCTAATTCCTAATCATGTAGACCCTACTTCTCTACTTACCCCAACTTTGACATTTTAACATTACTGGACCACTTACGACAACTATTTACTTTTTACCACAACATTCCTATTGTACTTTTGACTATTTCCGTACTATACATTATTGGCGGTGTCGATCGTTGGCAGGCCGTTATCTTCTTCGACTACTACTACTAATTATACTTAACAACATCCTATTCCTAATACATACATTAATGAAATAGAAATTACAGAGGAAAATTTTAGTGTCGATAGTCCACGCCAAAGCAAAAACCGAGCTCATGAGAATAAAAAGAATCACAAACTCAACAATATGATAGAGCAAACCAATGAAAAATACCTCAAACTTGCAGAATCGACTAAACCTCAATACGAGGTGAGAAATACAATACTAAAATAATAATCGAAAAAAATTTACACGAGGAAAATAAGAAGAAACCAAAGTAATAAACAACTTGATAAATGAGGAGTACACGTTTTATCGAAACCATCTCGATACCATGAAAGAGGGTGTCATGAGAACCAATGTCGAAAACAATGCACCACAACGAAGTTGCACTCCGATTTTAACGTCAAGCTTTAACACAATAAGCAAGAAGATTCAAACAATGGAAAGAATATGCAAATAAGAAAACAGGTCTGCTCATTCTCATAGATTGAAAAAAGGAAGTACAAATAGGGGTGTTGTGTAACCCCATGCCTAAACAAGGAAATAATATCAATGACACCACTGACGCATATGATGTGACTAACGCATATGATGCCACTAAAGGAGGAGTTACAATTCCAAATAAGGAATGTAACTCCTATGACACACTGACGCAAATGATAATGACAGATTCTATGATAGAATCTGACACTTGTCATTTGACTTCCTAAGACCTATGACTCTCGCAAGGTGAGATGACTCACCAGGTGATGTGGATGATGACTAGGTATGTCACACACACCTACAGATATAAACTGCATTAACATTCCTCGAAACCATTTGCATAGTGACCAACAATGTGTGCAACCTCCAACCCATGAAACTATTGTGACCCAACCTCAAAAACAAAAAAAAATGTTACTTAACAGACACTTTATGTAGAAAGACATGAAGAAATAAATAGACTAAGAAGACAAAGATATCAAGAGCAAAAAGAAGAGATAAATAGAAAGAAAAGAGAAAGGTATCATGCAAGAAGAGAATAAATAAATAGGAGAAGAAGACAACTATATGCATCAAGGACTAAGTTGTTTGACCTTAATTTCATGCTTTGACATGGGTGAAGCACATAAAAATGACATTACAAAGTGGTGCCTCCTTGCATCCACAGTGGCAACATGTCATACTACTTCCTCTCATTCCTTGACTAGCTAGCATAATGTTGGCATTAATAATGAAGAATACATTCCTCAAGAGGCAAAGGGTAGTATAATTTCCAACAGGTGTATAGCCATCCATGCCCTCATCAAATTGGTCTTGGTTCTTCAAGTGCAGAAAATCTACACTCCCTTCTGTTGTAATGCGCTCAAACACATCCTCATGTTCCCATTAACAACCTTCAAAATACCACATTCATAGAAAGGAATTTTGAGCTACAAGACATCACGTTGACTCATAACACGTGTAATTTTTCCAATGCTCAAGAATCAAGAGTAATATTATTGTTTGACCTTATGTCTATTCAAAGTTCATTCGGCCTGAGACTTGATAATCTCACAAACATGCCTATGTGCACTATTTGTAAAGAGGCATACCTAGGAATAAAGTCAAACTCACAGCCACAAGACCAATTTTTACAAGATGTTACTATGAACTTAATGGTCATTTCTTTTCATCATGAAATAATATGGACCCTGTTGTCCAACCTCATGTCTTGGGCGTTCTCACACAAGTTGAAGAGATGCTTATTTCTCTTGTCAATCCCATTATGCAAGTAATCCATGCATGAGGAGGCCAATACAACTACAGGTGGCACACTATAACCTTCCCCAAGACATAAATTCAATTTATGCTTATCTTCCTTAGCGTTTTTAGGACCTTGCTATTCGATTGTTAAAAGACATGGAAGTCATTCAAAACACTATGATTGTCTGATAAAGAGATCTCATGTATTGATGCTCTACGATATACAATATGCAATGATAGGTACTACAAGGATGTTCAATTATGTAATATTTCCATTTATGAACTGCTTGAAGAAGAAATAGACATACCTCGAGCCTCGCAATTTGTTGAGTGGGACATTGACGACAATGACAAAGTGTCGATCACTTTGTTGAAGACCCCAATACATCAATTTTTGAATAACGTCAACAACGAACTATCATATTTTGCAATAAGAATGGGAAACACATGTTGTGAAATGGAAGAGGTAAGAAACATTATTAAAAATGAAGGACCAGGTGCCATTGATAGAATTGATTGGCCTTTTATTGAGCTATATCCAATTAATGAATACAATCTTTAAGGTTTGTTTGACATGACCTTCCTACATTATTTCCAAATGGTGCACTGAATGGTTGTAACCTTGAATAAAAAAGATACGTATATATGAATATGCTCGCATTTGATTAAATACCATGACAACAGATTTGGTGCATATCCAAGATTCAGGTATTTCTTGTTGAATTTAATGTTGAGGCACCGAACGCAATCCACTGCATCATTGTTTGTGAAGAAAAATGTGGGTGAAAACATACCGACTACTATTCAAGATCTCCGCCACCACCTTCAAGATATGCTAGATGACAAGCTTATTGAGTAAGTAATGGATTATGTAGCCAACATTAGAGGTATTAGGGCCTATTGGAAAACATGTAAGAATGAGTTGATGTACTGATTACATAGTTAGAGTGTCCAACATTCTTCATTACATTAAGCGCAATAGTTACACAATGGCCAGACCTGCATCAAGTCATGCCTAGCTCACATCCAACTAATGCTGCAAAGGGATACCACTGAGGAGTAAAAACATAATTACCAATCCGCACATTGTTGATATGTATATGCATCATCGATTCAAGATTTTCATTGATGATGTCCTCATCAAGCACTTTCAACATTGTCATTACCTTAGATGTAATATTTCGACAACAAGGAAGTGATCCACGACAAATCATCTTCCCCACGATCTTGAAAAACATTAGAAATGTTGAACCTATTTTCCATGATTGGGAAACACTCATGAAACAGATAAATGCTTGCTTCAGCTAGGGCACAAGAGAATCCTTCGATTCAGCAATCCACTTATATGCAACTAACAAATTTGTTCGTCTGCATAACAAACACATGCTTAAGTCTTTATCCAGGCTGATCACCCAAAGTGTTGCCGAATATACGAGGCACTCAGGATTAGAAGATGCAGATGATGACCAGTTGGAAAATGAAGTCCTCCTCTGTACAGGTCAATGTGTTATGTTACTTTGTAACCTTTGCATTGAAGCTGGATTAGTTAACGGTTCTATTGGTACTATACAGGAAATTACCTACACAACTGGCTCCAAACTGCCCAGCTTGCCCATGTCTATAATAGTACAATTTGATAACTACACAGGTCCTGCATGGGACTCCATAAATCCTAAATTCATTCCTATATTACCAGTAATAAGAGGCAATCGCAAACAGGTCCCGCTAAAAATGGCTTGGGCCCTTACCATACACAATTCTTAAGGATTAACTTTACTTAAAACAATCTGTTGATATTGGAGATGATGAGAAACCGGGTTGAATTTCACGACATTAATATCCCGAGTTTGGTCCATTGACCATTTGAGAATATCTCCCCTTTTAGTTTTGAGTGCTACTCGTAAATCAAAACAAAGAGGAATGTAAAACAAAGATTGCTAGAAGAGAAATGTCTACGAATGTTGTCATTGATTGATGCTTTAGGTATCTCTCTCCTCATTATAAGTAAATTACGTTTTCCCATTCTTTGTGAGCAATCTCTTCATCTTTAAGTTACTTTACACGAATGTCTGTGAAACTAATTACAAATTACATTTTCATCCAGTGCATGACATCAACAATAGATGCAGCCAGTTCTTAAGCCTTTTTTGACGTTCAAATACAGGTTATCTCCATCTACTTACCCGCAATGTAATTCTATTTCCATTTATTAAGCATCCACACTATGATGTTAACTACACACTTTTTCATTGCAGGAACTCTCTATCACATACAACCTCTAACAACTCTAATTATTGCCTAAACCTTTCAAAGCCAACATATTTTGCATGCTATCTCATGGATTGTTGTCTCTTAAAACTTTACCAATATTTCGCAACTCCAAACCTCTTAAAATTACTAATTTACTGCATTCAAATACTCCTCCAAACTACCTATCGGCCTCTCACAAGCACTTGTGGATGCTTTTGCTAGTTTAATTGAATCATGTCAAATATATACCATTCACATTGAAATTTGACGTGTTTTATCGCACATTTTATAAGCTGACGTGCGTCATGTACTTATTAATGCTCGCTTTAAAACGCGTAGGGAATTTCCAACGTACGGAATTGCTTGGACGTATTTATCAAGGACACAAATTCACTGTATATGTAGGCACCACGCTTTTCAACAGCCTAAAGGAGCAGTTAGAAGCCATCAATTGGGTTTGGATGCGAGATGTCGTCTTTGAGCAGCGATATAATTGCAGAGATATTGAAGAGAGTGGATGGAACCACTCTTGCAATCACAGCCTGTTCTTCTTCCGCTTTCAAATCCATTGCATTTCAAGAATGGTTGTGGGAAAATTTGTGCACCTCTCTCTGGCCTTCCACACAAAAGGAGGAAGTGAGACTATTGATCTCTTCCTTGGGAGGATTCAGAAAGTTTTATGGGGATTGCTTTCCCCTGCTCAATGTTTGCTGCAAACATCCAAAAATCGATTCCAAAGAAGATTCTCCAGTGAATTTCAATGTTGCAGATTACAATGGAGAGGAGGTGGATGAAAATGCAGGTCCAGTTTCACCGTCTGATCTGGTTTCAATAGTGGATATCCACTACAACAACAAATCAATATATTCCAAAGTCGTCTCTGCAGACGGTATGAGCCATTTTCATCGCAGGTCGTGCTCTATCTTCCAAATGTCCCCATTCCAGATAGATCTTCTATGCAATGGCGATGGCAACATACCATCAATTTTTATTAATGATATTGAGAAGGGAAAAGATGTTGATCCGAGCAAAATATTCCTACTGCTGGATAGGATGAGGCTCAGCTGGATCATCATAAACACAAGAACAAAACGTGCTGTAAATCTCTCGAGTTGGAGACCTCTGCAAGCACGAAGGACTTACTGGGGTCGCGAGAACGGTTTTACAGTACGCTTTGGATCCATTCTGCCTGTTGATTGCAACGCTTTACCTTGGGATTTAATTGCATGTAACATTATGGTGAGATGTAGAGATGTAGGTCGTGGTTGTGAGACTATGAATTTGCAGATAAATGAAATTCATTTACAGTTGGAGGATGCGGTGGGAAATCAGATGAATGTAAGGGAGGGCGTCCTTGCAATAGAAAGAGCAATGAAGTGGGAGGGAAGGAGTAAGGAGCATGACCACATTATACAAACATGTCGTCAAGTGCTGGAAATACAGAGCGAGTATCATATCAAGGAAGAGATGGTGCAGTCAATCCAGCGCAGAACGACTGCACTTCACCTGCTATTTCCGTTTGCTGCTGCAGCCCTCCGTTATTATTATTACAGTTTTATGTAACTGTAAAAATGTTAAGATAATAATTTCCGTTTGCTGCAGCAGCCCTGTGGTAGATCACTAGGAGCTCGTCCATCCACATTTACGGTCATATGCCCAACAATGGGTAAGTTGTGAAAGCCCTCTTTATGCTTATTATAATAGTGATTATGGTTTCCCCTCGTCAACATTTCTGGATAGTTGTGAAACAGGGTTGAGAAAAGAGGAAATAAGTATTGAGGAGTTTAAGAATAATATTGTATTGCATCTATTGTAAGTATCGCTATTAAATTGTTTGTTATTTATAGGGCACTTATATCCGGCCAGTACACAATTGAAATAAACTTGAAGTTTTCAAAAAAATTGGAGAAAATGGTCTTGCTATTTTTCATCTTAATTGTTATGTTTACAAAATTTTATGACCTTAATTTATTGGATAAGACAAAAACATCAATAAAAAGTTCCAAACAAATTAAAAATTAAATACTTACATGTCCCACATCTATTCCACAGCTTAACTTGTTCCTACGCCAAAAAAAAAAATCCAATAAGATCCAGGTTTAAAACACAACATAAAATCTATTTAAATTTATAGCACTTTGCAGCCCCTTTCAGTCTTGATTAATTGTAGGAGAATAAGGAAGGAATCGTGAGTGACAATTGAGCCCCTCGAACAATTGGTCATATGAACTCTAGATAGATTTTATATACCGATCAAAAGTAATAGAATGAGGTGTAGGTCACATGTTCTCTGCCTGAATTATCCACCACAGATTCCCCGCAAGCAAATAGAATGAGGTGTATGTCATATGATTTCATACGGTCATCATTTGGTCATGAGCATGGGTGCTCGAGCTTATGAGTGTAAAATAATGCTTTTTGCCTTGTGGTACACCAGGAATATTCACAATCCATGTCCTTCAAATGACCGGTAATGGCTTCCATGCGAGCAACGTCGCATCTCACAATTTCCTTGTAACCCATGTAACGAATACAACTTTATGTTCGTGGATTTGGAAAATCCAATAGGTTTCGATGAAACCCAACCGTAATGTTGGATTGTTATCACAATTTATAAAAGCACTATTTATTTTTAAGTTTGAGTAATTACAAGAAAATAGACAATGCGTGAACAATCAATGATAATTTAGGCCCTCTAGTGGTTCATCATATGAGTGGTTGTAGCCTAGACTATGTGTCATACCAGGGGTCCTTCGGTTGAATCATACGGACACAATTTTTTTAACAATGATTGATTATATCGGGGTATTGATGTTATTGTAGTAGTATGTAGTCCACGAAGTCAATTTTCTTTGTGAGTCCTACAAATCATAGTGATGGGCCGCCTCCTCCTCATAAGAGTGTGTGTGAATTAATAAACAAAGAGCATGCCTGACAATTGTATTGATATGTAAAACGAGATTACATAGAATGAAAGTTGCAATGTATATATACATTAAAAACTCAATACAAACAAACTTTTGGTTGTAGAGACACAACAATAATCCTCACAAATGAATAACCAAACAATAATTATGGTTATAATAATATAACCAAATAACAATTCAATAGTAACTTATATTTACCCAATTAACCATTGTAGCAAACTAACTACCATAGTAATAACAAGTGACCTATGGTAAACAATAAAATTAAGTTATGATGGAGAATTAATTTACTAGCATAGGTTTTACCTAACACCCCTCCCCCCCCCCCACCCTAATTTTACATTTCCTTAAGAGAAATGAGAGCAAGAATATGTACATCTTGATTTTTCGGTGTGCAGTGACTTCGTGAAAACCTATTCTCATTGTTCAGTTGTTGAGAAAAACTAAAGTTGAATGTTTTGTTTCAAAATATGCTCATGAATGAAATGAACGTGTACCTCAACGTGCTTCATTTTCTCGTGAAACACTATATTGTGAACAAGTTTGAGAACACCTTCGTTTTCAACATACAAGGTGGTGTATTTCTCTAATGGTACTCCAAGTCCATCAAGTATGTGATGTAGCTATATCGCTATTATGGAAGATTGAGAAACAAAGTCTTATTTCTTGTTTCCTCATGATATTGGACTAGATCGCAAAAATATAAAAATCCATAAGTGGATTTCCTATCATCAATGTTACCTATATGATCTCGAATCCGAATACCTAGTCAAAAATAATTGATCATTCTTCTTGTATTCTAGACCAAAATCCATTGTCCCCTTGAGATATCTCAAGATCTGCCTTGTTGCTTTCCAAGGACAAACTTTGGGGTCTGCGTGAACCGTGAAAGATTGATTACTACAAAGATTATATCTTGTCTAGTATAGGTAAGGTAAATGGGACTTCCGATAAACCTGTCGATAGGCGATTGCATTTACTAGTGGAGATGGAATTGTATGAGATAATTCATGTCTCAACTCCATAGTTGAAACAATTGGAGTGTAGTCTGTAATCCTAAATTTCTTGAGAATTTTCTTTGAATATTTCAGCAGATAAAAAAAGATATGATTACTGTTTCTACCATACTTATAATCCAAGAGAGTGGTGCATGAGCTTGAGATCTTTCGTGTTAAATTCTCGATTCAGATCTTTCTTCGTTGCATTGGTCATGTTCATTGGGCTGGTAGTGATGACAAGATCATCGACATATATAATAATTTGGAAAATATATCGTCCTTGTTTCTTGAGGTATTAATTGGGATCATATGGATTCATCATGAATCCATCCCGAATGATATGCTCATCAATTTTGATATACCAATCCTAGGGAGCTGTTTAAGGCCATATAGATATTTTATTAGTTTGCATACCTTTGTTCATAATCCAGTGTTGGTGCTCATTTTGGTCTTGCCTGCTTGAGGCCGAAGTTCTCCGGTTCATGAGCTCTCATCATTGTTTCTATCTCCCTATATTGATGTATAAAAATTCTGTCCTCCATTTGGTTGCCATGAACAGTCCTTCCTTGGTCGAGGATCAATTAAAATCCGAAAGATTTGTTTTTCGTCCCTCTGTCCATGTAAAAGATTTGTAACTTGGGCATAAAACTCGGTTTTTCCTTCTTTCCATTTTCCACAATCCACGTTTTTTGTCCTTATAATTTTTGTCCCAAATATCTCAGTAGAAACATGATTGGATGTAGCTTGGAGGATCACATTTGGGCCTTATATCATTTCCAAACACTCATGCAGGGAAGAAAGATTCATTTTCAGTGCCAATGGTGATTTTCTTGCATTTTACGGTTTGACGGTGTGTTTTTCCGTCCAAATTGCATCTCAAAGATCTATGGAAATGTGGCCCTTTCTTGTTGAATGTGGCTCAGTGGGGCACTTTTAAAACTCTAAGGCCCAATTCAATTCAAAGCTTGTCCACTTGGAGGGCCGGCGCTCATCTGAAAATTAGTTTTTTGGTTTGGCCTTGGAGTTGCGCCGGCGAGACACGTGGAGGTTTCCGTTTCCTTACCTAGATATAGAAAAATTTTCATGTGGCCGGAAGAGATTTGGCGGACCATGGACACATGGAGGGTTGGTGCTCATTTGAGGATCCGCCTCAGGGTCCCACCCCAATAATTGCGATAGGGAGACATGTGGAGGCTTCTACCGGCTCCGCTCTATACTTCAACTTTTCAAGCAATTTTCTAAGGCCTCGGACACGTGGTGAGCCCATGTTGGTTGAAGGTCTCCGCTCTAAGACACCATCTCAAAGTTTCCCCATGAAGACACATGGAGGCTTCCACTAGGTCTTCCCATACTAGGAATTTTCAAGCAACTTTCTAAAGGCCTAGGACATGTGGAGGGAGTAGGCTGTTTGGGGACCGACCCTAAGTTTTATTTTGAAGAAGCGCCGGAAGACACTTGGAGTCTTCCCCTCACTATGCCCTTGCTTGGAGTTTTCAACGGCCGGGAAAAATGTCTCGGACCCTAGACACATGGTGCCTTTTGCTAATCCTCTAACTTTTTTAACAACTATGTCGGACTGAGACACGTGGTGAGCTAGCGCTTGTTTAGGGTCTCTACTTTTGGGGACCATCTCAAAGTGCACCATTAGGACATGTGGAGGCTTTCGTTGGCTCCTTTTTTGCTGAGACTTTTCAAAGGACAAAAGGTGTTTTTCTTGGGCCCAGGAACGTGGAAGGCCTATGATTGTTTGGAAACTTGCCCCTATACTTATCCTTTGCAGTTGTACCAAGGAAACACGTGGACGACTATGATATAAGGTAGAAAAGGGGTAGAATCAACGATTGATGTGTATTGCGCTTGTTTTTCTGCCATTTTTACTCCAAGACTCGTTGAGATGTGAATACATACTCTTTTTCCTCATTTTTGATGAAATTCCTTATTGTCTCTGTCTCAGAAGTGCCATTGAATGGATTCAAACCTTAATATTTTTTCCAAGGATTGTTAAGGTCAATATTTTGAAGTTGGAATTGCTCAGGCACTTGCAAAAATGGGAATTACTAGAGGAGATGGATGCGAGGAAGAGTTGTAGAGGAAAGAAAGGGAAAAGGATGAAATGATGAAAGTTACAGGTGCAAAAGATGAAAAAGGTGTTACCTCAAGAGCAAAAAGGATTACCTATCATATCCAACTATGCAGAGCCTTCAGAAAATGATTAAAAAGGGGATTTCTCACATGACAAATTAGAATGATTAGAAGGATTTCCAAAAAGTTGTGGTATGGCATCTTAGTCATTATTCAAGGGCCCAAGAAACGTGATCAATTCATAATTGGTCCACCTGGTAGCTTTTAGATCTAAATTTGTTAAACGTCGCTTTCTGAGACAAATTGGTAACAAGCAAAGGTCCCTCGAATATTATTCTCTTTTGGGGGGAAATTTGAGTGAGTGAAATGTATAAATGCAATGAGAATACTCTTTCAAAGGGTCGGAGGTTGAATTCTTAAGAGAAATATTTGAGAAATCCGTCTTCTGAGAAACCAAGTTAGATAACTCGCTACTTTCTTTTGTGTTATATTTTCTATCATGTCAAGTTTGTTGTAGATGTATAGCCATTGACGAGAACTGAGATTGGTCTGGAATATTTCCCCTACTGAAGAATCTAAGCAATTTTGAAATTAATATGTGTCCAATCTCTAGCAATTTGTGTCTTCTTTGTCACGAATGTCGAAAAGTGGTTTCTTTTGTTCCTATTGCAATTTTACATTGAAATATTTGTTAAATCACATAGGATCTTGTCCCTATGAAAGTTCAATGGAATTTACAATATCATTTCAAGAAGATCCTTCATCTTGTGATGATATAAACAAATTTAAAATCAATTCACCGTCATTTTTGATAAAGATTTTTGTAAGTCTTTTGGTGTACGTTAGGCATGATTGATCAAAGATTTTGGTGTTTGACTAGTCTTTCAATTCAAGGTTTCTTGTTAGAGTCTCAAATATTGTGTGAAAATGTGCTGATCTGGGCCTCCATTGAAGCACACCTTCTGGTTGAAGGAATGTCCTAACTATTCTGAAGCTTTTTGTTGTTGAGTTGTCCATTGTTGTGAATTCCCTCAAAGATTTGGTATAATCAACTTTATCCTGCTTCATCTCCCACCAAAATCATTCAAAAACCATGAATCCATCCTAAACTACCCCTGTTTGCCCTGTATATCAACAAAGGAACAAAATCTATTTACTAAAATATGCAGAACAATCAGGATTTCTTAATGTTTTCAGTAACCTTAGCCTTGTGTTGAAAGTATCTCCATCTTTTAAAAGTGACAACTCTTAAGAGTTAAATTATGGAGTATTGACCGTATTTTTCAAGGTTTTCTTTATAAAATTTTTGTAAAAGAAGGATATCTCCATCTCCTTCATCAAACAGAGGTTACACTAAGGTTCCTCTCACCTTGGTCGAAAGGCACAACCTAAAGTAGTGAGGACAGGTAAAATCCTCTTAAAGGTGCTATCCATCTCTCCATGAATATGAGAGACATAGGGCCGATTAGATCTCATCCCCACTACAAAACCACACACACTATGATCTATCTATCTATCAGCTCCATGTTTAATTTTTGTTTCTACTCGGCTTGAAAAGGAGAACAAATTTGTATACCAACACCAAGTATGATAAGAAAACTCTTGTTGATTCATGTAGACTTTTACCTATATATCTCCATTTAGAAAGGAAGTTTTATGTCCATCTAGTGGAATTTTCATCCAAACAGTTTAGCTAAAGAAAAGATCATCCTAATCATCTTGATCTTAGTTGTGGGAGCAAAGGTCTCTTCATAGTCATTTCCTTCCACTTTTTCCCCATTGATACAAGTCTTGCTTTATACTTGTTAGTAGTATCATATGTTTTGAACTTTGTTTTGGAATATTAAGAATTAGTGCTCATGGGTAGGTATAAAATAATAATACATTTGTGTGTCTCGATCTCACGTATATGGGAATATACGTTGGAGATAGAATAGGGATAAGATAAGTTTGTTATAGATTGATATTGACTCCACCATTCTAGGAGCTCAATCACCTTTATATTAGTAATCCATCCCCAAAGAAATTCAATATATAAAATAGGGTGATTATTATTATTTCTTATGAATTTGTCTCATTGTTTATTTGATTTAGATGAACTTGCATTCGGATCCTACAAATTTTAACATTGGTATCAGATCAAAGGTTATTTACTTATGTACTTGGCATTATTCAAAATGATTGAATCTAGGATATAATGTAGTTCCATATTGTATCTACCATTCGATCACCTAATTGGAGTCGACATAAGCCGTTGGTATCATCATGTAATCTAAAAGACGGATCATCCACATACACATCTTCATATCAAATTTAAGATAGTCTATTTTTGCATAGAACTTGTGTGGACTACCTTGCATTCGGCTTAGATCGACAAAGTTGAGAAAGTCATAGTTGATCATTCCATCGATGAATTCTTGCCACATATTTTTTATATAGTTTTATTGATATCGTCTTGTCCCGAGATTTAGATTTTCACTCCCAAGTGACGCTAGTTTAGATGTCTACATGCAGTAAGAAAATATTCTATACCATTCCTATCAAAAAGACACTCATGCCATTTTGGAGTACTACATTTTGGCTTGGTGACATGTCTTTAAATCTATGTAATAGCCATTGAATTCTTCACAATAGTTTGCAAGGCTCTACAAAAAAAAGGTAGCTTGAGTTTTATTTTGTCCTAATGTCAATTTTTTATTTTTTATTTTTTAAATGTAAAGAATGTATTGTAGAAAAGTGAAGAAATACATGTGACTAGGGTTTCAAGAAGGCCACACAGGCCTCATTTTGGCGTCCCACGACTACTTCTCCTTCTCCTATGTCATGGCAGACATGCAAACCCGTAGTTCTACTAAAGGAAAATCATTTTTGGGTACAACTGTAGGGCAAGGTTCTCCAGGGGCTCAACATGTTTCAGGTATGCCCTACATTGTGGATAAATCTGAGGACACTCCAGTGGTTAAGCTCTCCATGCCCGAGGTAGCTTCCTCTATTTTTGTCCTCAAAGCTATTGCTCTTATATGCAGATTTAATGGATTTTGGCCTCAGACAGAGGCTCTCCATAAATGGATTCATTCCACTTGGGCGAGTGCTTGTGAAATTCAACTTTGTGCAAAAGGGTTTTTATTGTCCAGTTCTCTTCTCCTATTGATTATCAATGAGTAATTGCCGATGGCCCATGATTTTAGGGTAGGGATGGCATTTTTCTCACTCTGTGGTTCAACGATTTTGATCCTTCTACTATGACAGTCTCTAAAATGTCGGTTTGGGTCCGCCTCCCCAATCTTCCTCTCCTGTTTTGGCATCCTGTTGTTTGTGAAGCTATTGGTAACTCTATTGGTCATTTCATTAAGATAGATGATGAATGGTCCAAGAAAGGGTTATTCACATACACTTGTATTTGCATTGAGGTGGACATCAGCAAGGGGATTCCGTATAGTTTGGATTTACTTCTTGATTATGATAACACAACCTTCTAGTGTCGATTATGTCATGGAACTGGTCACCTGCAAGAGGCTTGCATGCTCAATAAGTCTCAAAAAAGAAACAATGTCTCGCTCCATGGTCTAAAGGATGATAGCCATTCGAGTAACAGAAGTCAACACATGCTCTCCTCCCAAACATTCGAAAATATGAGTGTTGAGATTCCCCTAGCTGGCGGTGGTACCAAGCGGTCGCATATCTCTGAGTCTTCTAGTTCCGACCCGATTCCAGAGATAGCCCTCGCAAATTACCTCAGCTTGCATTGGCTCCTTCACAGGTTCCGTGGACTATTGTCACAAAATATAAGGAGAAGAAGTGATATTACTTTGTTGCTCCTACCTCTTAGGGGTCATTTCATTCTCTTGGTTCTTATGTTTGTTCGAGTGGTTTTGTTTTAAACTATTTGTAATGTTTTGTTTCTTTACTAGGCATGGCCTAGTGTGTTTGTGGATTTGGGGTGTGCTCTCATACCGCCCACATTTTTTGTTGAGAGAATCTTGTATCATGTTTCATTTTATATTATATAAGATCTTTTTCATAAAAAAACCGTATTGTTTAGAATTTTGATTACTTTGTTTTTATTAGTATTTTGTTTTATATGAGTCAAGTGAAATGTTATAGGTCATAAATTCATGTCGATAGTTAGTTAAGTTGTGTCTTTTCATTAAAATTTTATAATTTGTGTCTCCATCAATACTTACTCGTTATAATGAAAACTTGTGACTATATGGTCAAATTCATTCATTATCTTTTATTTGTTAAAAGTCACTCAAAATAATTAGGTGCATAATTTTTAAATTGATCAATTATTTAATCAATTTTTGTAGTAGAAATTTATTTTTGTGTCATTTTATATTGTCATCAATTCTTCTACGTGTTTGTAAGGACACATTTTTGGGTAATCAACGTCCTTAGTGGTTGGAATGAATGTTCCATTAGAAAAATTTAATGGTTTTAACTTTCAAACATGGAAAGTTAAAATTCAAATGCAATTAATGAACAAGAAATTATGGGGAATAGTTACTGGGAAAGAAACACAACTTATAGATGCAAATAAGTTACCAGAATGGAAAAAGAGATGATAAGGCCAAAGCCAATATTATCCTTTTACTTTCAGATTTTGAACTGCACTACATAGATTTAGAAAAGTCATCTGCAAATGTCTGGATAATTTAAATAAGTTGCTTTGAAAGATAAAGAAGTAAATGAAAAAAATTCTCTAAAGGTACGCTTATTTAAATTAAAAATGAGTGAAGGAGCTACTGTTCCCCTGACCCTATGTAGGAAAGAAATTCAATAAACGGTTCCCTCGAATGAGCCCATGTTTCAAATTAAATAGAAATGTTATAGGTAGGCTCTAAAATGGAGTAGTAGGGTTGGATAAGGAGCATACAAAGTGTCAAATAACCGGAGGCTCAAAGGAAAATAAATGGAAAAGGTTCAAAGTCTTTGGGCTCTGTAAATAGTTAAGAACAAGCCCCAAAATTGGCTAAGTGTGGAGGATACAACGAAAGCTACCAAGTGTTCAAACGATGCACCTTGAAATATTAAATATAAAATTGGAGGCCCAAACAAGTGCTAGGCCTCCACGTGTCCAGAACCCCAAAAGTTGCACCGGATGTTGAAAAGTCTTTGACTCAGTGGAAGGTGCCAAGTGTCAGCTTGGCGCAATTCCAAGATGGGAGCCCAAGGTGAATAATCAAACTTGTGGCAACTCTCCACATGGCCAATGGTCAAGAGAGGTCAAATTCAAAAGCGGGCCTAAAAATGACTACGTATAAAGAACTTGCAAAAGCCTCCACGTGTCTCAACAAAACAATTTATAAAGCAAAGTCTAGAGGTAGTTCCCAAATGAGCACGGTCTCGGCACATAGTTGAAATTAAAAAGTGGGATGGAGCGGGCCCAAATTGGTTAAGTATAAGAGTGCAGGCGGAAGTCGCCACATGTCTCAACGATGCTCCTTTAAGGGTAAAATCCTGAGTTGGTTTCCAAATGAGCACGTGGCTTCAACGTGTTTAGAGTCCAATAGAGTCAAAAAGGGTCTGAGAAAGGCATTGGCTAACATATGCTAAGTATAGAGAGCCAAATGACAATGCCACGTGTTACATGAGCACAATTTATAAGGCGCAACCCAAAGCATAGGCTTAGACTAGCGTGGGCCCTCCACATGTCCCGGGTCATACTTATGTCCCCGCCAATCAAAAGGGACTTATCCAAAACATGAAGAAACTAAGAAATGCCGCAGAAAGATCCATGTGTCTCATGGGCACAATTTCTAAGACATGGCAAAAAAGCGATCCCAAACAAGCACCAACCTGCAACGTGTCCCAAAGTCTGAAAAGGTTGGGTCAACCATTGAAAATTCCAAAAATTTTGTGGAGGCCTCCACATGTCTTGATTGCACAAATTCAAAGGTAAAACTTGTAAGCGCTTTCCAAACTAGCACCAATTCTCCACGTGTCTCGAGACACACACAATGTTTCCACCAACAAAAAGGACTCATGCAAAATACAAAAGAACATAGAGGAGCCCACGGAAGAGACACCACATGTCAATATGAAACAATTTTACAAGTGAAAGGAAGGCTCTGAATCTCCAAAGAAGCACGAGGCAGCCACGTGGACCCTATAAGGAAAGACTCTTTAAATATTGCGTGCCCGCGACCCTAATATTCAAATGGCCATATATTTTGACTGGAAACTCATATTTTAGCGGGAGAAAACTTTTTGGAAATGTCTCGACACCCTCTACGCCATGGAAACATAAAATATAATTATTAACACGATTTGGTGGGTGAAAAATGGGAAAACGCATACAAGGCCATTAATACGAATTTGATTTCTTGAACTACCGATCTGATTTGTTTTGATCTGCCACTTTTCCTTCTTCAACACACCCAACAAACATAGGGAACCAGACTTGACATATTGTGGGTGGATTCCTAGTAGGCATTGATTGTTAGTAGTTTGATTTTTAGAGTAGATTCAAGCTTCTTTTCTCTCCCTACGATTTTCATCGCCTATATATTGTAACACTTCTCATTTGAGAAGGGAGAGACATTCTAGGTGTAGGGAAACCGTATCAAATTCATTTCCCCACTCCATTTGAGCTGTAGGAATTCTCCTACACACAGGAGAGCATATTTGTGTCTCTCGATCATCACATGTAATAGTCAGTGCACCTTACAGAGCAATAAAATCTTGTTTTGTGGCGTCTTTCAACCCTTGGAATCATTTTGTTGTTTCTCTATGCCTCTCTATCTTGTGTTTGATCCTTGTGCATGTATTTCACATTTGTAGGTGTAATATTTCATGCTTCATGGAGTTTCAACAATGGATTTGGATCTAGTTCTGTGTCACTTCTATCTGACCTCTCTTAGTCCCCTCTTCCTTGTTTCATTCTCCCTCAACAAAGTATCTCGCCACTTCCTTTTTTGGTGTATCACTACTTAGTGTAGGATCTTTCACCCTCTCTCTCTCTCTCTCCCTCTCTCCCTCTCTCTCTCTCTCTCTCTCTCTCTCTCTCTCTCTCTCTCTCTCTCTCTCTCTTTGTCCCCTTGGAATGGTTATATTAGGATAGATTAGATTCTACCTACACTGGAGTAGCTTGTGGCAGGTAGATTAGGAAGCAAGAACCGACTTTCTTCGGAGGTCCATCTCAATTTTTGCAAGTCCCACAACTTGAGAGATGGTCCCATGTTGTGTAATCACACCGAATGCCCCACTTCACACCCGGGCCATTCAAGGGTGTTGTGATTTTTCCTAATAGTTTTAACACGCCTGGTGGGACACTGAGGTTATATCTTCCATATTTCCAAGGTGTCTCATTACAAACAACCAATCATAAGCCACCATGCACTGCACTAACAATTTTGGCATGCCCGGTGGGATAGGTTTGAAGCACCTTACCACTTCATCTTAGTAGGTTGGTGTGTTCTGTTAAGGTTTAGGCTTTTGAGGCACATGCGAGCACATCCGGTGACTCCATCTCGGTCAAAGAACCCCATTCTTTGAGTTGTATACCTTTTCCATCCATTTCCACTCATTTTCACTCATTTTCTTCTTCCATATCTTTCATTTTCTCCCATTCCATGAAGTTGTGCGATCATGACTTCATTCCCTTCATGGAACTCACACTTACAACAAAATGCAGTTTACCTCTAATGCATTTTCCAACTCCTCCAAATCAGCATTATAATCAGATCCAGGACCATTAGTCTTACCCATAAGAGCAGGGTCTAAATCAGTTTGGCCATGGAGCTTACCAAGAACAAGGTGACACATATATTGGTGACAACTATGTGGAGAATGCTAGTTTGTTGGAGAAGATTCGAAAATGGAGGCTCGCATGGTTCAGTCAAGGGCCATATCAAAAATGAAGGCACTCAAGATTGGTTACTGGGTGCCTTGTTCATGGGGAGGCCCTTTTCCAAGACATTACAACCCTCAAGAGAATCCTAAATTCATGTTTGAAGTGCTACCTCAGCTTACACACAGTGGATTGAAGACATTAAGGCTTATGAGCAAACTACGAGATATCCTTGTTAATCAGGTAAGTCAACCACCAGCTCCCTATCCTTCATTTTCTCTTTCTCAAACTTTATCATTTCAGCATGATCAAGAGTCAAGCCCCTTAGTTGCTGCCCCAAGTGTTGATTTCTCTTCTCCATCTCCTGATCTTCCACCCCATTTCAATTCTTCTCCCCTTTTCCCTTCCAAACAATCATCCCCTCTAAACAAACAAGAAGTTCCACCTCCTTTCCCACCACAAACCATTGCAAATATGGTTGAAACCCAACTGTCACTCCTCTTGCTTTCGTAATTCCATATGGGGAAGAGATTCCAAAGACCAGTCAAGGAAAACAACAAGAAGGGGAGCCCAACAGAGAAGAAATGACAAAAATCTTAAGAATTGGGCTACCAATTTGGGTTTACAAAGATCCCCTTGATGGTCAAGTTAACGAGAGGAGGTCAAGGTTAAAGAACTAGTGGTGGCCGAGGTTGAGTTTTTAGCGAGATAAGGAACAAAAACAAGAAGAAGAAGATCAACAGTTTATTTACTCTAAATGCATTGTCCCTAGTGGCACTTTATTCGAAGAGGATATTGATATTATCCAAGATGCACAACCAGATTGAGGAGGAGGAACAATCAGCTCTTAGTCCCACCGAAGAGTAGCAGATGGGAGAGATCAAACCAGAGTTGAAACCACCGAATGAATGAAGGCATCATTGAATATTTTTGCTTTCATTTCGAGGGCTGGATTTGATTGATGAACCCTTGATGGAGGAGGACCATATAGTTTTAGAGGCCCCATGTATGGAGCAAGCCATAGAAGAACCTTTAATTTTTTCTCCCATTTCATCCCCTTCGATATCTAATGTTGAAGAAGAGTTTGATCTTTCAAACATCATGTTTGAGGATGAAGGAAGCCATGGTGATAAAGTTGCAGATCAAGAGGACACCATGGAGGAGGTCAAGCACACAAGTAGGACAACAAGGAGGCAGACTATCTTTCTGACTTGGAGGATTGCTTTGATAGAGAGGAGCCTAAGGAAATTACATCATTTACTCCTCTATCATCCACCTTCCAAGCATATGAGCCTATTGCCATGGAGGAGAACATTCAAGTGCAACAACCTGCACTTCACAACATCCCTCTGGAACCAAGGTTGGAAGATATGAGTCTTCCATGTTCTCCACAAAAGAAGGAAGAGAAAAGGAAAGAAGATGTCATCATCCCTCTCACACCATCCATCCAAGAAGGTCCACAAAAATACTCCATTTTTGGAGTTAAATTTCATAGCAATGGGCACATCCAAAGGATCAAACTATGCCCAATTAGGTACTTGGCTTCATTAGAGCCAAGAGAGAAGCCAAAACCAGTCATGCCTACTTCAGGGCATGAGGATGAGCATCAAAGTACCAAGGGTCATCATCAACACCTCCAGGAGTCCAATGCCAATCAGCTTGAGGAAGTATTTTTGGTTGATGTTGATACCTTGATGATTTGGGTGGAGGACTGGCTTATATTTTGTTATTCACTCATATAGGAAGCCATATTCGAGTGTCAAATAATTTGCATGGCTACCCATTTTAAGAAAAGGAAGCTACTTTTCCCTACCTATATCATGATTTGTTTAGCTTTATGTCCCTCTGGTTAGTGTAGGAGTAGGATTTAACTTGGTTTTCAGCGGAAGAAAGTGCTTGTGCACACTCTACATGTCTCATTTGAGGCATGTATGATTTTGTCTTTGTACATAAGTTTTGTTCACATTGCTCTAGAGGTGCATGAGGTCAAGCCCCTCGGTATTTATGGTAGACCACCCATAGTTGTCTATAACAGTTGCTAATTTCAAAATAAAACAAATGTAGAGAAACTAATTTTTTTTTGAGGTAATCCATTCTGAGATAGGTTCGGGGTCACCAAGTGCAAGAAGTCGGGCTCGTAGCGGCTCGGGGATCAGATTTTTAAAGAAAACGGATCAATATCAAGTTATCATTCTTGACTCCATGCCTAATGGATGCTTCAAGGCCACTTGTCCCTTCATCTAGCAGGCATATGTCCCTGTGAGTCACCAATTGTTATCTCAATTTTTTCCCCCAAGAAAATTAGATCACCCACGACCCCGTCTAGGAAAGAAATTCAAAAAAAGGTTCCGTTAAATGAGCAGATGCTTTGAATTCAATAGAAAAGTTACAGGAAGGCTCTAAAATGGAGTAATAGGGTTGGGGAAGGAGTATATAGTGTCAAATAACCAGAGGCTCAAAGGAAAATAAACAGAGAAGGTTCAAAGTCTTCGGGCTCTACAAATAGTTCAAAACGATCCCAACAATTGGCAAAGTATGGAGGAGATAGCGGAAGCTACCAAGTGTCCAAACAACGCACCTCCAAATATTAAATCTAAAATTGGAGGCCCAAATAAGCGCTAGGCCTCCACATGTCTAGAATCCCAAAAGTTTCATTAGCCGTTGAAAATTCTTCGACTCAACGGAAGGTGCCAAGTGTCAGCTCGGTGCAATTCCAAGATGGGAGCCCAAGTTGAGACTCAAACTTGCGGCAACTCTCCATGTGGCCAATGGTCAACAGAGGTAAAATTCAAAATCAGGCCTAAAAATGAATAAGTATAGAGAACCAATGGAAGCCTCCACATGTCTCAAAGACATAATTTCAAAAGCAAAGTCTAGAGGTAGTCCCCAAATGAGCACAGTCTCACCATGTAGTCCAAATTAAAAAGTCGGATGGAGCGGGCCCAAAATGGTTAATTATAAGAGTGTAGGTGGAAGGTGCCACATGTCTCAACAACCCTCCTTCAAGGGTAAAATCTTGAGTGGGTTTCCAAATGAGCACTGGCTTCCACCGCCTAGGGTCCAACAAAGTCAAAAAGGTCTCGAGAAAGGCACCGGTTAAAATAAGCTAAGTATAAAGAGCCAACGGATAGCGCCATGTGTTGCATCAGCATATATTTTAAGGTGTGACCCAAAGCGAGCCTCGGACTAGTGTGGACCCTCCATGTGTCCCGGGTTAGACTTATGTTCCCGCCAAGAAAAAGGGACTTAGCCAAAACAAGAAGAAACTAGAGAAAGGTTGCAGAAAGAGCCACATGTCTCATCGGTGCAATTTCTAAGGCATGGCCCAAAAGGAGGTCCCCAAACGAGTGCCAACCCACCATGTGTCCCAAAGTCTCGAAAAGGTTGGTTCGGTTATTGAAAAGTCCAAAAATCCTATGGAGACCTCCACATGTCTCAACTACGCAACTTCAAAGGTAAAACCTACCGAGAGTTTCCAAACTAGCACCAAGCCTCCATGTGTCTTGGGATAGACACAATGTTTCCGCCAAGAGGAAGGACTCGGGTAAAATACAAAAGAATACAAAAGTGGAGGCCAAAACAAGTGCCGGACCTCCACGTGTCAAGAACCCCAAAAGTTGCATGGATCATTAAAAGTATTCAACTTAGCAGAAAGTGTCAAGTGTCACTCAACACAATTCTAAAATCGGAGCCCAAGGCGAGACTCAAACTAGCACCATCTCTCTACGTGGCCAATGGTCAACAGAGATCAAATTCAAAACGGGCCTAAAAACAACTAAGTATAGAGAACAAGTGGAATCCTCCATGTGTCTCAATGGCACAATTTTAAAATCAAAGTCTAGAGGCAATCCCCAAATGAGTGTGGTCTCTCCATGTAGTCCAAATTAAAAAGTGGGACGGAGCGGGCCCAAATTGGTTAAGTATAAGAGTGCAGGTAGAAGGCACCATGTGTCTCAATGACGCTCCTTCAAAGGTAAAATCCTCAGTGGGTTTCTAAATGAGCACGAGGATTCCATGTCCTTAGCATCCAATAGAGTCAAAAAGCGTCCGAGAAAGGCACCGCTCAAATTGGCTAAGTATAGAGAGCTAACGACAATGCCACGTGTTGCATCACCACCAATTTCTAACGCATGACCCAAAGTGGGGGTTTAGACAAGCACGGGCCATCCACATGTCTCGAGGTAAGACTTTTTTCCTGTAAAGCAAAAAGGAATTATCCAAAACATGAAGAAACTGAGCAAGGCCATGGAAAGAGCCACGTGTCTCATAGGCACAAATTCAAAGGCGCAGCCCAAAAGGCAATTCCCAAACCAGGGCCAACTCTGCCATGCGTCCTAAAGTCCAAAAATGTTGGGTTGGTCATTGAAAATTCCAAAAATCCTGCGCAGACTCCTCCATGTCTCGACCTCGCAACTTCAAAGGTAAAACCTGGGGCAGTTTCCAAACTAGTGCCAATCCTCCATGTGTCTCGAGACAAGACACAATATTTTCACCAACAGGAAGGACTCAAGAAAAATACAAAAGAACACAGAGGATCCCATGAAAGCTGCCATGTGTCAATTCAACACGGTTTGGAAGTGAAAGGAAGGCGTCGAATCCCAAGAAGCGCGAGGATGCAAGGTGGACCCCAGTACGAGATAGACTCTTTAAATATTGCATGCCCACAACCCTAATATTCAAATGGCCATATCTTTTGATTGGAAACTCATATTTGGGTGGAAGAAGAATTTTTGGAAACATCTCGACACCCTCTATGCCATGGAAACATAAAATATCATTCTTAATAGGATTTTTGGGTGAAAAATGGGAAAACATCTTCCAAGCCATTAATACAGAATCTGATTTCTTCAACTACCAGATTTGATTTGATTTGATCCATCGCTTCTTCCTTCTTCAACACACCAAACAAACATAGGGAACCAGACTCGACAGATTTTGGGTGGATTCATGGCGGGCATTGATGGTTGGTAGTTGGATTTTTAGAGTAGAGTCGATCTTCTCTTCTCTCCCTCTAATTTTTCATCGCCTATATATTGTAACACTTCTCATTTGAGAAAGGAGAGACATTATGGGTGTAGGGAAACTCTGTCAAAGTCATTTCCCGACTCCATTTGAGTTGTAGGCCTTCTCCTACACCTGGAGAGTGTATTTGTGCCTCTGAGCATCACATGTAATAGTCTATGCACCTTACAGAGAAATAAAATATTATTTCATGGCATCTTTCAACCCTTGGCATCGTTTTGTTGTTTCTTTGTGCCTCTCTATCTCATGTTTGCTCCTTGTGCATGTATTTCACGTTTATAGGTGTAAGATGTCATGCTTCATGGAGTTTCAATGGTGGATTTGGATCTGGGTCTGTGTCACTTCGTCTAACCTTTCTCATTCCCCTCTTCCATGTTTCATTCTCCCTCAACAGTATCTTGCCACTTCCTTTTCCATGGTATCACCACTTTTTGTAGGCTCTTTCACCCTCTCTCTCTCTTTCTCTATCTCCTTGGAATGGTTAGATTAGGATAGATTAGATTATTTCTACACTCGGAGTAGCTTGTGGCAGGTAGATTAGGAATCAAGAACCAAATTTCTCCAAAGGTCCTATCATCACCAATCCGGCACTATGATAATTTTCCATCGGGAACTCCTCGTGCTATGATTATTTACTAATGCACAACCTTTAGTTTGGTGGATGTAATCTAGAAACACAACAACAAACATAACATAAGAATACCATAGACTATGATACGAAGGAATGATGACAAATCTAAAATATAAGTGTAAATTATAATATCAACATGAAATTGTTACAATCTCACCCATGAGGTACTTCAAGTGTTACTAACTTCACTTGTCTCCAATCATAACTATGAGAGAAACTTCACAATTACACCTCTTAATGGCTTCTTTAACATGCCTTCAAAATGATGGATTCCTTTACACAATTACTCATACAATATTTCTCACTACTTCCTTCTATGCTAAATGAGGGGGTGGCCTCTTTATTTATAGGAATTCAGGCTTATCCACCCTATCTCTATGATAGGATAGGAAATCTCTTCCGGTCAATCATATTCCATGCCTAAACTCTTGCCTTTACATGTAGGATTATCTTCTAAGATAAGATAAACCTTATCATCTCACATGGGTTCCACCTTTTTAGATTTTTATACAAATAAAATACACAAAATATTTATGACATCACTCCTTGTCCTTATTACAAATATACTATTTCTAATTCCTAATCATGTGGAACCTATTTCTCTACTTACCCCAACTTTGACATTTTAACATTACTCGGACCACTTACGACAAATATTTACTTTTACCACAACATTCCTTTTGTACTTTGATTGTTACCACACTCTACTTTATTGGTATTACCAGCATCGATAAACCGTTATCTTCTATTAGACGCCACTAATAATTATACTTAACAACATCCTATTCCTAATACATACATTAATAAAATAGAAATTACGGAGGAAAATTTTAATGTCGACATTTTCCCCCTTCCTAGCTTCTACTCCATCCTCGGAGTAGACTCTTATGGACATTCTGAAGCTGGTGCCTAGAAAATCTTCAACTTGTCATGGTTGACCCATTTCATAATGGGAGTACCATCCAATTCCTGCAATCGATCTGTACCATTTTCATGCACAACTGCTATTTTGTAAGGCCCCATCCATTTGGGAAGAAATTTTCTCTGCCTTCTTTTTTTGTATCTAGAATCATATACTAGAACCAATTCATTCACATGAAATGGAGACCAACTGATATTTTGATCAAAGTATTCCTTCGCTTCATTTTCTTCTTATAGCTTGTATCCTTCTCTATTTCCCTCATTTCCTCTAGCAAATGAAGATGTACAAACCTTTCTTTTTACTCAATTACTTTCATCCATCCTTTCATTTTCCATAACTCTCACAGTGGGAATATCAAACTCAATAGGAAGAACTGGATCAATGCCATAAGCCAACTAAAATAGGGAGTATCCTGTTGCTGACTTTGATGTTGCCCTATATACCCACAATGTTGCATGAATCCTTTTATCCCACTTATGTGCTGCAAGGCTGCATATTTTGCTATAATTTGACACAACACAAAATTTGTTCGCTCCACTGTCCATTTGTGCTTGGCTTATATGTTGTTGCCTTCCTATTCTTAATAGAAAACTTGTTGATTAGGGCTTTTACCACCTCATTAATGAAGTGGCTTCTTTGATCTATTACAATTTCTAATGGACAACCAAATCTGTGACAATGCGTTCATATATGAACCTTGCCACTTCATCCATGGAAGTTGTTTTCAATGGCCTAGCTTTAACCCACTTGGCTAAATAATGCGTGGCAACTACAATATACTTATTTTGGCGTGGGGTAGTTAGAAGTGGACCTAAAATATCTACTCCCCACTTTTAAAAGGGACCAAGTGGAAGAATAGGACATAATGGAGTTGATGAAGTCTTAAGGTTACCATGTGTTTGAAAAATATCACGTCTTACAATAATTATAACAATCTCTAAAAAGAGTGGGCTGTGATAACCTAGCATCCAAGATCCTTCTTGTTGTAAGTTGTCTAGAGAAGTGTTCTCCACATGTACCATTGTGGAATTATTTTATCATCTCCTTCCCTTGATCATGTCCAACTACCCTCTTGTACTATCCATCAGGTCCTATTCGAAATAATACTCCATGCAGAATAGAATATGGATGACTAGCTTGAGTAATCTTCCTCTTAGTCTTTACATTGGCACCATCAGGAAACTTGAATTCATTCAGATAATTCCAAATATCTATGTATTCACTAGGGATTGTGTCAAGGGATAACAATGTTGCATATGGGAAATCATCATCATCACAAGATGAACCTAAACCATCATAGGCTCAAGAGAGTGCATCTACATTGACATGCTTCTTTACCGCCTATCTATAATATCAAATTCAAATTCTTGTAGAAAAATTATCAATCTTGCTATTCTCCCCGATGGGTTAGGCTTATTTACAATATATTTTAGACCCCGATGATCTCATTACAACTATAAATTTCTACCCTAGCAAGTAATTTCTAAACTTCTTTACAAAAAAATGATAGCTAGAGCCTCTTTTTTAGTTACAGTATAATTTACCTCAACACTACTCATTTGTTTTCTCCCAAAGTAAACTGGATGATCATTCCCATTTTCATCCTTTTGGCTCAGAATACTTCCTAGTGCTACATCCGAGGCATCAATATACATAATGAATGGATTTCTCCAATCTGAATTCTTTAAAACATGTGAAGACACCAAAGCTTCATGCACCTTATTTCCTAGTTCATAAGTAACATCCTTCTTTAAGAACTAGGTTAGTGGTTGTGCAATCTTTGAGAAATTCTTGATGAACCTTCTATAGTAACCCACATGGCCTAAAAATGATCTCAACTTACTTCTATTCATAGGAAATGGTAACTCTTTGATTTTTGAAACTTTATCGATCGCACCAATACCATCTCTGGATACAACATGCCTTAACAAAACACCTTTAAATCATCCAAAGACACATTTTGTAGGGTTTAGTGAGGCTTGTGCTTCATCTAACCTTTGAAATGCTATCTCCATTTGGTGCAGGTGGTCCATCTTACTCCCATAGATGTAAAAATCATCTATAAATACTCGATGAAGTTCCCAATGCAGGTTCAAACACCCTATTCATCAAGCAATGGAACGTTGCTGAGAATTACACAACCCAATAGGCATAAATCTATAAGAAAACATTCCCCAAGGAGTGGTGAACATGGTCTTCAATCTGATCTTTCTCTGCTATACAAACTTAGTTGTATCCGCTATATCCATCAAGAAAACTATAACACTCTGCCGCCACTACTTCATCTAAGATTTAATCTGAGAATGGAAGAGGGTAATGATCCTTATTTGTTGCCTTTTTGAGCTTCCTATAATCAACACAAATGCGTAGTTTCTCATTTTTTTATTGAGATCACAATGGGAGAAACCCATCCTAAATTCTCCACAACAAATATGAATCCCGTGTCAACCAACTTATCTATTTCTTCTTTTACGCCTTGGAAAGATTAGGATTTATTATATATGGCATTTACTTTATGGGCTTAGCACCATCTACCAAATTTCAATAGAATGTTCTACCCAACTTACTTGACAGAGTTCTTTGTAATCAAAAGTGAATAGGTGTATGTAACTTTGAAAGAGTTGGAGGTAGGATTCCTTCTCACTCTCCATCATAAAGATCACCAATCTTTATTTGTTAGAGACGATCATCAATTTCTTCTTCAGATAATTTTATGGATTCATGAGTCGATGTGACTGGAAGGATATCCATGACCAAAACATCAACCTCACTTTCATCTTCTGTTTCCACTTCACTAGTACTAGAGTAATCAGAGGATGTCCAATCATCATTTTCATCACTTGAATCCACAGGTTCTACCTTATGATGTTAAGGGATCACATTTATCTTCACCCTCTCTCTACCATGTCCAAGTGTCATGAAGCCTTCATTCCAATAGTTTCTTGCATGAACTCTCCTTAGCCATAGTCTTCCCAACAACATTGGGTACGCAATAGTACCATTTTTCATCACCTGAAAGTCTACCACACATACAACACCCATAACAGATATTGCCACATTTGAAACTACACCTTCTGGTTTAGTTTTTCCTTATTTAATGACCTTAACATAAGTGTTGAGGGGCGATCAATTTTTAAACCCAACATATTCATTACAGACTCGATCATTACATTAATTGTAGCACCTCCATCAACTAAGACATCATGAATTGAAATACCACTACATAATACCTCAGCTTGTGGAGCATAGGGATCCGCCTTTTTCTCCAAAACAGGGACCTCAACCGCCTTCCTTTGTCAAGCATTGAGTCCACTTTGCAGCTCCCACCTCTTCTCAGAAGACATAGCCAAGAGTTGACCATATGTAATATTTGTAGGCCTTTTGGACAGATCTTCTAAGATTCAGTATTTTCCTTGTCCTCCGTGAAATCGAAAATCCCGCACACCCAACTTTCTTCTTCTATGTTTCTTACTATTTTCTCCTTTCATCTTCTTAGGATCATTTTCATCTTGATTATCTTTTTCTTTCTTTCTTTTTTGTTACAAACACATCTCCTTCATTATTTATGCTCTTATCTACTACATCAAAAGAATTCACAGTGCTTTTCCTTTATCATTATCTCTTGTACTGATGTAGAAGCTCTATCTAGACAATTATATTTATAATGACCCTTTATTATAACAAACATAACATACAACTTTAGAAATATTTCTTTTTGGACCTCTATCTCCTCCCCGAGAACTAAATTCTTTCCTTGAAGAAGATTAATTTTAACTCGCCCATCTTCCTAAGTAGATATTCATACTCAAGGTAGATGTACTAGGAGAAAGATTTGTGCTCACCGAGAGTGTTTGTGGATTTTGGACCAAAGGTGCTAGTGTAGGCTCTACTTTAGCAACAATTTCTTTGGGCTCCTCTTCCATGCTTTCTTCTTGCATTCTTGCAATCTCCTTTGCTTGTTCAATGGTAGTTAGGTGGTCATACCTCACTCATTGTTAATCTCTCGCTTCATCCCAAGAATGAAGTGCTTACATAGGATATTATCCACGCCACTCATCAACCCATCCGCTAATCCTTCCTTCTGAATCTGGGCATCGAGCTTCCTCCTTAGATCTAGAACATGAGCATGATAATCTCTTATCTTCTCCTTCTCTCCTGGGGCTAGCTTTGTGATCTCGATCATGAGATCTCGCATATTTCTTTTTTGACTAAATTCTTCAAGAAAATTTTCAGCTAATAAATCCCATGAGTTTTTCACATTATCACCTAGCATTTCAAACCACCTAAGTGTTGAACCATCCAAAAAGGTAGGAAAAAATTCAGTCCATTGTTCCTTCTCTTATAGGCCATTACAAATACAAGATCGTTTAAACTCTTGAATGAAAGAGGAAGTATCTTCATTAAATTGGGCTGAAAAATAGGAATCTTCCCCATTTTTATATGTAACCACAAAGTGAAATACCAACTCACAAGTACAATCAATAAGACTTATGTGCACAAATAATTGGACCCACTACAATAGAAAGTGACTTTACACATTTCTACAAAGAAAATAGGAATGACCATGGTAAACTATGGTAAAACTTTACTTACTGCGGTAAAAACTTACTTTACTGTGGTAAACACTATTTACGGTAAAAATGAAGTTACTGGGGTAAACACTATTCACAAGTAAAAATGAAGTTACTGTGGTAAATACTATTCATGGTAAAAAGTAAAGTTACTGTGGTAAATACTATGCATGGTAAAAAGTGACTTTACCATGGTAACTACTAGGCACAATAAAAACAAGGTTACCCTCCTATTGATTTATGACTAAGTGGGAATATCTCTCCAGAAAATCCACCAACAAGGAATGGTCCCGCAATGAAACCAAATGTCATCACCAATCCGGTACTATGATAATTCTCCACCGAACTCCTCATGCTATGATTATTTACTAATGCACAGCCTTTAGTTTGGTGGATGTAATCTGGAAACACAACAACAAACATAACACAAGAATACCATAGACTATGATATGAAGGAATGATGACAAATTTGAAATATAAGTGTAAATTATAATATCAACATGAAATTTTTACAATCTCATCCATGAGGTACTTCAAGTGTTACTAACTTCACTTGCCTTCCAATCATAACTATGGGAGAAACTTCACAATTACACCTCTTAATGGCTTCTTTAACACACCTTCAAAATGATGGCTTCCTTTACACACTTACTCATACAATATTTATCACTACTTCCTTCTATGCTAAATAAGGGGGGGTGGCCTCATTATTTATAGGAATTCAGGCTTATCCACCCTATCTCTAAGATAGGATAGGAAATATCTTCCGGTCAATCATATTCCATGCCTAAACTCTTGCCTTTACATGTAGGATTATCTTCTAAGATAAGATAAACCTTATCATCTCATATGGGTTCCACCTTTTTAGACTTTTCTACAAATAAAATACACAAAATATTTGTTGCATCACTCCTTTTCCTTATTACAAATATAATATTTCTAATTCCTAATCATGTAGACCCTACTTCTCTACTTACCCCAACTTTGACATTTTAACATTACCAGACCACTTACGACAAATATTTACTTTTTACCACAACATTCCTTTTGTACTTTGACTGTTACCATACTCTACTTTATTGTTGACACTATACTAACGGCGCCATTATCTTCTATTGGATGCCACTACTAATTATACTTAACAACATCATATTCCTAATACATACATTAATAAAAAAGAAATTACAGAGGAAAATTTTAATATCGACAGTCCATCTCAAGTTTCTCAAGTCACACAAACCTTGAGAGATGGTGCCATGTTATGCAATCACATCGAATGCCCCACCTCACCCCTCGGTGACTTGGGGGTGTTTTGATTTTCCGTAATAGCTACTATGTCTAGCCATATTAATGATCGACGATCTCTCATGTGGAAGCTAGTAGAAGTTAAAGATATAGTTGATGACCAAGATACAAAATCTATAATGTTGAATAGTTTAACTTACAAATACAACAATGTTTTTTCCATTCTTGGTCAAATGCCATCTCGATCTTTGGAAGACATGATTTTGGCTCTCCTAGCAAAATAAAAAAGAACATTGTCAAAAGATATAGAAGAAGAAATTTCAATGTACTAAAAAAAAGTCATATTTTTTTACAAAAATAAGGAAGAAATTGAATGTTTCTATTGAAGAAAAAGGAGTACACATATTGGTTTTGTAAGGTTCGAGTTAATGATATACTCAAAGGGAAAATCAAAACAAACGAAGAAAATGTGGAAAATAAAAAAGAACCATATAATGAGGAATAACCGATAAAGGAAAAACTAACAAATGTTGATAGTGGTTATAATTTTGAGGAATTTCTATACTAAGTGAATAGATTCTTGATTAGAATATGGGGAAATGGAGGAGGGAGGTCAATCAATGAATTCTAACCATCCACAGTGACATGTTCACACAATGGTTTTTTGGTAGTTTCTTTCGGTTGTGTGTTTACTTCTTGCAGGTGTGGTATAATTTTGTAAAAATAACAAATGGATCATACATTTTTGAGTATTGTTATAAGTGAGCTTATTTCTTTGTATTTATCCTTGAGGTAAGATAGTGATGAGAAATAATAGAGTAATGAAAAATCATTATGTATATGGTTTTTTGTTATGTTAGCATAGTTAACTTAATACATTGATTAATAAAACCAACCGATCGGTTATGCCCTTCCTCGTAGGTTGGTTATCTCCTCTCTAACCGATTTATACTATCTCAATATGTGCGTGTTTGTGAATATTAATTCAAGGCATTGAATCATTTTTTAATATATTCTTCCTTTATTGGTATCGATCACATTTACTTGGGTACTTGTGAATTTTCTTTGGTATGGACATGTGGGAGCAAGGAAATCAAGGCATCCAAACCCTACATAGCAACTACAATGCATTGGGAGAAGTGACCAAAGGAGAAACTACCCTTCATTGAAGTGGAGTGATCTATTTTGATTTTTACCCTATGACTTGAACCTATTTGGCATCCATTGAGACATGCAACTTCTTTTCCTTAAATGTGGTAGCAAATCTTTCTCTTTTGGCATTTTTTTGTGATGTTCCTAGACTTGCTTGGATGTGGCAGAGAAAACATTTTTCACATTTATCTATCATTTTTGGAAAAACATGGATTTTTTATCATCTAATATCATCTGTTGTGTGGAGTTATGATGGATCTAAAGATGAAATATCAGTAGGCCTCAAGATGGATGAACATGGTTGTTGAAGGTTGTTCTTGGACCTTGGGAAAAGCCGATGATTTATGTTTTCTACAAAGAAGAAAACAAGCTATTTTCTCAAAGCAAGAAATATCTTCCATGGTCCTTATTTCAATGAAAGAGGCTTTTGAAGTATATCTTGGTAGCTTAGTGAATATTTTTGTTGTTACATTTCCTACATATTTCAATTATTCTCAAAGGTAGGAAACAAAGGATGCTAGTGGTGGAATAACATAAAAGTCCATGGTGAAAGATGCCAATGCATATCAAATATATAGTTTCAAAATAAACTATTGGCCCAAGGTTCCTAGTGTGGAAATTAACCCCCATGGTGGTGGTAATCATCAACATATTATGCATGCTAGTATTTTTCATCGTGATGCTCCACCAGAAACAAGGTTGGTCTTATTGCTCTACTTACTATGGTCATTTTACCGACACGCTACATCAGCGAGCGTAAAAATGTTAAGAATATTTAGAAGTGTTCTAAATCAACTCGATCGTAAAATATTTATCCATTAATTAAGTAGCATGTTACTGGAGGCTAGAGTGTACTTGGAGGCTGGAGGACACTTGACATCCTCTCGCTCAAGTCACCATCAATAGGGTCACACAATTGCTTTAGTGAAAATATTGTTTTTGTTTATGTTCATTTTTTTTGTTCATGATGTTGTTTTGTGGTGTATTTTTCAATATAGATACAAAGTGTTTTCTAGTTTGGTACCTCTCAACTGAAGGACATTATGAGGAGTAAAATAACTAAATTATCGCTTGTTCTTGTTTAAAAGGTTTCTGAAATATGAGAAAACACTGAAGTGTTCAGTTGAGGCATCTTGTCACCTCCAGGTTCATGGTGAACCTGCAGTCAAAAAACCATAAGGGTTTTTCTTAATCCAGAAACTAGAAACAACTGAGGATGCACGCAGAGAGATCACCTCTAGGTTCATTCTCGAACTGCAGAAAAAAAAACCATAGGGGTTTGTAATAATCTAGGGAAACTAGAAACCACCGATGATGGATGTAGAGAGATGTACTCATATCACTTCCAGGTTTGTGGTAATCTGTTGGTACCAAAATTGAACCTCCTTCGAGACCGAGCAACATCATGGGATTGATAAGACACTCGAGGCGTATAGAAAATCATGTTTTTCATTTTGTATTCAGGGAAGGAATCTATCCAACTTGCTAGCACTCGTGCTCAAGGGAGTGGATAACACATGTAAATGGATGTGATTTGATCCTAACTATTTTAGGTTGTGTCTTTTAACCAAGGTAAGAGAACCTATTTTGTAACCTCTAGTTATTTGAAAGGAGATATAGGTACCTTTCTTTTGCATAAATTTTATAGAGAAGGCCTTGGGTAAAATATGATCAACACACCAAATCTGACTCTCACGAGTTGTCACTTCTAGATTATGGAGATATTCTCATAGCAAGGCAAAGGTTACTAAAGACATTTGAGACCCTGATTATTTCTGCATGTTTTGGTAACAAAGATTATGCATTTGTGTACACACATGATAAATAGGGGTATTATGGGTAGGATTGGTTATTGTTAAATTAATTTTTGTGGGAGGGGAGATAGGATGGACTTGACTCACCAGATACTTGAGAGATTATTGAAAATGGAAATATTCAATCAAAAAAATGACACAAAAGTTAAATTGTTTCCTCAACTAGAATATGTGCTTCAATGGAGGCCCGTATCAACACTCTTTAACACAACCTGTGATTCTATCATGAAGGCTTGAGTTAGAGAACCCAATAAATCACTAAGATTTAAACCAAGTCACACCCGAGGTACACCCAAATGCTTACGAGATAATCTCTATCAACAAAATTAAAGAAAAGTGATTTTAAACCGTTTATCCCATTCCCGTGATGAAGGCTCTTCTAAGAAATGAAACTACAAATGCCACTAAACTATATGAAGGACTAAGACTTGTGTGATTGGACTATATTTTTGTATAAGATTGAAAAAGAAACAAGAAAAAATACCCGTATGCATTCAGAAATGAAATAAATACACTTTACTCAAGATTGACACCGAATAACTCAAAGTTTGATCAAATTTATCAACAAGGGAAAGTTTCCAGAACAATCTCAAAGCTTTTCAATGGTCAGTACACTTGCAACCACCTTGAAACAATCAAATTTTACACAAAGAGAGATATATAGGCTTCATTAGTCAAGGCTTCTCAAAATCAATGGGCTCTGTCAAGCTTTTTATGCTAGAGAAAATTATTCCTGATATTTCCAAAAACTCCCAACCATTTGCATGAATTTTTTTGCCATTTATAACATTTACAACAAATCCCCTTCTCCCTAAAATACATAAAACATTTAATGCACCAAAGGTTTCGCCACGATTCTTTCATGATTCTCGAATCGATCTGCAAAAATCTATAGGTGCTCGAGGAGGTCATCATCGAATTCCTCCCGCATTCAACTCCTTACTCTCGGTAGATCACTCTTCCTTCAATTTTCCAACCACTTCCACCCCCGATCCACAAATCTGCTCCTTGTGTACTTGGGAGAAGAAAATGGAAAATCTGATCGGCACGCACGAAAGTCTCGACCATTTTAATGGTGAAAGACACCTTCTAGATCTTCCCAAAAACTATAGATATTAACATTAAATTTCTTCGTTGCTTGGAATGTAGAAAAACAAAAGAATCATGAAAACTCGCACTTCTAGACGTGTTGCGGAAAAATGGAGGGAAAATCAGATTTCGACTCTCAGTTATCGTTGATCTTTTCTTTGAATTTGGGTCGTCCACGTGGAAGATCCAAACTTAAAAATAGACCTAGGGGCTTCCTCTGACTTTTTACAACTTTTGGGAAAATTTCATATTTTTCTCTCGCATCTCTCGCCCTTAGGAAATGAGCCTGACATGTGTCCTAAGGTGGTCCCAGCAGGGACCATGGCCAAATTCTGACATTTCACTCCCTTTTTGGAAAAGGGAAAATTTTCCAAGTTTTCCCCATAGCTCCATCCTTGAAAAAATGGGCCTGACACGTGTCTAAATATGATTGCAGTGGAACAACACTTCCCTTTTTACTTTTGGCCCCTTTTTTTGAAAAGGATTTTTTTAGAAATTTCTTTAGATAGTCCGCACCTTCGCATTGACTCGAGCAAGATTTTACTTTTCCTTTTTGGGATTTCGGCTATTTTGATGTGTTTAGCCATTTGCATGTTCAAGGGGAAAAATTCCAAATTACCCCCGATGGTCCGCCTCCCCGCTCCTTTAGCTTTTAAACATGCCATGTGTCCGAATGGCGCACCTTGAGGTGGCCCCAAAAATTGATACCTTGAATGAGCATGGGCTTGCCACGTGTCCTACTCTCAAAAAAATTGTTTAAAGGATTGAAGCTCAATAGAAGGCACCGTGTCATGCTCCGAGGCTTTCTCCTTTGGCCATTAAAAACTATAAGTAAAATGCAAAGTGAGTGGAGGCCTCTATGTGTCATCCTCGTGGGGTCAAAGCGAGACCTTTTCCCTACCCTTAAATTTTCTCTAATCGACTGACAGGTCGTGGGGTGAGTTCAAACTTTTTGGCAAAGTAGCCAAAAACTAAAAATTTCAAAAACAAACATGTTACACTTCATCCAATTGGAAGAAGCCACGTAAGCACCAAAAGAACCAATCAGATACAAGCATGGCCACGGGACCAATTTCACCTTTTCACCGAAAAGGTAAAAAGCAATCGTTAAAGCATTCCTCCCATTGTCCCCTGACCAACCAAAAGAAGCCACATCCCCTGTCAATGCAATGATGCAAATTTGACCGGGAGAAAACACCGTCAAACCGTAAAATATAGAAAAATGATCATTTGAGACAGAAAACGAATATTTCTTCAAGGACAGAGAGTTTAGAAACATTTACAAGGCTCAAATATGTTTTTCAAAGATACATCCACTCATTTTCTTCAAGTATTTAGGGTAGAAATGACAAGGAAGACAAATCCCACTGTGGAGACCGAAAGGTATGATAAAACCCGAGTTTTTTGGACTTTTCTAGAGGAACAAAGAAACAAGGAGCAAACCATGGACCCATAAATGATCCACGACCCAAGAACAAATTAAAAATTGCAAAAATATTAACCAGGCACAACACGGGAAAAGGAAAGTGACAGAGGCCATAAATCGATATATTTTCAAAGGCAAACTAGGGTGAGACTATTTTGAGCACCAACATCGGCTCCGACTCAGGGATGGGCACTCCATGCGAGTGCCACAAGAACAAAGGTAGACCAAGTGCCAAAAATATCCATTGGGCAAAGGAGTTATCATGCAGAGTAGGGAAACACAGCCATCTTCAAAAACAAACAGAAACTAGCAAAAATAGGTCACCGAGGACCAGAACGAGAAAAAATAGAAAAAATAGGGAACAAACAACAAACTATACACTATACAAAAGACTTTTTCCTGATTTAAAGAAAATAATCAAGGAAACAATTCAAGCGCCTGCCATCCTGGATATGACCATGCCAAGAGGTTCTGATATGTTTTCATCAACTAGAAGTAGACCTCTTTTTCTTCTTTGTTCTGTTTGTAAACCACCCATCTTCTCTAAAGCTCCTCCATTGTGTTTAAGTCAAATTATTTGACATTCTTCAAGGCTGAAACACAGACCAAATTCTCAAAAAGTAGCATACTTAGGAGCTCTATTTTCAACACTCTCATACTCCCTGAAATCCACAAAGCTCACAAAATTGTTAAGATCAACATCTTGCTTGCAAAACTTCATAAGATGCATTGCTTGGGTCTTCAATCAGGTACATCATCTTCTTCTCTCCATATAATTTCACCAAGTTTCCTTCAATGGGGATAGTGGCATAAGACATGTCCATTTTCACACTACCACCAACACTTTTTGCCCACTTTCTTAACAACAACATCCCCCACTTGGCAGGGACAGTCAACAATGATTACATCAAGCTTTAAGTTCCTTCCAGGATAAGATACAAGTTGCACAGCTAGATCTTTGACACACCCCACCACTAGCACCTCTCTAATTTCCATGGAAGTGCACTTCCCATATGTTGTTGTTACTTTGATACCTAATTCATTCATGACCTCAAGAGGCATGACATTACATGAAGCTCCAGAATCAAACATACAATTATGTAACAACTTGTCTTTGATAGCTGTGCCCAATGAAAAGTGGATCCACATTCAGTTGGGATTTAACCAAAGAAGTTCCTAAATAAAAATCTGGTGGTTCCTCCATCTCTTACAATACTTGTGGCTTTTCCAACTCTAGAATGGTAAGGGGAACCTCAACCTTGCTTACATCTCTGCCTTGTATGATCTCTCCTATTTTGATACCCAAATATTCAAAAGCCCTCTTCTTGTGCTCAGGGATCCTAAGCAGCTCAACAGTTGGGACAAGAATTTTGATTTGACTCAAAATTTGGAGCAAATTTGAGTAGTTCAGCACTAGGGGAAATATTGGAAAATTCATCAGATGGAATGTGATTTTTTTCATGTTGGGCATGGGGAGGAACACAAGTTTTTCTTGGGGAAACAAGCTCTCTGCCAGATGCATTTTTCTTTGGGGTTTCTTTTGTAAGCACTAGACATTTTTATTTGGCTTGTGGCCCTTGGCAATTTTACTTCGGTATTGTGCTCCTTTTTCTAAACTACAACATTCATTAATAGTTTCCTATCTTCTTCTGAGGGAACTCCTCCATCATACTTTTCAATCATTAATGCCCTCAAGTATTCAAAATCATTAATGGGAAATTCAAAAGCTTGTACAATGTCTACTTAAAAGTATGAGAGGGGGAATAAGAGGTACCAGGTGTATACAATCCCAAAAAGTGGTAGTAGTTATAGCACTTATTACCTCAGTTGAAGTTTCTTCCCTTGGCGAACTCGCAGGGACCTCCATCATGTAAGCATCATCATCATTATCATAATCAGCTACTTCTTCTTCTTTCTAATCTTCTTCATAAGGAGCATGGGGCATGAAACATCTGTCACACCAATCAATGACCTTTGTTTCTTCCATAACAAAGCAACTCTAGCAGCCAAAGGATTAGGCACCATTCTATTTTCTCTTCCTTGGGGCTGTCTATTTCCAAATCCAATAGGTCCTTGCCTCTATCATCAGATCTTTGGTGATTTGTGAACCTGTCTTGGCCTTGTTGCCTATGTTGACCTTGTGATCTCTACCTAATTCCCTTCTCAGCTTGGGCTATCTTATAGGAGATTTCTTTGACAACCCCTGCCAAAGTCTTCACAACTTCTTCCAAATCAGCAACCTTGCTTGTTTAGGGCTTTTCTGGGTTAACCAACTTTACACATTCTCTCTTTGGAGGCTTTCCAATTGCCTTGATATTATTTTCTATTTGCAAAGCCATGGTGAAGGCCTGCCTCAAATTTGTGGGGTTTTTGTCTCTTAAATAATATGCAGCCTTTTTATCAAATGCATCAATATATTTGATTAAACATGACTCATCATAATGCCTTATTCTAATAGAAAATCTTCTCAAGGTCTTATTAAAACTTGTGTTGAAATCATGTACAGACTCATTAGGGTTCTTTTTTTTATATTTTCAAATTCGTCAAAAGAAATCTGGGGTCACCCTATCACCATACTACAGTTTTGAATGCATTGCTCATCTTAGTCCATGAGTCAATAGAATTATCTAGCAATGCTTTATACCAGTCCCTAGCATCCTCTTCCAAGGTATGGATAAACAACTTGATATAAACATCCTCATGTTCAATCTCAAAATCCTCCATCGTATTGATAAAAAGCTTTAGATGTTGATTACCAGTAATAGCATTGTTTTCCTTGAACTTTGGCATTTTGTTCTTTACATCTTGAAGCACTACATTTGGGTAACAAGCCATTCCCACAAAATTTATATGTCCAAATGTGTTTATAACAAATGGAGTCCTGGGTTGAGCCATATTGATTTGAGGAGGTGATCTTGGAGGCGTGACAAACCGATTGGGGGCAAAGGTTCTTGGAACATAGGATTATAATTTTCAAAATGGATACCCCCAAAGGTCTTGCTTCTTGGAAATATCTATCAATCTCAAAAACATAGGTGTATATTGTGAAGCAAACCTTTGAAATCAATTGAAGGTCCTCTCTCAGTTGGAGATTTCAACATCACAAAGAGGCTTCCTAATTGAGATGCACTTGAGCTGCAATCTTAAATGATAGGCCATTCAATTTCATCAATATATATTCCTTTTATTGTCCGCTGATCTCCAAAAACTCTCCAAGATTTTCTTCCTTCTTTTCCGTGCTTTTCCTAACTAAGGAAACAATGTCCTAACAGATCCCTAACAAACAAATATCTTCTTCCTTCCAGATTTGCAAATATTAGTAACAAATCTTACTTGACAAAGGTTTAAGACACTGGTCCTTATTATAATCAAATCAACAGGGATTCACCACTAAGGATTTTCACCTTAGTTGTGCAAATGCACTAAATTTTTTTGTCAAGTGTTTGTCAGCACTAGAAACTAGAAATGAAAAAATCTGACCTTTCTTTACCAAAATTTATCAATAAATACCATTGCAAAACTTGTGGAAACTAGAGAAGTTGCATACAACACTTTTGACTTTGAAACCTCTTACAAACCTGAACACAGGATGATTTTTAAAATGGATTTCTAGCACTTTAGAGCATATAAGAAATGTTTACCAGGGTTTGAGTATGAACTGTATCACAATGTCCCCGGTAACAACGCTGATGTTGGTGTTGTTGACGGGTCAAATAGATATGGCTTCAAATATGTATGCACATGGATTAAATTAAACTAAGTTCTCAGCAATGTAAATTCAGTCCCCAACAATGGTGCCATTTATGTTGGTACCCAAATTTAACCTCCTTCAAAGACCGAGCAACATCATGGGTTTGACAAGACACTCAGAGGCAGATAGACAATCATGTATGTCATTTTGTAGCCGGGAAGCAATCTATCTGACTTGTTAGCACTCAGGCTCTGAAGGGAGTGGGTAGCACATGCAAAAGGATGTGATTTGATCCTAACTATTTTAGGTTGTGCCTTTCAACCAAGGTAAGAGAACCTATTTTGTAACCTCTGTTATTTGAAAGGAGATATAGGTACCTTTATTTTGCATAAATTTTATAGAGAAGGCCTTGGAGAAATATGATCAACACACCAAATATGATGCTCACGAGTTGTCACTTCCAAATTATAGTGATATTCTCACAAAGAAGGCAAAGGTTACCAAAGACATTTGAGAGCCTGATTATTTTTGCATGTTTTCGTAACATAAATTATGCATTTGTGTACACACATGATAAACAAGGGTATTATGGGTAAGATTGGTTGTTTTTAAATGAATTTTTGTGGGAGGGGAGACAAGATGGACTTGACTCACCAAATCCTTGAGAGGTTATGAAAATCGAAAGATTCAATCAACAAAATGCCACAAAAAGTTAAATTTTTTCCTCAACTAGAATATGCGCTTTAATGGAGGCCTATATTAGCACTCTTTCAAAACCTATGGGATTATGTCATGAAGGATCGAGTTAGAGGACCCAATAAAGAATAAATATTTAAACCAAGTCATGCCTGAGGTACACCCATAGGCTTACAGATAATATCTATCAACAAAATGAAAGAAAAGTGATTTTAAACTATTTATCCCATTCCCAGATGAAGGTTATTCTGAGAAATGAAATTGCAGATGCCACTAAACTATCACAAGGACTAAGACTTGTGTGATTGGACTATATTTTGGTATAAGATTGCAATAGAAACAAGAAAAAATACCCGTATGCATTCAGAAATGAAATAAATACACTTTACTCAAGATTGACACGAATAACTCAAAGTTTGATCAAATTTATCAGCAAGGGAAAGTTTCCGAACAATCTCAAATATTTTCAATGGTTGTACACTTACAACCACCTTGACATAATCAAATTTGACATAAAGAGAGATATAGAGGCTTCACTACATAGCTTCTCAAAATGGATGGGCTCACAAACTTTTTATGCTTTGGAAAAAATCATTCCCGATCTTTCCAAAACTCCCAACCATTTGCGTGAAAAATTTTCACCATTTATAACATTTACAACAAAGCCCCTTCTCCCCAAAAGTTGAAAAAATTAATGCACCAATGCTCACCATGATTCTTTCGTGATTCTCAAAATCAGATCTATAAAAAGTCTCCAGTGCTTGAGGAGGTAGATTTCATCGAATGCCTCTAGCATTCAACTCCTTTCTCTTGTAGATCACTCTTCCTTCAATTTTCCAACCACTTCCGCCATTGATCTGTCAAATATGTCTCCTTGCATGCTTGGGACAAGAAAAATAGAAAATCTTATCGGGGCACGAAAGTCAAACCATTTTAATGGCGAAGGACACCTTCCAGATCTTCCCACCAAACTTCAAATATTAACATTACCTTTTTTTCTCGCTTGGCATGTAGAAAAAACCAAATAATCATGAAAACTCACACTTCTAGACATGTTGTAGAAAAATGGAGGGAAAATCAAATTTCAATTCTCAGTTGGCATTGATCTTTTATTTGAATTTGGGCCATCCACGTGGAAGATCCAAGCATAAAAACAGACCTAGGGGCTTCCTCTAAGTTTTTCCAACTTTTACAAAAATTTCATATTTTGTTCTCGCATCTCCACCCTGGGAAACAAGATTGACACGTGTCCTAAGGTGGGCCCCAGTGGGACCATGGCCAAATTATGACATTTCACTCCCCTTTTGGAAAAGGGAAAATTTTCCAAGTTTTCCCCATAGCTCTCGTCCTTGAAAAAATGGGCCTGACATGTGTCTAAATATGATTGTAGTGGAACAACGCTTCCCTTTTTACTTTTGGCCCCTTTTTTCCAAAAGGAAATTTTTCCAAATTTCCTCCGATAGTCTGCACCTCCGCCATTGACTGGAGCAAGATTTGACTTTTCCTTTATCGAGCTTGCAGGCCATTTTGATGTTTTTAGAGATTTGCATGTTCAACGGAAAAAATCCAAATTTCCCCGATGGTCCAACTACACCTCGATCCTTTGACTTTTCAACTGTCACGTGTCATAATGGCGCACCTTGAGGTGGCCCAAAAATTTGATACCTTGAACGAGCGTGGATTTGCCATGTGTCCCGCTCAGAAAAATTAGTTCAAGGCTTGAAGCTCAATGGAAGGTGCCACATGTTGTGCTCCGAGGCATTCTCCTTTGGTCATTAGAAACTCTCAAGAAATGCAAAGTGAGTGAGACCTCCACATGTCATCTTGCATGGGTCAAAGCGAGACCTTTTCCTCGCCTCTTAAATTTTCTCCAATCGAGCTTCGATGGGGTCATGAGGCGAGTTCAAACTTTTTTCCAAAGTAGATAAAAAAGAACAAGTTCAAAAATAGACCCATCACACCCCATCCAATCGGAAGAAGCCACGTAAGCACCAAAAGAACCAATCAGATACAAGCGGGGCCACGGGACTAATTTTGCCTTTTCACCAAAAAGGCAAAAATCAACAAGCTAAAGCTTTCACCCGTCATCCCCTAACGAACCAAATGAATCCATGTCCCCCTCGAATGCAATGATGGAAATTTGATAGGATAAAATGCCCTTCAAATCATAAAATACAGAAAAATGATCATTCAAGCTTGAAAATGAAAATTTCTTCAATGATAGAGAGTTTAGAAATGTTGACAAGGCTCAAATATGTTTTTCAAAGATACATCCACTCATTTTCTTCAAGTATTTAGGGCATAAATGACAAAGAAGACAAATCTTGACTATGGAGACCAAAAGGTATGACAAAACCCGAGTTTTTTTGGATTTTTTTAGAGGAACAAAGAAACAAGGAGCAAATCATGGACACATACATGATCCATGACCCAGAACAAATTAAAAATGGCAACAAAGATTGGCTGTGCACAACACAGGGAAAAGGAAAGTGAAAGAGGCCGTAAATCGATATATTTTCAAAGGTAAAGTGGGCGAGACTATTTTGAGCACCAACAAATCTTGTGGGGAAAAACTAAGGTGTCACTAACACCAAGAAGCCACAAAGATGGTGTGTCACCCGAAAGGTGAGTTGGCTACATGGAGGGTGTAATAAATGTTCTACTGTGTTTGGAATAACGGGGTCCATTATCTCGAAATGTGATTTTTGTAAAAAATGTCTTAAGGGGGAATGTTATTATAGTTAATTTAATACATTGATTAAAAAAACTGACTAATCATTTACACCCTTGTGGCAAGTCATTTATCTCCTCTCTAACCGATTTATATTGTATAAATATGTTCAAGTTTGTGAATATTATTTCAAGGCATTGAATCATTTTTTCTTATCTCTTCTACCTTAAGGTTAACCACATATAAAACCATCCTTTGTTTGTAGTTTGTTGATAAACTAAGTGTAAACCATCTTGATAGTTTGTAGGTTTGTGGTAAACCGAGTGTAAAACCATCATTTGAGTCGGTTAGTATTAGAGGATAATTCTTTTCCCATGTTCACACTAAGGGGGGAATGCTAGGAATTATTGCTCATGGGTAGGTATAAAATAAAGATACATTTGTGTGTCTAATCTCATGGATATGAGAATATTCATTGGAGATAGAATAGGGATAATATTTTTATCAATTTGTTTTAGAGTGATTTTGACTACATAATTCTAGGATCTCAATCACCTTTATGTTGTAGTCTACCCTAGAAGAATTTCAAAAATAAAAAATAGTGTGATTATTATTATTTCCTATTAATTTGTCTGAATGTTTATTTGCATTAGTTGAACTTGTTTTCTAATCCTACAAATTTTTACAGGATATCCATCTCGCAACTAATGGGCTTCTTCCTTGTCAAAGATCAAAATTTACTGTGTGTTGTTTTCCATCAAGAATCGATAGTCAACATCCATGGCATGATTCAAGATTTTAAAAGTAGGACTTCTTGAACATTAGAGGGATCAATAGACTAAACAATTGTACTCATCAAGTAAAAATTTACCTCTTAATGAGTTTTATAAATGAGTCTGGTGGTTAAGTATTGGATGTGTTTATAGGAGTATCCAACTTCGCATCTCAAATAATATTTGCAAACCACTTGGGCATACATTGTGATATTCTTGTGGGTTATGGTCCTGTCTAATCATCACCATCATCCCCATCATCATTGACATCATCCGTGGTAACATCTGCTTCTATTTTCAAAACAAGTGTGTTTTGAATATATGGTGACTTTGTTGAAGGAGCATCATCATTTTTATTCACATAACTTAACATCCCTAATAGTGTACGTGCTTTCATGGTCTTCGATTCATCAATCAGGTAGCCAAAATATTCTTTACTATAGCCAATGAAGATGTATTTTTCATGTTTCATATCCAATTTATTTTGCTTTTGTTTAGGTATGTGAATGCTAGGTTTGCACCCAAATTATTTCAAGTGTGTAATGGATGGTTTCCAATCTGACCATGCTTCATGTGGTGTTATTCTCTCAAGTGCAATTTTGGGCACTTTGTTCAACAGTACACTGTAGTCCTCACTTCTTCGACCTAAAATGTCTTCGCGAGTCCTTAATCATTGATCATTCAATGCACCGACTCCATGATAATATGATTCTCTCTCTCAACAACACCAATTTTCTATGGTTTATGTAGAGGAGGGATCTATATAAAATTCTCATGAGCTTCTAGATAGGATTTGAAATCATTACCGTAAATTCCCCAACTTGATCTATGAGGAGACATGATTTTATTACTAGTCTCATTCTTAATAGCCTCTTTTAATTTCTTGGAGTTCATGAAAGATTCACTTTGAGTACAAAGACAATATATCCACATTTTTCGTATAATCATCATCATAAATCGTGAAATACTAAAATCTAGAATGAATAGGGTGCATTAGACTATAAAGATCAATGTGAACCGAATCAAGCTTACATTCATATTGATATGTACTCTTTTTGAAAAATATATTATATGTTTTTTTCCTACAAGGAAGTTAGGACAAATTTTCGTATCCTTCTTGAGATGTGGTAAACCTCTCACCATGTTGTACCATCAAACCGTGTTATGATATCCAACAATGATTGAAAAAGTCTTCGATGACACAATTGTGCTAAGGAAGTGTCTTTAGACACTAGTCCTTGCTACTCTCTATTGAAAAAATAAAGATGGAACATTTGTCCCAAATGTGAAGCTCTTCCAAAAAAATTGGATATTTTAGATTTATCTTGAATCAAACATACTTTATTACCGGAATGACACTCAAATTTAATATTTAGATTATGATAAAGAAGTTGATTGACTAATACTAAGTTCTTTGTCAAACTAGAGACATATAATACATTTGATAACCTACAATTTCATGAACCAAGAGGTAATGAAATGCTCCCAATACCATGGAATTTACATAAGAAGAGTAATCAACAAATGAAACATTACTTTTGGAGGGTGTGTCTCATTGTGAAGAACTACTATTTGCATTTGGTGATGTATTAACTAGAACTCGAATCAAGATACCAAATTACACTAGATGGCATTGTTTCTTCACTAGAATGGGTAGTGTATACGAATCCTTATCATCTGAACGGTATTCTTGCTCAACTACCTTTCCTTGCTGATGGTGATTCTTCCTTGAGTTCCCCTTGGTTTTCCATTTCTTTTAGCTAGATTTTACCTATTGTGATTGTTGATTGTTAGGTTTGGAGTTTATATATGACCCTTCCTTATACATGATGTAGCTGCGATAATTCAACCGATGTCCTTTTTCGAAGATGAGGAATTTTTCTTTTGTTTCTCTCCTTGGTGATGTTGTTTTTAGGACTTATTGGAAGAATAATATATGTTTTAAAATGATGAGTAGATAATGTCTTCTCTTCTTCTTCATCCTTGTTTTATAATGACTCTTTTTACTCGTATCAAGTTCATTAGCCTCTTAAAACTTATGATTTCATATAAAAAGTTGATATTTGTCAAAAAAAAATTGTATGAGGGAGGAAGTACTCTCAAAACAAAGAGCATAATAGTAGTATATGATATCTCCACTCTAAGGGCTAGAAGTGAACACCTCAATTTTGCAAATGTACACAAGAAAGCAACAATTTTATCATTATGCTTCAGCTTCAATGTATCCAAATTTATTATGGTGTTCTTTTTCTTGGTGTCATACACTATGTCCATCTTTTACCATGATTCTTTGGATATTTTGGCATCTCGAATGTCAGTGTCACACTTTATCTAACTATGCAAAAATTATGATACATTTGAGCTTCTGATTGGCCCTATCAAATTGACAATCTTGTGCCGCATCATTTGGAGATCTAGTTGCGAGACCATGAAGAGAAGGCCATACTTCCTCAATTGTGAGTTGATCTCATATTATGGTCTTCTACGTGGCATAATTATCACCATAGAGCAGTTGTGAGCTAGGTAAAAAAATCCGTGAGCATTTTTGTCATCTTGAGTTGTGAAACTATTGAGGACAAAAAGATTATTCAAAAATTACTTAGACATTTTCTTGCAAAATTTGATCCTTTGGTAGTTGTTATTGAAGAAACTAAGGATCGAAGTTAGTTTTGAATTAATGATTTGTATGCATCACTAATAAATCATGGACAAAGGTTGAATAAATCCCATGCATTGTAGATCAGTATTTTTCATCATAGGTATCAGTAAATCGTGGAATAGGAAGAGGAAATTTCAGCCCTAGAGGCAGAGGAAGAAGTTCATCTAGAGGACATAACAATGCTCCATCAAACTCAAGTTGAAGCATACATAGTCAAGAGCATAATCATAATCATTTTTTAGGTCAGAGATAGGATGAGTCGCATGTGCAATGTCAGTATTGTATGAGATATGGGCACTATGCTTTGGAATGCAAGAAAAAGTAGTATGATCGGAATAAGCAAAGATCAAAATGAGTTTGGAAGCACTACTTGAAGCTCCATATTTATTGCATTCACAAAAATTTCCGAAGCATCACTTATTGAGTGTAATCTATCCCAAGAGTGTCCTAGTGATGTGTGGAATTTGGATTCTGGTTGCAGTAATCACATGTAAGGTAACTTAGATTTATTTTCTAATTTGGATGAGTCAGTAAAGATAGAAGTTACCCTTGGGAATAATAATACAATGATTGTAAAAGGAAAAGGAACAATCAACATTCTAACTAAAAAGGGGGAGCAGAAGATTATGTAGGATGTTTATTATGTTGTAGGTTTGAAGCATAATCTTATGAGCATTGGTCAATTGGTACAAAAGGGATACAAAGTTTACATTGAAGACAATGAATGTGTGATCGTGAATAAAGCTCCAAGTACCTAGGTGATTGCTAAAGTGAAGATGACAAGAAATAGAATGTTTCCTTTGAATATTATACCAGCCACATCTAGAGCTCATACTACGATCGTCTGAGAGCTAAGGAGATTGAATCAACTTTTCAATCAGTTGAAAAAGATGAATCGTGGCTATGGAATCTCAGGTTTGGTCATTTAAACTTTGGTGGTTTGAATTTATTACACGTAAAAATATGGTGAAAGGTTTTCCTTTGATTCAGAAACTAGATAGAGTTTGTGAAGGTTGTATTTTGGGAAGCAACACAAAGAGTCATTCCCAGTTGGAAAAACAAGAAGAACAAGTGCACCACTTGAAATTGTTCACTTAGATTTATGTGGACCAATGCAAACAAATTCTATTGGAGGTTGTTCATATTTTATGAAATTCATTGATGACTATACAAGGAAGACATGGGTGTAATTTTTGAGAGAAAAATCAGATGCTTTTGATATATTTCAATAGTTCAAGGCTTTAGTGGAAAAACAAAGTGGGTACTACATCAAATTTCTAAGGACAGACAAAGGAGGTGAGTATGTTTCCAATGATTTTTTGAATTTTTCAAATATCACAATATACACAAGCAGTTTACTACTAGGTATACACCACATCAGAATGGTGTGGTAAAGAGAAATAATAGAATCATCATGGCGATGGCAATATGTATGATGAAGGAAAAGCATCTTTCAAATGAGTATTGGGAAATATTCGTAGCAACTACTGTTTACATCATAAATAGGTGTCCAAAGAAAATTATTCAAACAATGGTTCCTCAACAAGCTTGGAATAAGAGGAAACATGATGTTTGTCATTTTAGATTTTTTTGGTTCTCTCGCATACACACATGTTCCCGTGGGCTAAGGAATAACTCAGACAAAAAGATAAAAATACATATTTATTGGATATTGAGAGAATACAAAAACTTACAAGTTATTCAATCCAGATTGCTAGAAAGGTCATAATGAGTAGATATGTATAGTTTGTTGAAAATGAGGCATGGGATGGAAGTATTGAGAAAATAGTCAATGTAGCAGCAATTATTCCTCATGATGATATGGCAGATGAAAGCATATAGCAACAAGGTATTGTATCTTCTTTGAATCTTGGACATGCACCATAAGTTGTAGCACAAGCTACACCTCCATCTACATCTAGGAGATCTCCAATATTTTAGTCATCTTCAACCATCTAAAGCAGACACCAAAAAGAACACCAGAAGCTACTCCTTTAGTACAAAATAGTCCATCATCAGATAGCCCTTTGCAGCAAAAACAAAGAGTCTTAGTGAGATTTATAATGTTGATACAACTAATGATTTTTTATTTTTGCATTTTTTTCTCAAGTTGCAGATCCAATATACTTTGAAGAGGCTATAGATAATGAAGTTTTGGTTCAAGCCATGGATGATGAGATAGATTCCATAGATAAGAATCATACATGGAATTGGTAGATCTTCCAGAAGGAAAGGATGTGATAGGAGTGAAGTGGGTCTATAATACCAAATATATTGTTGATGGTAAAGTATAGAAACATAAAGAAAGGTTGGTTACCAAAGGTTTTTCATAGCAATATGGAGTATATTATAATGACACATTTGCACCTGTAGCATGTTTGGACACGGTAAGAATGGTTTTAGCAATTGCAGCTCAAAACAAATGACCTATTTATCGATGGATGTAAAATCAACATTCTTGAATAGTTTTCTTGAAGCATAAGTTTATGTGAAGCAGCCAGAAGGTTTTGAGATTAAAATTCATGAAGGAAAGGTATATATGTTGAAAAAGTGCTCTATGGTCTCAAGAAAGCACCTAGATCTTGGTACAACAAGATTGATTCTTATTTGATACATAATGGTTTTAGTAGGAGCAATAGTGAGCCTACCTTATACATCAAGATCAATGAGCAAGGTAAAATTTTGATTATTTTTTTATATGTGGATGATTTAATCATTAGTGCAAATATTTCTATGGATTAATTCAAATCAACTATGAAGAAATAATTTTAGATGACAGATCTAGGCCTTATGCACTAGTTTTTGGGCACAGAAGTTAAACAATCAAAAGCTGGAGTTTTTATTTCACAAGCAAGGTATGCTAATGATTTCTTGAAGAGATTTAACATGTTAAATTGATTTTTTAGATTTTTGTGCAAAATGAAAAAGTAGTTTGAGTTAAGTTTGGGAAAATCTAAAAAGCAAAAAAACAAAAGCTTTGTATTGCACAAAAGCATGTGCTTTTTAGTTCTATTTTTAAGAGTTGGGTGTTTTATTGTTAGATGAAGTCATCTATTTATTAGAGTAAATTGTAAGTGTTTTATATCAAACACGTTCAAAAATATTGTATTGAGTTGAAGCTCTGGATCTGAAGAAGAAATATATGCGATAGAAGTATTAATCGACTTTTCAATAATATGTTTTATTTGAAATTATTTATCGTATTTCTATTAGTTATTATTTTATGTGCCTAATTTCTACATATTTGATAAGTTTCTCCGCTTACATGTTGGCTTCCATGAGTTTGTTTTAGGTGATTTGGATCGATAAGATTAAAAACTCTTCCCTTACCAATACAACTTAGCAAGAGATCCGAATCAATTGGTTTATAGGTGTGGAGTGAATTGGCACTTTGATGAAGATCGATGTGGCCGATTTGACTCAACACGAAAGGGGGTCGAATTAGCTCACCCATAAAAATGCACATGGCTTATCTTTAAGCTCGATGTGCCATTTTTTGGGGGTCAGAAGGGGTCTAGTTTGGTTTGTTAGCTCGACATTGTGGTTGGAGATCCAGATAGTATTGAGCTTTGTTGGTGATTCGACGTAGGCTTCACAAGACTTTCGTGATGCGACTCACCCCGTTACATGCACATGCATTAGTGTGATAACCCATCTTGTCTTGTAAATAGGCCGACATGATAACTCGCCCATCTAGCTCGATGTGATACCTCAACTTCATACAAGACTACACCCATATTGGTCGATCTATAATAACTCAACTCATTGTAGTGGAGTAAACTTGATCCACTTTGAGGTTTTAATTCATCCCTTAGCTCGGTACACAACTCGGTTTCTAAGTCCATGATCAACTTGGTCTTGGATTGTAGGACTAGATTTTATTTTTAGTACTTCACCTTTCATAACAAGATAACTTACTTTTTTTTGAAAGCTTACTTGTGTAGAGCATATTTTTCTCAATTCTCCTAGTAAGGTAATTGTGAATGTGAAAACCCCTACTTCGGGATATATATATATATATATATATATATATATATATATATATATATATATATATATATATACACACATATATATATGTATATATATATATATATATGTATATATGTATATATATATATATATATATATATGTATATATACATATATATATATATGTATATATACATATATGTATATATACATATATATATGTATATATACATATATATATATGTATATATACATATATACATATATGTATATATACATATATATATATGTATATATACATATATACATATATGTATATATACATATATACATATATGTATATATATATATATATATATATATATATATATATATATATATATTTTTACATAATGAATACATTTTTCTCGTGCACTAGTGAATAATATTATTTGTGCAATACTTTAGGAAAAAATATATGCAAAGTGGGGGAAGTAAGGATGGGGTTGGGAAGTTGCAAAATGTGGCACAAGATCTACAAATGTGTAGTTGTATTCTCCAAAACATCCTATATCTTCTCTTATCCTACACTTTCCACTTAACTATATAGGTTCCGGCCACTCTAATAAAAATGTGAATGAGAAAAAGGGAGAATGTTTGACAACTATACTAATACATAAAATGCATATTACATAGAATGATAGCTACAATGTATATATACATTAAAAAAATGAATATAATGAAATTGGTGGTCAGATAGAACAACAATAATCCTCACTAATGAAAAATAAAATAACAATAATGGTTATAACCATATAGCCATCTAACAATTCAATAACACCTATTTACCCTTGACTAATCATAGTAGCATACTAACTACCTCAATAATAACTAGTTACCTATGGTAAATAGTAAAAATAAGTTACAATCTAAAATTAACCTACTATTATAAGTTTCACCTAAGAGTGTAGTTGTTGACAAGGTTATGAGTGTGGGGAAGTTGTTTCCACATCCCTCATTTCGCATTCCTTTTCATCAAACAATGTATGTGGTTCTCACAATGGCTACCTTGATGAATTTACTAATAAACACTTCAATATTTTCTCCATGTTTAATTAAACACTCAAAAATATATAAGATATATGTATATTATTATAGTAGCCTTATTCAACACTTGTAAATTTGTCGACGTTAATAACCACATTTACGTGATCACCACTATTCATTTTTTTGACATAATTTCATCATCAACACCCTTAAATCCCATTTCATAAACATGTTTGCTATAATGACATTTGACACTTGGATAAATTAAATATTAACATATATAGTCTTGTATAACATTTATGACTATGTCGTTGAACAATCCCAAATTTTTTTGTTTTCCTAGCCAAAAACATGCATAAATTATCATAGGAGAATTTTTCTAAATCCCCTCACTTTTATTAATGTTTCCTTCCATGAGCACATAATAGGACACCTCATCCTAGATGAAAATGGGTTATTCTTTAGTCTTCGGTTCAAGTCTCGACCTAGACAAACTCATCATCTATCTCATACAAACACACTCCTATGGCATTATTTTCATATTGTCTACCTATGACTCCTAATGCAAAATCTGAAGAGAAAAGACTTGATAAACATTGTGCCCATTGACTTAAAAATGAATATGCCTCCTAAGATAGGGTCTAATGTTACTTACAAGGTAGAATCATGTTCATCAACACACACATACTCATAGTAAATTTACACAATGAAAGGAGCCTCTCATCAAAGTCACGGGTCTAGTACTTCTTAATGCCCATAGATTGATTGAAACGTGCGCATAAGTTTTCATAGTTCATCTATACATATTTGTTAACAAAAGGGTTATGTTAGGGGTTTTGCAATATACCCCAATGTATGATTTTATGGTTTTCCAAAATAGAATGCATTATGAAGTGCCTAGAAAAATATAAGATTTATATATGCAGATGATTATGCACACCTAAATCAATGCTTATAAATCTATTGGATGCGAATGACCACATTCACATGATCATCACCATCCATTCTCTCGACAAGATATCAAAATCAACACCACTAAATCCCATTTGTGTAAACACCTTCAACATAAATATGAAACCTAACATAAGTGAGAATATGTAACTACCTCTAAGAAAAACATCTCAGGATGAATATCTATTAGTATTTAAGCTCAAAATGTTTATTTACAATTTTATGTATGAAAAAAGTGTTATATTCTTATATTTAAAGTAATAATATAAAATAGAAGTTTCAAAGTAAATTTTGGAGGGAATGTTGATGAACTAGGCATGGCACTTGGCCCACACGGGATGCCGGATTAGTTCGATGGGTTGTCACTTCTTATAGAAGATAGGTTCATCCTCTGAGGCATTGAGACTATTTGATAAAATGAAATGAACATATGTCTAACCTAATTAGCTCTTCATTTCCAACATACTCTATTTAATATTTTAGTGGCTCGTTGAAAGAAGAGCACGAATACTTTATTATTTGTTGAAATGTATTAGACATGTATGTAATTCTTTGAAGACATGTTACCCAAAGGGTGTGGGATCTAGAGATTCCCTCTTATCCATGTACTCTCACATCATTTATTCGGTTCGCAAGGTGTCATGCGAGTTTATTAAGGTTTGAAGGAAGAACTAGAGGTATTTCCTTGTGACTTGTGACAAGTTTTGAAAAAGGGTGCAAGGTTTTGGAGCCTAGGAGCATAGGGTCAATGTTTCAATCGTATAAATTACATATTTTCTAGTTCCCATAATTATTTTTGCAACACTAAAGGATTCCTACATTTATGGTTAACGGGTTCTATTTTGGATAACTTTTTTTTTTCTTATTCATCTTGATGTTTTGATTTGTTTTCAATTTTGTGTTGCTCACATCTATGTTCGAGTTTGTGGATAAATATGTCTCCCTTAAAACCTCTTTATGTAGTCCTTTACGAGTATTATAATTAATTTTGATTATTTATGTTCTTATACTATTCATATTACTACATTTAACTCTCATTTTTGAGGATTTACTTACTCCAATGTGTTGTCCTTAGTTATAGCGTCTCATTAGTGTAACCACAATTCATGTGTATTAAATAAAAATGGAATGGAATAATTCTTTCTCCTCTTAAATAAGACTTAATTTTTTTAAATGTTATTTAAAGGTATTTTACTTGTGTGGAAGTGAATTCAAGATGATTTTAACTGGTAATAATTTTAATATATACTTTGTTATATAATAGTAAAAGAATGCATCTCATTTAACACATAAATGTGATAAATATAGGATTGGTGAATCTAATCCATGTTAAGAGTTTTTCATCTCGTATATTTGACAATTTTAGGATGTCAAAATTATTTCAAAACAATTTTGTTAACAAAAACAATATCAATTCATTTATGGTGATGAGTTAAGGGCCTTATTATTATTTTAATTATGTTAAATTTATATATTACTACAACATTCTATGACAAGCAATACACGTGAAACGGAGGAAGCGATTCATTTATGTTGATATAATACTAATTATTGAAACAAATCTCGGAAGACGATGAAACAAATGAAATCTCACGGGATTTGGTAATCATATTTGTTGGAATCTTAATTACTTTTAAAAAAGGATTACAATAATTATATATTCTAAATTTCTAATACAGCCAAGCGCTGGAGATTTGTGAAGTCGGTGCTGGATCATTCTATCATCTGTTTGGCTAATTTTTATATGGTGGTTTTGCTAATTTTTAGATGCTTCATGCTATCATCTGATTTGTCTAATTTTTATATCGTTTTTAACGCTGTCCGAGCCACGCAGAAAAAGAAATTGTTTTTGCTATCATCTGGTTTGTCTAACTTTTATATGGTTTTTAACGCTGTCCGAGCGATGCACAGGAAAAAAATTGTTTTGGTGCAAAATAATCGAAGACATCAGTTATGTGAATATTTTTATAGTAACTTGAAAAATCGAGTCAGTAATAAAATATTTAACAATTTAAAATACTATTTTCATATAAATATTTTAGTTTTGTCCATATTAAGTTTTGTATATTGTTGTAATGTATTTTGTTTAAAAATAATTTGAGCGATTTCAAATCTGCTTTAAAATTTCTGGCATATTTTATATAATTTTTTAATATGTTTAAGTTGAATAAACATTCTGTGTATTTAACTTTACAAAAATAATCGTTTCAATTATATTTTTAAAAACAATTTATTTTTAATAAAATTCGGTTAAACAGAATATAGATTAAATTGATGCAATATAAAGTTTCACTCGACTAAAAATCACATCATTTGAGGTTTGGGTAATTTTGACGTGTCCTAATTAAACAGTAAATACATATTCTTCACATTGTTGACATTCTACAATGACAGCAATGGGTGGAATATGTTGTGAGAGGAAAAATTAAGTTTATTTGAGTAATTATTTTAAATATCTTTTTAAACATTAGAAAATCCATTCAAAAATATAAATATGTTAACTATATGTAATGTTTGTGATTTTTTTGTAGAAAATATTTTTTCATTAGTCAAATAAAAATATGAAGAAAAAAAAAAGTATTAATCAATATGATATACTCAAAATCTAAGATAAAAACTTTGATATCAACAATTTTATATCATTTTTACGCATCTTTCTTAGGATATATAAAATTTATCCCATAAAATCTTTTATTTTGGTGATTGGAAATCTATTTTTTTTTTTTTTAAAGAATAGTCAATTATTTATTTCTACGAAAAGATAGGTATATATAACATTTATAATATGTTTTGAAGTCTTACTTTTGAATATCTTTATTTTTTCAAATTTTATTGTCAAAATTTTATATAATATTATGAACGGAAAAAATTAATATTCTAACTCCAAATATATTTTCAGTTGAATCTATACAACATGTGCTCTTGAAATAGAGGTCACAAGTTCAAATCCTGCAGGGGTAGGTATGTACGTCTCTTTTGTAGTAAAAATAGTTGTCTCCCGCATGTAAGTACGAGGTAGTCCCATATGCTATAAGCCACTTGTAAACCCAAAAACAGGTTGTCTGGCATCATGGACTATAAAATAATAACACTATTATTATATTAGAAACCAACATAGAGAAGACTGAACAAAATATTTTATTATTTTATTTCCTCGAACAGTTTGTAGTTTTCATGCCTCTCCAATTTAGTTTTTTTCCTTGTGTCGGGTGATGTCTTGCACTTGTATGATATCATCAAGTAAATTATTCACAGGCACTGTCCAGGCGTGGAAGAAGACAATTATTTCAAAACCACCGAATATCCTGAAATTGATATGTTTAGATTTCCATTGACCCACCTGTGTTCTTTGTACAAGTATGAGCATCAGTTGTAAACGTTTTGAAAAATATGCTACCGAGCGAAAATCATTTTAATTTTTGCCATTCTAAATTAGTCATTATACAGTGTTTTACATGATTGGGAAATAAATACCAAACACTTTTTGTGTCAGGAGCCTAAATTATTTATAAATTTGAATTTATTCATCATGTATTTTTGAATATTAGTTTTGTTGATTTTTTTGAAGTTTGTTTATGTATGTATCCATATACATACATATATAGTGATAGTAAATTCATTATAAAAATCCCAAAAAATTCGGTGAAGGTTTTTAGCTTGGCTTAGATTCCGCTCAATCAATAGAAAATTGCCAATTATTTTAAAGGTTCGTAATAATATATGAAAAATTAAGGAATTTTTTTGGAGAATTTTATTTGTAGTACTGTAATTAAAATAATTAAATGCTGGAAAAGTAAAGCTAAATTCTTCAAGTTCTAGAGTTTTGTTTTAGACATAATTTGTTTGTGATATTCTATGGATTATTTGGAATTTCATGAAAGGATATCAAGGTAGTTTAGGGCTTTAGGTAACTTAAAATTGTAAATAAAAAGTTAGTTAATAAAACGATTTATATAGAGATAGTTAATATTGTGTGTCTTCTCATAATGAAGCAGTAAATGATGATGTGGAAGAATCAATTCCATGTGTTGGTGTGGAAGGATTACAAGGTTGTGAAGGTATGCACTATGATACTTTAGTTACTATATCTACAATATTAAGTAGAACACAAACGGATGCTTGTTCGGCAAATGATAAGTACACATAGACAATAACTTTTATTAAGTACATAACAAAAAAATAAAAAAAGCTTACAACTTCCTCATTCTTGCAAGCTTTCTCCTTTCTTTGTTCTTTTCTATCGCATACTAATCGTATAGACTACACGCATATTTGTTATGCTCTTACAATGTTTTTTCCATTCTATTTTTGTATTGCTTTTCCTAAAATTGCTTTTCCTATTTTTAATCCACTTTATGGTTTATTTTAATTAACACATTTTCTTAATATATCATTGCATGTGTGTGCATGCATGGGGTGAGTCAATCTTACATTTTAATGGCCCCACTTAAAATTGATTTCATTTTGATGAATAATTCACAATCTTTCTTTGAAATACTTAGAAGTATCATTGAGTAAATCATTCTTAAAAATAGTTGTAATTTGTCATTAAGATCCATGAAATTTTAAGTAAATGTCTTTATTGTTGACAATATTTCTTATGACATCATATATTGTATTAATGTCTTTACTCCTTTTTTCAAATAATGTGATTTTTATTATTGGAAAATAGTTTTTTGAAAGGGACTATACCCTTGTACAATAGGGCTCAAAAGCCATATTTTACAAATTCAACATTTCAAAAAGAGATCAAAATCAAGATTTAACAAATTAGCCCAATAGTACAAAACAGTCTTGCAAGAACACAACCTATATGTAGCAACCCTGCAACTAAAAAACAACTAATCGAAAACTTCACAACAACAATAGTTGCTCAACAAAGAACACATCAGTCATCAAAGATAGATGTAGTAATTAGAGAACACAACAAGACAAGACTCATGTCTTGTTTGAGACAATGAAAGGTTTAGATTTGGTGTATCCCTTCTTTTTCCTATCCACCACCTTCCATTCCTCATTTCCTTCTTCCACTATGATTGGAAGAACAACTTAAGGTGACTTGATAGGGATGTGTCCTCAAAGCAAGGGGTGTTAAGTCATAATCTATCCCTGAATCAACACCCCGAGGAGAATAATCTCAAGTTTCTTCTTTGTAGTGTTTGGAAGCTCTTCAATGATGGGTAAGTCAACTTGCGAGGGGTCCCTACATTCCACAACCGAGTTTGTATGGGGATTGATTGTTAGATGTTCAGGTAGAGAATCCTTCCACCATGCAGTTTGACCATGTGTTTAGAATGGTCACAATCCTCTAATATATGACTAATTTGAAAGAAATGCCCACATCTTAAAGCAAAACCTCATATTCCAATCTCTATACCCGCAGTCTATCACCAATTTGCAGATTGATTTCTATTGGTAGGTCTTGGGAGGTATCAATATCTACAAGAATTCAAGCATAAGTAGTATGCAAAAACATGTATTTTTTCCAGAGTGTTATTTCTGAATTATTATCACACAAAACATTTGTTGTTCATTCTTGTTCTTGATTCAAATACGTCAAAGATTCTCATCATCTATAATTCTTGATATATCGTTGATGTTACTTCTACATGTCTTCTTCTACTGATGAATATTTTACAATAGGCTATATTTTAGAAGCACATGCTAGTACTCTTGAACCAAAATGAAACATATATATGAAGGTGCTTCCTCTTATCATCAATATTATTTAAATAGTCACTATCTATGCACCCAATTAGGTTTAACTCTTTCGACTTTTTATATAATATGACATAGTCTCATGTTCCTCTTATGTATCTCTGAATTATTCTCCCCATTTGCTAATGTGAATCTTTTGGACTTTCCATGAATCTCAATATTAGAGTTAATGCATACTATAGTGCCCACAATAATTTAAGATGGAAATAAATTTTTTAAAAGGATGATAACAATAAATTAAAGTTGGTGGAGCAGGTTAGTGAAATGACAAGTGGTTTATTCGATAAAGACAGTGGGGGTCGAGTGTTGCGTATATGGAGGCATGGGTCTTCCTTGCAATCACATGGGAACCTTCCTAGCCTTTAATACCTTTCATGTACCTCGTGATGATAATACAAACACTTGATTTTAAATTTAGATGCGCTAACCCAAATGAAAACCAAGTTAAAGATGCAAATTTAGTATTTTTGGATAGTCATTCTAAGTGTTTGACCAAATGAAATAACGAGGAAAACTATCTTGGAATGCATTTATGGCAAGTGTACAAAAGACATCAAAGTTCATACAAGATAGTCACATAGTTCTCCTACGCAACAAACTAGTCTCCAATTTGATCATTTTACATGTTTCGTGTATGAGCTCTAGGACATGGTATGGACATCCATCAAAGAATAAAAGATAGAGGATTTTTGTCAAATGTTATAGTTGTATATGCTCAATTAGACATGAATGTTGAATGTGGAACTTATACAGGGCATGTGAACTATTTGACGTAATGCCTGAAATAAATATGGCATCCTGGACTACAATTCTAATAGGATATGCATGAAATGGGTTTGTTGAAAAGGTTATTGAAGGAAGAAACACACTGCAATGAGAAACTTTGGACTTTTTAACTAGTTTAGAGGATTAATCATAGTGGGATTGCTACCTTTATAAAGAAGAATACTTCATTCAACGAGTACTTGTTTATTAGAAAGGAAGGTTACAAATGAATCCACATTGTTAACACCACCACCATATACATATCGATTTTCATGAGCTCATGTTGTGGTCTTTCTAAAGGATGGAAAACATGCTAACTTATAACTTAACCAGGTAAATTTTAAAACCCTGCAAAAAATTTGTCCCATGGTGGAGCATATACACGAAGCATATTGAAATTGAATGACATGATAGCATGGAGTGGCTGCATAGTTTGGGGGCTACTAAACCAGGGAGAAGGCTCGTGTTGTTGTCCTAGCTAATGGATGGGCCGGTTGCCATCTGATGAAAGGGATGAATACTAAATTGTATGATGTTGTTTGCATTTTACCACAAAATCATATGGTTTTTAGTCCACTTTTGGCTTCTACATGGGTTGGAACTTTGGAATTTTGATCACCTAGGTGGAGCCTCGTGAGCAGAATTTAACCTACTCTATTTAAGCCCCCAAAATCCTAATTTTTTTCCTACTAACCGCCTCAATGTGGACACCAAAATTCAAGAGGATTTCTATGAGACTACTAGGGAAATAAAAAATGAGTCAATTCCCCACCCAGATTGGAATTTTAAGGTTGCATATGATAAGCTCATCATTACAATGAGTTGATCCACTAACTTTGGGAATACAAGGAGTTAACGAGAGTGCTCAAATCATTTCATGGAATGGGTATCAAATCTTTCGAGAAAATGAAAATTGGTGGAATGGTGGATGCGTGCAAACCGATTGACGAAATGCCTATTTGAGATACATAACAAAATCCCACAATCTTGATCGGCTTCATTCCTCTAGGCATGGTTTATCTCATCTTTTCCTTCATAATTCTCATACTTTAGTTTTCCATTTGCAACATAATAAATTTAAAACCCTTGGATTATTATAAATTGGAATATTTTATATAAACTTATGAAACCTGAATAACACTTGGTAGTCAAGCACAAACTTAAACCCTCCTTCATACATGATATGGAAAAACTTTGGAACCATATTAGATAGTTATGACACCCTTTTATTGACAAGCTGAGTTTGTTCCCTTGTAAACCCACCAACTCTTGCATTGTAAAATCTAGTAAGTCACTATAATCACGCACCTACAAATAAACCTTATAAAACCCGAAAAGGGGATGTAAAGTCTCGTTTGTGTTCCTTGTTCTGAGGAGAGTTGTATAAAACTTTAAGTTCCACCCCAAGCAACCATCTATTCTCTCTTTTTTTGCTCCTCTAGGAGCCCTATTATCTCATATACATTTGTAGGAAGTTGTAAAAATTGAAAAGTTGGGTTTCGTATCAATTCATCATTTGAACCCTGGACAACAAAATGCTTGTCCACCTTCGCAAACCTCTAGTATTTTTACAAGACAATTGATTGGAACTTTCAATTTGGAAAAATCACATTCTTCGTTAGTTTGGAAAAGGGATTTTGTAGGCCTCTAGTCATAGTTTGACTAGGTCAAACTGGACCAATTATGACCGGTGGCTTCAAAATCCTATCACCATTTGAAAATCGTTTGCTAGTGCTCACCCTTTGACTCTAGTGAATTCCCCATATATAGGGGAACTTGTAGGAAATTTCTTGTTGCACATTTCTCCATCGAATGTTAGTTTTGGACGTGGTTATCTAAGCCCTTGAGATAACTTTTGATAGTTTACAAGTAGGTCAATTACAAATGATGGCCTTATAAAACAAGCCACCAATCGTAAACCATTCGCCAATTCTAAATTCCACTAGTTTCTGTTAATTCTTGGTGTATAAGAGGACACGTAGAAACTTACATGTGGTTGTTTTCTCACCAGAACAAAACATTTGAAAGTGGTTTCTTATCCTCTGAGCCGAAATTGAATGTTTTTGCAATTAGTAGGAAAACGTAAAGAAAGAAAGGTGTAGGACCACAATTTGGTTATCAAATCCCATGAAAACTTGTGACACTTGTAGCTAACTGTCGTTTCAAACTCTATCATGTGACTTTTTTTTTTGTGAAATTGAACTTTGGAAAATAGTTGTTCTCTCTCCATATCTCTTTCTCTCTCCTTGGTTAGGAAAGATTTGAAATGAAATGAAATAAATATGTGTCCAAACTTCTCCTTTCAAATGAAAATTATTAATATTTTGTAAATGGAAAACTCGAAAACATTAATTTTGCTAGATCTAGGTAGATGTCATGCCGTGACTTTTCGTTGCTTTCATGCTCACTTGGTTTTGCAGGATGCAAGAAAGATGGTGAGAAGGCATGGTGTAATTCATTGTTCATTATTTTAATTTATATAGATCATTTTAAAATGTATATATGTATATGTATTGCAATATTAAAGAAAACTTATATTTAAAATTTGGTAATATCTATGAGATTCTAGCTTTAGGGATGCCTTGGGAAATGTGTATTTAATCATAAGTGTAATTTTGATTCAAATTTATGTAGGGTAAAAAAGATTGGATATATATATGTTAAATGAATTTGAATTTAATATCTTGCAGTGCTTTTCCAGTGTGCAATAAACGATTACATAATTGGTGTGTTGTGTTTCTTAGCTTAAAAATGTAATAAAGGAATCTAACTAGAATAGTCATCCCTAGTTTAAGACTCATGCACAACTCTGCTTCATGCGGATCCTTCTTAGAATAGAAGAAATTGAATCCGTAGCATGAAATTAAATATTTGCACTCAATGGCACCTTCTAACTTAAATAAATAGGATCCCTAGTTCTAGTTATCACCATAGCTCAGCTTGTATAATAGTGACACCATCATGAACCCTTCAGTTAAAAGTGATATGGTAAACCTTTGTCCTTGATATGTTGTTCCCTTCTAGGATTGGTTGGCATGTGTGTAGTAAGGAGAATATTTTCTCTTCACGTCTGACTTATGTGTTAGGTTACAAAGATCACCAACTACTCTTCAAAGTCACCTTTAGCAGCCTTGTCCCCTCAAAATTCCCCTCTTCTCAATGTTGAAAAATTTGAAAATTTTGGGTTAGAACCCTTTAGAAGTATTCTAGTAAAGTTGGAGATTCAAGAGATGGTGAAAATTCCATTTATTGGGGTCATTCTAGTGAACTTTCCTAGTCTGTCGACATTTTGTCCCTCATGTCCCAAAGTATCAGGGGCCTTTTGTTCACCGATCACCCGATTTCCCGTAAGTCCTTGTCCGTCGCCATTTTCAGACAAGCTTCAGCCCTCACATCCCAAGTTCACCCGAGCCTCCTGCTCACCGATTCCCTACATCACCCACATCACCTAAATCATATTTTTGTACCCTTCATGTTTCTCTATCCTGGACCACCCGTGCTCTTTTGGCCCGCATTGCCCACATCGACCGAATTGGCTTTTCGCATCCCTCATGTCCCAATCTCCCATGGACCGTCTGAGCTAGGTTTTTCTACTTTTCCCACATTTCACCTTTCTAAGTCGGGTGCAAGGTGTATTTAATGCACATTTATGATCTTCTCTCTCCTAAATGGCTATTTAAAGGGACTACCATCTATGTAATTATCACATTGTTTGCTCACTATATCTTGACCGCATTCTTACAAGTGAGTCATTTTTTCATCTTCTTGTATCCCTTTGCATTCTTGTCGTGAATCTATTCTTTGATCCCATTCCCTTGTTCACTGTCAAGATGAAGATCAAGTTTCAAGGGCATGAGCATCTATCACCTTTGGAGACTTTTGTACCTAATATTAGAGATAACGAAGTGTGACACTTGGATTTCAATGATTTCTAGGGTAGATTAGCATGTGAAAATCCTGCTCCCATGGCCCAAATGATAATTGATAGTGGAATCACATACGTGATTGGTTTTCCTATCTCTCTCGTGTAGTGTGTCAATACTATGCTTACTCATGCGGTGCTCATTTCAATCCAAATACCAAGGAGATTGTTAATGTGCATGGAGAATTGATTACAAAATTAGATGCTACCGCCATCGCTATTGCTAACACAAAATTCCAAGGGGGCATGGAAATAGTAGAAGTGTTGAAGAGCATCGGATCCTTAAAATAGTGGGCCCTCTCTAACCACAATCGGATGCCTCTACTTCTAGATCTTGACTCTTTTTTCTTCTATTTTTGGTTTGGGTCTCAATGTAATATAATTAACGACTTTATGTTGTGTATTTCATTAATTAATGTCTTAGTTAAAAGAAATGGTTACCAAATGTAACCACTTTGTAAGTTATATATTGGGCTCTCCAAGCCATTCCAAAGGGCTGGAACTCTAATATTTCGAATGTGTAAAAATAAAAACAATCATTACAAGATTTCCCTTCCTATTTCTATCTGCATCGATCATTTTCTTGTCTAAAGTGTCTAAATCATTTATTTATCGCATTAAGAAGCTTTGTATTGTTATGGATGTAATTTCTAGAACTTTGTGTCTATGAAATTATATCTGGTGGTTTTATATGAATGATTATGTTCTATATATTATCTTTGCACAACATTTATAAGGAACTATTTTGCTATCTATATTTCCCTGGATGCTACTATATTCTACCTTTTCCTCCCTTAGTTCTTCTGTTATTTTGTATTGATGATCTATCTTTGCATTAAAACACTTTCATGATATCAGAGTTCCTCATTAAAATAGAAAGTTGTACATTTGTAAATAGTTTTGTTGCTTGCTTTCAATAAGGGCACCTCTCCCATTAAAAGAGGAGGGACTTCCTATCCCCTAAGTGTTGCTTTCATTAAAGTCCTAATTTGACAACCAATAGTTTTTGGTGACTCTGTTGGGGATTCGTTTTAATGAATTCTAGTTTTAAAGAACAATTTCTTGATCATTTTTGATCTAGAGACTCTAAGATTTACTCACAAAAAAGGTCTCTTAGAATTGAAGATTCTCGGTTTGAACTCTTAGAGCAACAAGGTTTTCCCCTTCCTTCAACGAGAAATAGAAGAGCTCATTCTCGCAAAGCACACCCCCTATTGAAGACAAAGCTTTTGGGAGTTTTGTCCTCAAGAACAACTCAGCCCTAATCTTCACACTTTAGTTCTTGTTGGTGTTTCATGTCCACTTCAAGCAATATTTCCAGAATGGCAGTTCCATTACCTTGGGGCCAACGGGTTGGGCCTCTTTCCCTTCCTCAACCTTTGCATGCATGTGTTACCCAAGGGTAACAAAGAACTTTCCCAAGTTCGAGGTGATGGCAAGGCACATCCCGATGAACACATTGCAGCCTTCATAATTGCATGTGGAGTCCTTGGAGTTAAACATGAGGATGTCTCTCGTGAGGATTTTCATGGAGACTTTGTGAGAGACGATGCGGTAGATTATTTTTACCATCTCCCTATTGGGGCCATCACTAATTGAACCACCATGAGAACTAGATTTGAGAACCATTTTAAACCTCATGAAGATGTGCATGCTTTTAAACCCTCAAATCAAGAAAGAACCTCAAGAGCCCATGAGAGAATTTATGGTCAAGTTTAATAAGTGATTAACAAGATTCTACAAGACACCTAGCCCGTAGATCAAATTAAAAATGTTTCTTCCTAAATGCTCAATTTCCTGAAGTAAGCTATGTGCTAAGAAGAGCCAATCTTGCAACTTTGGATGTTGATCAGAGATTAGCCGTTAGTGTTGAGGATGACCTGATCATGTCTGGAAAATTGAGAAGAGACTCTTCCTAATATAAAAATTATTCTTCCTCTACTCCCGGAGCTAATGTAGACCGGTTAGTACAGAAACTTGCCAATGACCTCATTGCCATCAAGAAACAATTGGCTCAGCATGCTCCTTATCAAGACATTCTAAGGAGGAATTTTCAGCCTAGAAACCATTTGCCTTCTTCTCAGACAAGGTTAGGAATTGAGGGACCACCAATCAAGGTCCCTGTTAATGTAACTTGTGAAGTGGAAGAACCTAATGATAAAGAGTTTAATGAATACTTTGAAGAACCAAGAGAAGAGGCCGAGGAAGAACCCAAGGAACTTGATGAATCTCAAGTTGATTTCCTCTCTACTAGGGCATTGATGAAGAAGATGATTATGATGAAGTACTAGCAGAGATGAATGGTGAATCATATGTTGTTTTGACTTGGGAGCAGACAAACAAGATAGAAAAAGTGATGCAGCCAAACTAAAAATATAAGGAACATCCCACAACTATTCCAATGATTGCAAGAAGAGGATTTCTTGTCCCCACCGCATCCACACAAAAGGTGAGTTCTATGAATTCTTCTTCTTCTACTCCTTTTCTAAGACTCCTTATTCTCCGGTTCCCAAAACCCGATAATCCTAGGATTCTAGTGATGATACTCCATCCACCTCTAGATCTTTTGATATCATTTACCACTTGAAGAAGACAAAATCTGAATTTCAAAGGTTGAGTTTTATCAAACCCATCCAAAATCCTTTGCCAAAATGGTCCACTTTGTCAATTCCCATTCCAAAACTTCATCCAACACTTCTAAAGGTATTTTTCCCACTCCGTCTTTCACACCCCAACCAAACCTTATGGCTACAGTCACCTCACCTAATGAGAAAATCAAACCATTTTATGTGACCCTCCTCATAGCTGGCCATAGACTTAGCAACTGTGTCATAGACTCAAGAGCATCGAACAATGTCATGCCTACCAAAGTGGCTCATGCTTTGGGTCTTACCCTCATGCATACTTTTGGTTCTTGCTATTCCATGGAGAGTAGGAGGTGCCTATGGTCGAGAGAATTAAAGATTCACAAGTAGCTTTTCTTTGCTTTAATAGAAAAAAAGGTTTTAGCTACTATTTTGGTAGCTAATATTCCTCCTTCATATGACATGCTACTGAGTAGGAATTTTTGTAAAGATGTATGAGGATAAATTCAAATGGATTGATCACATTCCTTATACCACCAATGGAAAGAAGAATAAGTTGCTACCCGAGAAGAAAACTGAATATATTATGCAAAACACAGATGATCCCAAGGCACAAATACTTTATGAAGATATTGGGCATGAAAACTACATGATCATGTCTCATGATGAGGTAGAACATCCCAAAGAAGTGCTCCATTATCCTAATAGTGTTTGGAATTTGGAATTTGATGGAAGTTACTCTTCAGCTGGTGTTGGGGCTGGTGTAGTATTGATATCTCTAGAAGGAAAGAATCATCCTTTCTCTTTCAAACTATAATTTGAAAATACAAATAACACAAAGAACATATGAAGCTCTCATTCTTGATTGAACATTGAAAAAGAAAGAGGTGTGACTAACATCCTTGATCATGGTGACATAAACTAGTTTCCAAACAAGTCGAGACCTTTTCCAAGTGAATAATAGAAGGTTGAAACATTATATGAATCTAGTTTGGGATTCTATTGAATTCCTTGATGCCTTCTCTATCAAGTAGTGCTAAGGGTCAAGAAAACTAGAGATGTTTCTCTAGTTGTTTCAGGGTCTTTGTTGATACCTCATCCCTATTTCTCTCAGGAAAAATTCACCATTAAAATGATCCATAGACCAAGCATACCGGATAATGCAAACAATTGGCAAGTTTTTAATGACGACCAACATTTTCTCTCTTTCTAGAGGTTAGTGATAACTTTGAGCAATTGTATTTTGAGGGAAGTGACAATCTACCTTGAGAGAGTATCTCTTTTGATGAGGAAAGTGTCATGGAGGAGAGGGATCAAGATGGCTGCATCAAACTAAAAGGTAACAAGATTCCTAAAGGGCTGGTAATTCTGGAGGAATTGTTTGATAAACATGATAGATATGTAAAGTCCAAGGCTTCCAAAGGAGCTTATCAATCATTTGAATGTGAAAATATTAACACTAGGAGTCCCACCGAACCCAAAATGGTGAATTTCAGAAAATGCTTGACCCAAGAAGAGAAGAAGAATGTGGTGAATCTTTTGAAGAGGTACATCGATGTCCTTGCTTATTCTTACGATGATCTCGAAAGCTTTCTAGCCAAAATAAATGTAACATTTCATTCCCCTCGAACCTAGGATTAAACCTTCTCGAGCGTAAGAAAAGGAAATACTATGTGCAATGGAAAGTTACAAAATCTATGGAAAGAGGTTAAAGAACCTCAAAGATTTCCTAACTCAACCATGCACCATCAGATTAGAGATAAACAAGAGAAAATAACATGAAAACATTATAACTTTGACAAAAACATCAAAAACTAACATGTATACTACTCTCTACTCTATGAAAGCTTAATAAAATGTGAACCTAGTTAGATTCTAAGCAATCAAATTATGTGATTAGTTATTTTCTTCAATGGAGGTGGATGGATGCAAGATGGGGGAGCTCTTAACAATGGAGTATGGCCAAGATCCAAATTTTCTATAGCTTCAATCTATCACAAATGGTTTCTAATGCCTTTCCAAAGTGTTTGAGAGTAAAGTTGTAAGTCTGAATGGGAGGGGTGACCCTTCTATTTATAGTTTTCCACTTGGGAGAGTTTAGAATTTGGGTGCATGTGGGACTAAAGATATTTTAGATTAGATTAGGATAAACATGATTCAAAGCTTAGTTAAGATTGGTTTAGGCTAGTTAAAATTGATTAAATAAGTGATTAGAAACTCATTGAGACTTAAGTAGAGGTCCTGATAACCAATCGTGACTTATAGATAGCCCAAGAAGCCAATAGAAGTGGTCTAGAGAGAACTACTGAGATTCTCAATGGTTGAAAAGAGGAATGTTTAGCTAATAAGAGAGATATTAACCAAATAATATGATTATAGGAAGAATATGACCAAGAAGGTGTCGTAAATGGACATTCGAGAATGGAGTGAAGAATGGGTAATTAACGAAGTATCGTTAATTGAATTAATTGGAGGAAATGCTAAGTGTTAGAATATTGTAGGTGTCTACATTTTCCCTCTTTGGGTGGCGTAAGACCTTAGAGGTCACTTCATCTTTGCGCTCACTTCAAAGAAAGTAGACAAGCATAAACAAGTAGAAAATTTTGAAGGGATAGAAGAAAAAAATGAGTAGAATGAAGGATGCCCCCTCGATTGTCGATGGGGTGATAGAAGAACTCGATTGATGATAAAAAAGATGACAAAAAGAGAACAAAAGAAAGAATAGTGTGATGAAGAAGAAAAGAAAGGGGATATAGAAGAAAAGGAGTATGAGAAAGGGGGAATGAGCTAACATCCATCCAATGCCTTTTAAACAACTTTATTTTTCATCATATTGCTAGAGATCTTCATCATTGGTCCTTATTAAAAAGAATGAACAAAAGTGTAGTATGACATGAAAATCCATATACGAACAAATGTCCATTGCTAAAAAAACACTAACTCCATGCAACATACAAAATGCAATGCAATACGAGAAAGTAAACAAGCTAACCTAATAGAGAAACATAATGCAATGTTTTTGTTATCAAGCTTCAGTTCCAACCTATTTGAATTAACGACAAGGGTTAATGATGGTGCCCCACGCAAAGATACATGTGAGGATAATAACAGAGGACACTTCGGTCCAATGGAATAGAGGGGGTCTAGCCCTATATATAGTTTTCCATTTGGGAAAAAGGGAAACTTGAGTGCATGTGGGACAAACACTAAATTCCAAAAAACACTTTTAGCATGTCAAAGCTTACTTTGACTAGGTTTACGGGTAAGTGACAAACCATATTTAAGCTTAATTAAACATGTTTAGAAGGTGATTAGGGTTTGAGAGAGTTTGAAGAGTCGATCAATCCAATGGAATGGATTAATAGACCAGAAGGTGGTAGAAGTGGACTGGAAGAAAGTAAGAAGCTAATGTAGTTAGAATGAAGCTATTGTAGCTTATTTAAATGGTTTACTAGAGGAAGAATGAAAAAGGGATGTCGTGGGAAGAAAGTTAAATAGGTCGAACCGGCGGTGTATTATTAGTTTGCGGGGAGAAGAAAACTATCAAAATATCACCATAATAGTGCATTGGCCAAACTACAGTGTGTTTACATTTTCCTCTTTTTGAGGTGATGTAAGTTACATCACTTCGAAGAAAGTAGACAAACATAAAAGAGAAGAAAAATTGAAGGGATAGAAGAAAAATTAATAGGATGAAAGATGCCCCCTCGAGTGTCGATGGGGTGAGGAAAGAAGTCGATCGATGCTTGAAAAAGGTGAGAAGAAAGAGGAAAGGGAAGTGTGAAGAGAAGAAGATGAGAAACAAGAAAAGAGATATTGAGCTATCAACAAATCAAATGTATTCAACTTTTAAATCATCATTTTGCTTAGAGACCTCCTCATCAGTCCTTATTAAAAATGTGAGCATACAACAAAAGCGTATAGTGACATGAAAAGACAAGATACAAAACAACTATCTATTGCTAAAATGCCAACTCCGCGCAACATACAAACATGTAATGCAATACGAGAAGTAAAAAAACTCATGTAACAGGAAATAAGTACAGTCACACACACTTAAACCAACAATGTTCAAGAAGGTTGCACAAATATTTTTTTATCAAGCTGAAGTCCCAAATGTTTGATAAATGACAAGGGTAAGAACGATGCCCCAAGAAATATGCACATGCAAGGGAAATGACGGAGGACACTTGGGTCCGATGAAAAAGCAACGTGCATGACGAAATAGTACCAGAAACTAATAGTGCCCCAGAGTACAAATGAAGTAAGAAACGGTCTTTTGTAAATGATTGTAGATCAGGGTGATTCACAAGTCGTAGTTTCATAACATGTGAAAATGCCAACAAGATATAGGATGAGCGCCATGCAAAAGACACATATTTATATTGTTTTTGGGATTTCTAAATCAATTTTATAATTTTTTAATTTTTTGATCACAAGAATTAAAAAAAAGATCAAATATCTTCTAAAAAGTACGCGTGGAGGAGAATGGGGAAGGCAAGGCCACCAAAGAGCCAAAAGGGGATCTCCATGGAAAGAATGACAGGTTATAATAATGATTGTAGAGAATTATTGTGCACAATGGCAAGGTGGATAGACGAAAAGAGGAAAGCACCTATAAGGTTCGTAAACAATGTCGTGGTTAAGAGGGAGTGTTCGCAGGGTAAAGACAAAGTGCCCCAACATGTGAAAATTAGTAAAAATAATTATTTTAATAATAAAATAATTATCATGGTGGGTAGAAGAAGATTAGAATGACCATGGCAGAGAAAACATGCCCTAGGGTCATCGCGATGAGTTAATATACCCACCGGGGAGGTAAAAGCAATCACGATCAATTCATTTGTACTAGACCCCTTGCAAATTTTTTCCGCGAGGTGTTAGTGAGAGATCCTGGAGTACGGCGCAGAGGTTACCAATGAGATGGAGGTGTGTAGACCAGATCTCGAGATTACTAGCGAGACCTCATGCATGGACCCTTCATGAGTGGTCTATCCCTTCTTTTTTAAATTACGCATTTAATGCTTTTTAGGTCATTTCTAGGGTAGGTAGGTGGGTAAAGATGCATGCGCATGCGTGCATATGTCAAAATATGGGGATGCGTATGTGTATGCATCGAAAAAATGAATACACACGGCATATGCATTGAAAATGCGTACGCACATACATATCCGTCGAAGGTGGAAAATGGGGATGCGTGCACGCGCATCAAACCAAGTGCGTAGGTGCTAGGGGGAAATTTTGATTTTTTCCAGGAACGGATGTGCGCACACGTGCACACTGGGAGGGAGGCGTAGGCATCACACTGAGTGCATTGGTGTCTTGTGTCACATACACAACAAAAATGAAAAGGGTGTGGCGCGCGTACGCGCGTCGGTTAGGCGTGTAGGCATCGAGGAAGGCGCGTGTGCATTGAAAAGGGCGCGCATGCATCTAGAAAAAAATGAAACACACTTATAGAAATAAAATAGAAAAGTGTAGAGGAGAAAAATTAGAAGAATTTTTAGAAGAAAAAGGGAAATTAGTAAGTTTAAGGACTCAGCGAACCATTTTTCTTTAGAAAGATAGCTAGAAGCTAGATAAGTGCCTAACACTTTTTTTTTTATCTCTTGCAGCGTATATTACCTGCACTTCAGACGTGGGAGAAACATGGCCACCTTGAGATGATAGAGGCATAGTTTGAGGATGGAGATAGAATTATATTATATATCCTCCTTTATGTCATAGGGTTGGCCTACGTGGCTAATATGCCCTAGATCACACCGGAGCATGGCCTTCTTACTTCCATAGCAGAGAGATGGCACAGCGAGAGCCAGTGCTTTCGGATGCCTACAAGGGAGATTACCATTACATTGGAGGATGTCTAGCACATCATGCGCATTCCCATTGTTGGCCATCCTATTCAAGATGTGAGTGATAGAGCAATGTTGGATGGATGCACTACGCACGGCTATTTGGAGTCCCGACGATTCCTCATCGTGGGATGAAGGTGAGATTTTGCACCGCATTGATGGCCTTTCTCTAGATCGGGTCATGGTATATATGATGGATTTTGTCAACAGAGAGTTACTCCCTGATAAGACCGGTTCCTCATTCCCACTTGGACTACTTGGGGTCATACTTGGATTGATACAGGGAGAGACTTATTGTTGGGGCTAGTGCATTCTAGCACATCTTTATTGGGATCTTCATCTTATCACTTACTACCGTCAGAAGACGGTAGGCCCAGCCAGATCCTCATGATATGGGATTGGGATCACATTGCTATCAGGTGCCCTTTAGGTGCTCTGAGAGTTCAGGCTCCAGAGGAACCATCTACCATGGGTTGGGTCCCCATCGGGGACAATGTTCGGCCTTACAGGGGTGATCCTTATCCCTATCGTCGAGAGCTTGATGACTTACAATAGGCGGTCATAGTATGGAGGCCATATCGACATTTCTAATGGCCCAAGGATTCCCTAGAGCTATCTATAGCCGGAGTAGAGCATTTTATCATGGGCAGCCACAGCTATATGCGGGAGTTTTACAGAGTTGATAGGTGCCAATGACAGTTTGGCACCACACAGGATGTTCCAAGGCCTGATATGTGGTATGTGCAGAGGGTGCATGAGTATTTTGACATGGGGCCATAGATAGCCTTTGACAGAGCCTGGGCCAGTTTTACACAGGTGGTACCCGTTGCATGGGTACCCTTGAGGTAGGTGCGAGATCCAGGGTGCACAGCAGAGTACACGCCTGGTATCACGGCGTGATTCCACACAGGCTGACCATTCTGAGGGCAGCATATGATGTAGGTGTGAGGCCTCCCCTAGTGGGGCCACCTAGTGATGATGATGGCGCCAGAGGTGGTACTGATGATGATGATTCAGATGAGGAGGGTGGCCCCGATGCGTAGCATCGAGTTAGAGGCAGGGCTCCATACTGGCCTATTGCCTCCAAAGGTAGGCATTGTAGTGGGCATATATGTCCCATTACAGTAGGTTCTACCACACAGGGGTCCACCTCCTTAGGCCCCATGAGGTGGTGATGGACAACTTGTTGCACTACTGGCAGTAAGTGGTTACAGGCCGGCAATAGCAAGATGCTTCAAGTGGCCGCAGAGAGAGATCAGCCGAGAACAGATTCAGTTATGACTACTGAGAGAGACTAGGCCAAGTCTCGATTCAGGATGGTGGTAGTAGGGCCATACACCCAAACCAGATTGCATAGTTGGTAGTGCAAGGCGCTCAATTAGTGGGTTGCTTAGGCCAGGCATAGAGCCAGTTACATAGTGTCATGGTTCAACATGACCAGGTGCAAGCCAATTGACAGACCTATTTGATAGAGAGAGACCAGGACTGTAGCAATTTAGAGACTGTCACACTGAGAGGGATCGAGAGGCCGCCGCTGCTAGGTAGGCTAATGCTGATAGAGGTCGATTGATAGGTGAGCATGATGCCACCCTATAGGCAGCCTTAGCCACAAGAGATGATGATTTGATATGTGACACCATCAGGGCCATAGGTAAGGCTCTTTATTATAGGACAACCTACTTCTGAGTAGTTCTAGTAGCAGAGTGAGTGATGCCCTATGCCCAGCTTGATGTGAGCCACACATGCTCTAGATCATGGAGTTCATCCATGTCGACAAAGCTGCCACCCACACAGCCGAGTACATAGTAGAGGGGCACACAGGTCCCTCCTCATAGTTGGTAGGTTCTTTAAGGGCATCCCCTCACACCTCCCATTATTCCATCCTTGAGGACATGGTCCTAGTAGCCCCATGAGGGCGAGAGTTATGACTAAGTCTTCTACTCATGCCATGATATATATGTATGTATTCATTTGTATATGCCTCTTATGAAGGTGGGTTTTGCCCATGTATAGATTCTTTAGATTCTTTTGTGGATGCCTCTTGATGAAGGCCCGATTTTGATCGATGTAGATACTTTTGTTATGTACCACCATGCCTCTGTATGCAGGCTTAGTATTTGATCCCTGCCCCTTTTATATGGCAGATGGACAGAGCATTTTGTATATACCGGACTTTGACACAAAGATTTTTATTATACATGTACCATATGGACATTTTCTTGTATATCTTGTCATGCAGTGATATATTGTCATGGTAATTATGTTTCATTGATGTTCATGTTGTATCTTTTCCTCTTCATGTATGTGACATACTTTTAGATGTAGAGATGTACATGTTTTTCTTTCATAGCGATGATATACTCATGTATTTGATATCATGTGTTTTAATTTATGAGATGTTTGATTTCATATGGCTAGTATTTTGGGATGATACTAGATGATATTGGTGCAGGGGGGATAGATTAGTGATTATGCACAACCCCTCTTTCCCCCATTGATGATACGATATGTGATGATTAGCTTAGCATACATGCATGATGTAATACTTAGCATTTTTGTATATATGATGTAGTAAATGATGTGATAAATGTGATGACATGATAGATGATAGATGTGATAACAAACAAATGTGCTAAACAAACACACAAGCAAAAGTTAACAAAACTAAACCAACACACACATGCAACACAATGCAATGCAACTAAAATGAAGATTAATCTAACACTTTAATCCAAGCAAGTAAAAATGAGTTCTAACAAATGCACATAGCAATCAAAGAAACATACAACAATTAATTACAAGCATGAAAGTCCTAACAATGAATGTAGTGCAACACACAATTAAACCTAACAAGATTTAATATAATGTAAGCAAAGAATCATTCAAATAATGAACAACACAACAAGCTAAGTACATCAAAACTATACAAAGCAATAACTAAAAGCAATCTAACTACCACTTTATTTTTGTGGGACAGTATTGACATATTTTCTAATGTTTTTGAGTTTATCATGAAGGATAAGTTTTTTAAGACTACGGTTTACGTCGTTGTCTAGGTTTCCCTAAGATAATGTTGTGAAACTAACGTAGCTGCATCCCTAAGAAGGGAAATTTTCTAGATGTTTAGGCTTTTGTGTACCCTTTTCAAATGTTTTTGTATTTTCAAGGTCATGTTTTGAAAGCAATGTACAAGCTTGAAAGAAACGTGGAATGCCCCTAATGTGATGTGGGAATATACAAAGGGTCAAATGCCATGTGTTAGCGTACGATGAAGTGGAGTGTGAATGTGCCCCCAACACAATGTGGGAATATACAAATAGGCCACATCCTTCACACAGATATAGCATAAGTAAACCATATCACAAGCTCCCGCAAGGATCTTGAGGTCGATCCCTAGACCTAGCCAGGGTACTACGGAATTTAGCAAGTGGAAAGAGTTACCCATTCCATCGCAAGAGTTAATTGTGTACGAGAAATCTTCCTTGAGTGTTAGAAACCGGTTTCACAAAAGGACGTGCCCACTGCGCCACAATTGCGTAGATTTCACATGAGGATGACTTGTTTTTTCTTTACTTTTTTCTCAATTTTTCAATGTTTTGCTTGTTTTTTCTTTGTTTTCTATTTTTTGTTTCTTATCTCAATATTCTAGCCACACCTAAGCATATAAGCGCTTGAGTTGAATGGCGTTCATTGGCTCTGGAAGATCTTCACCATCTAAATAGGCAAGTCTATATGCTCCCGATCCATATTTAGTAGTCACCACATAGGACTGAGCCAATTGTCCACAAATTTACCTTTCTTTCTCTATCTTTGGTGGTATTCTTCTGATTTTCTTTCGATGAGATCACCTACATCAAATTCCCTATGAATGGTGCGTTTGTTGTATCCTCTTGATACTCTATTTTGATATACTTTAAGTTGATTAAACGCTCTAATACGCTGTTCATATAATAGTTCCAACACTACCAGTGAGCAAGTCTATAGTATCCATCTTTGCCGAGGTAGTCCCCGAGAGATATTCTCGGGAGGGAGCTCCACTTCCAAAGGTATGATGGCTTCAATGCCATAGACAAGTGAATACAGGTCACACCAAAAGTAGGGGTGCGAATGGAGGTTCGATAAGCCCGAGAGGGCGGGATGGATTTGTAAATGCTGATTACGACCAGCTTTTACCGACCTTTTTCTCCATAATGCACACAAGAGTTTTTTTTGTAGCCTTTCTGCTTGCCCATTACCTTGAGGGTAATAGGGGGTGGACAATTTAAGTTGGATATGAAAGTGTTGACACAAGGATTTTACCGTCTTATTTTTTAAAGATTTACCATTATCGGTGATAATGGCCGAGGGATACCATAACGGCATATAATATGGTTCATGATAAATTTGAATATTTGTGCACCGGTGACATAGGTAAAGGGAACAACCTCCACCCATTTAGTGAAATACTTGGTGGTAATTATGATGTGTGTATGACCATCTTATGAAGAAGGGCGGAGCTTCCCTATGAGATCTAAACCCCACTTTGAAAAGGCCAAGGCGATGCAATAGGATGCAAAGCCTATGCTTCTACATGTATGAGATTACCGTACTTTTGACAAACTCCACATTTCTTCATGAATTTGTAGCAATCTGATTCCATGGTAGGCCAATAGTAGCCTACTCTCAATAGTTTTTTAGCTAGCACCATGCCACTAGTGTGTGCCCCAAAGATACCACTATGTACCTCTTTAATCGTGTGAACCAAATCAGTAATAATTAGATAGCGAAGCAAGCTCCCATCATAGCCACGATGATAAAGAGTGCCTCAATGGACAATGCGATGGATAAGGGATTTTTTCTATGAATGGGTAGTGTCACCGGGAAGGTTTTATCTTGTAGGTATTGGTAAATAGGGTCATACCACGAGGATAGGGGACCAACAACTTCACATGCTAAACAAGATTCAGGCATATCATATGCCAAAGCATCTATAGTGTTCCACAAAAAAGGGCATCTTACTCTCCTCTTCCGGGATGCGCAAGAGAGAGCCTATGGTATCCATGGAATCCATGAGATCTATTATGAGATCTGGGTTTTTGTTGAAATATGACATGTGAAAAATATTCCTTCGTGGTTTCAACTAACTTCTTATAGGAATAAATTTTTCATCTTTAACCTTGTATTCATCATTAACCCGCTTAATGATGAGCCGAGAATCTCAATAACTCACGTAACTATTTGAGTTTCTAAGTGATAGCTATCTTGAGGCCAGCAATGAGTCCTTCATACATTGTAATGTTATTGGTAGAAGGAAACCCCAATTGGAATGCCCTAGGTATTATATCTCCTATGGGATTAATAATCCTTACTCTTGCTCCTAGTCCATGAAAAGCAAATGATCCATTGAAATGGACCTTCCATTCCATAGATTCTTTGATATGCATCATAGATGCGTCCCGAGATCCGGACACAAAGGATATGTTCCATATAAAGGTGCTTCTACCAATTGATCTACGAATACTGTCCTTTTAAGGACTTTTGATTTACAAACACTATCTCAAATTCACTCAAAAGAATGATCCAATTAGCCATTCGTCCTATTAAGGTGGGTTTGGATAAGAGGTACTTAAGAGGGTCAACCTTGGAAATAAGTTTAGTTTTATTGTTAAGGAGGTAATGATGGAGTTTCGGAATGTAAATACGATTTCCAAGCAAGCCTTTTCAACCTGTGAATAGTTCAATTCATAGGCAATCAATTTACGAATAAGGTAATAAACTACTCTCTCTTTTGTGGCCAAGGTCTTATTAGGCCAAAAGTGCACCAATAGCAAATTGGGTAGCAGAAATATATATGAGGAGAGGCTCTCCTGGAGTAGGGGGCATTAGCACAGGTGGATTTATAAGGTACTATTTGAGCAAAGAAAATGCCTTCTGACATTCAGTCCCCCACTTGAAAGTAACATCTTTCTTCAAAAGATGTGTAAATGGATGACATTTATCCACAAGTTGAGAAATAAAATGGCGAATAGCCTGGATCTTTCCTTGTAGACTTCTGAGTTGTTTAAGAGTGGTGGGTGGAGGCATGTCCGTAATAGCAGTGACCTTGGCGGGATCCACTTCTATCCCTCTCTGTGATACTATAAATCCCAATATTTTTCCTGATAATACACCGAAGACGCACTTCTTAGGATTAAGACAAACCTTGTAGTCCCTAAGGCATTGAAAGATATGTCTAAGCACTTCTGGGTGCTCTTCTCTACTCTTTGATTTAGCTAATATGTCATCCACATAGTCCTCCATAATATCATTCATCATATCATGAAAAATGATAGTCATAACATGTTGATAAGTAGCCCCGACATTTTTGAGTCCGAACGACATGACTTTGTAACAAAAGGTTCCCCATGGGGTGATGAAGGTAGTTTTGTGCTGATCCTCTTCTACTATCCTTATCTGATTATACCCCGAGAATCCATCCATTAAGGATAGCATCTCATAGCCAGCGGTAGAGTCTACGATCATATCTATGTTTGGAAAAGGAAAATCATCTTTAGGACATGCTTTATTGATGTCATAGAAGTCAGTACAGATCCTAATGCCAACGGGTTTCTTTTGTACTGGAACTATATTGGAGATCCAATATGAGTAATCAATAGGTTTGATAAAATCTGCAGCCAAGAGTTTCTCCAATTCTTCTTTGACAAGAAGTGCAACTGTAGGATGCCTCTTGCTCAGTTTTTGTTTAATGGGCTTGGCGTCTTGGTGCAGAACAAGGTTGTGCACAACTAGTGCTAGATCCAAGCCGGGCATATCTGAATATGTCCATGCAAAAATATCAATGTATTCTCTTAAGAGTTCCACAAAGGTTTTTTGTTCCTGAGCTGAGAGTGAAGCCACTAACTTGATCATCCTGGGTAAATCCTCGGAACCAATGTTAACACTGATGGTTTCATCAATGAGCATCTTAGATGTGTCCTTCATTCTTATAGGATCAAGAGGGAGGGCGAGATCAACTTCTTGAGGTAACTCTTTATCGCTTCAAATGGATAAGTTATTTTATCCAAGTGCTTTTTATTTTGTTCTTCTATAAGTGTCTCAAAGAGTTTATCACTATGAGATTTCTATTTATTCTTTGTACTAGGCTGCTCTGAAGTATTTTTGCTTTTATTCAAAACATTCTTACCCAAGTGGCCGCACACATCTCTACCTCTTTCTCCAAAGTATGCACATATGTTTAACTAAATTTTGAGTCCTTTCTTGTGGTCCCCAATAGGAAGAAAAACCCCGAGTCCCATGAATTCCATGAATGCTTTATCATTCTCAAAGATATCAAGTAGTACGTAAAGTTGTTGGTCCCAATCTACAAGTTCGGGAAAACTAGGGTGACTTGATAACCGGTTGAAGGGATGGATTCAGATAGGATAAGAATGGATGACTTTGGGAAAAGTTTCGTGGAAGAAAAATCTTTGTAGAGGATACATTGGGAACTTGCATCACTATCCGTATTATACAAAATGTCCCCGCACTCATAAAAGGTAGCATGAACCTCGACAGGTTGAGCATCCTGGGATTTTAACCCAAGACCATGTTTGTCAAATTTGAAACAATGAGTAGGAATAGGTTCTAGATGGCATTGTGCATTGGCTCCACATCCGTATCCTTTATAACCCATGACAAACATCATGCGGTGTCCTTTAGTATATTGCGGTGCTTGATGGCATGAGGCCATGGTTCCTTCTGGCACCTTACTAATGGGATCTTCCAACATCTTTTCTTTGGATAGGAGGCCAATATGAACAAATTTATCCAATGGTTCTGAACATTGTTCTCATGTACTTTTGAGCTGAAAATAGGGCTTACCCCGTGTCCTAGGTGACACTGATAAGTCTGAAATTAATAATGCTTGTTCAAGAGTAAATGGCTCTCTTGAGCCATATTTTGCTGATGTAGCCTCCCAAGATGTAAAAGGATTGAACAAAGAAGGGAATTCCTGATTGTAAGGTGTGAGTGATTTTGAGTCCACCCGATTCTTCATAGCTTCCGTTTTAAGAGGGATGACAACATCCACGGAAGGGCACTCATAGGATGCACGAGAGAAACTATGAAATGCCCGATAGTGATTGAATGGCTTAGGATCACCCGAGATAGTGAAAATATGCCCTTCATGGCACAACTTGATACACTAATTAAATGTCGAAGGGATAGCCTACGTGGCATGAATCCATGGACGCCCCAAGAGCATGTTATATGGGAGATCTAAATCCAGGACATGGAAGGTCGTATCATGATAGGTTGGACCTACTTCCATGGGCACTATAATAGTACGTGTGGACTCTCTCTCCTCATTATCATACACTGTGATGGTGATGGTCTTAGCTCCCAAATCCATTTCTGAAAGGCCTAGCTACCTGACCAACTTTAATGTGCATATGTTTAGACCAGATCCCCATCCACAAGTACTCTTTTAATCTTACGATGGGTAACGACCACTTCTAAATAGAGAGGCAAATTATGCTCAGGGTTGTTACGTGGGATAGCATTGCAATCAAAAGTGATATGATCAGCGGGTTCAAGGTGGGTGACCATAGCTTGCAAGTGCATGGGATCTACCTCAGTAGAGACTCTAGAATTATGTAATGTTTTGTACAATATATCCTTGTGAGTAGTAGAGATTTTAAGAAGGTCTAAAATGGATATTTTAGCTGGTGTTTTCTCTAGCTGGTCTAGTAAATTATATTGGCTTTGGGTAGTTGGTATTGGATCAGGTATGATTAGGTGAGCGCATCACGTTCCAACTGCACAACTCTTTTCAAGAATTTGGATTGTGTTTACTCGTTCATCAGGAAAATGGATGCAACCTATAAGGGATTCGAATGGAGTGTCATCACTAGGGTAAACATACACAGCAAATGATATAGTCATTAGAGGCCTGCTTGTGATCTGGTTTCCTTTTCATTTTATCCATGTGATCGGAAAAGTTTCTTTGTATATGCCCATTTTTTCATTAGGACCCTGTCTTGAATCAGGAGGTGATTCTACGAAAATCTTGCCTTGTTCAATGAGGTCTTATATGAAGTGTTTCAGTTTGTAGACATATATTTTTTTTTTGTCCTTCGACATGATGGAAGTCATAATATTCCCGGTATTTATACCAACCAAGTTTTGGAGCATTTTCTATGAATGGTACTTGGGTACTTTGATATTCTACCATTTTAGCATCATCTAATTATTTTAATATAGTAGATCGTGGTTTTCTCAGATGTTGTGAACGAATGTTTTGTAGATTCCTTGGGATGAGGTCCTTGTGAAAGCTTTAAAATCAAACCTATTTCGCATAGCTTGACTCTTTCAAAGTCGGTAATTCCATCACCACAACATGCTTGTTCTTATTACATAACTTAGGTTTGTCTATAGATTTGGCCTCATGTTTGTCTTTGACAAAGGGTTTAAGTGTTCCTTTGGTAATAAGAGCCTTTTCAATTTGGCTACCTTTCTCTATAACTTCCTAAAAGTTTGATCCATAATGCATCTGAAGATGGAAGGCTATCTTTGAAGTTTAAATTAGGAACAAAAATGCTCACTAATTGTTTTTTAGGTAAAGCACAAGGGAAACGACTAGCCAATGCTCTCCATCGTTGTAAGAAACCCGCAAAGGTCTCATTAGGTTTTTTCTTTACATTATAAAGGTCATTCATCATGATATCATTTTCAATATTGAAAGAATAGTGCCGCACAAATTTTTCTACTAGTGTCGGCCACGTTGATATAGATCCTTTAGGTATGCTACAAAACCATTCAATCACCGAAGCTCCCAAACTACGGGGAAAGAGTCGTATTAAAAATTATCATTGTAAGTGACCTCTTGACAAGCCATGTAAAAGTCTTTGATGTGATCATGGGGATCACCTTTGCCTTTGTACTTGTTGAACTTTGGGATAGTGAAATGTTTAGGAAAGGGCTGTAGTAGCATATCTTTACCGAAGGGATAAGGACATAGTTCTTTGTAGAGAGATACTTTTTTTTTTGGCCTATATTTCCTCGTAATGTTGTGATCATATCTTTCATAGATTTCAAGTCATCCTAAATGAGTTGCTCCTTAGTAGGTGATATTGAACTTTGAGCCCGAGTTGCTTTAAAGGTATAGTCTCGTATGTGGATCAAAGTGAAACTCATTAAGTTTATTTTTGTCTTTGTCTTTACCTATGTTTCTTTTTGAAGCACCTAGGTTCGCTAATTTCTGACTCAAATTTAAGATCTATTTTTGGAGGGTCTCCTCCTCAACTAGGGGATCCTCTTCTTTATCGAATTTCAAATGAGGGAAGCTTTTTATTAGTTTTTACTTTACACAAAGCCCTAAAGGGAGGTTTACATGATGTTTCTCCTTCAACAACGAGCCTTATGTTGCCCAAAAGTGGATGCATATCCCACATCAAAAGGATTATCTATGTCTAAGATGAATCTTCGCTCTCCTAAGTTAGGGTCAATGACCTTTGTTTCTTCTTCACGCTCGTGCAAAATTTTAGCTCTTAACCCCAAGACTCTCGCAAGTACTTGATATTTGTTATAATATAAGAGCTCATCAAATCTATTTAGGTCTAACCTTTGTTTTTCTCCCGAAGAGTCCAAATCTTCACCACTATGATCGATTAACGTCTCGTATCTTTGACTTGAGAAAAGAGTGGTCCTAAATTGTTCCCACTAGGGGGAAATCATCAAAAGGATTAGCTCTTGCATTAAGCTCACTAGATTTTGTTGCCATTTTGAAAAGTCTAGGCATTACTAGCCAATACTCAGATGCAACACTATGTTTACTAGTTTTCAAAGGATACCGATATGGACAGATGAAAATGTATCACTTACCTAAGTCACATTATGTCAAATATGTAATTAAAAGACCAAGATGAATGACAATGTTGTACCAGATATGTGGGCCAAAGTTAGAAATCTAACAAGGCTTGAATATCAGCACAATACTGACAAAGTCCTCTAACAAGGTATACCTAGAACTGACTCAAGTACTGATAACAAGCCAAGTGTATTGAAAAGTGGAAGTCACAATTAGATACAGTGCAAACTGTTGTCAAGATATCTCAACCAAGCAAGCAAGGTGTCGATATCAACACAACATCATGACGATGTATATAATGTGTTATTAACACTCGTAAAAAAACCTAGATGACATCAGAACTAAAACCAAGTAGAAGGTATAACAAGAAGTCTACGACGATGTGAGCAGCATAACCATGTAATAGAGGGATTCATACTACGTGCCCAAAGGATGGGAGACGCAATGTAAATGCCAATACTAAATGACTAAAATGTAAGCAAAAGTCGACAAACTAGGGAGAGACAAAATGACACAACCGACCCGTAACAATGACGAAGATCCTGAAGTCAAGATTGTAGGACTGCCAAAGATGTGAAAACGTACCCACCCACTTTAGTCATTTAACACCCCAGCCACAAACATGGATGAGTGTAAACATACAAAAAAGTAGCTAGCACTATCTTTGACATGACACGTAAAGTATGCCTCTGTTCAATTCCAACGTGGAAAGTATGAACGCATGGGTGTAGATCAAGAATGTGTGAAAATAGACTTAGTTTCACTTGGGTAGAGCTTCACCTCATTTGAAAAGTGAGAAGGAAGCTAAGCTAAGTAATACGTTTGTCTAGATTCGTGATGAAAAACACTTAGATCCAACTTAGAATGGGTTCATTACCATGTTCGACAAACAAGGTGCTAAATCCAAACAAGTTATCACTTCGTGATGGCAAACGATGTGAATGGAGTGGTAAAGTTGGCCTTCGAAAAATGGTTTCCTTAATAAGCTCTCTTAACTAGGTGTTACAAGGTTGTCTTAAGTGAGCGCGATTTACCCAAAAAGTCACACTGACTAGTTTGGGAGTATCTCGCTTTACTTTTCACCCTTCAAGAATAGTAGGCAACTACTGCATCTATATGTATTATTACTCGGGGTCTCCACACGGACAACCGGTAAGGCTATCTCACAAGGTGTACTAGTCAAGTGGGTAAGCAATGCGTTTCCGCTTCATCCATGAGGTTACTCAATAGTGGACTACTTTGGGGTTCTTGGAACCACCCCCATTGTTATAGCTTAAGGCATTATGCCAAAGGGGTTATGTTCCAGTTAAGCGGAGAGGGACTTACCCTTCTCCAAAACCTGCAATACATTGTGTTGAATATGGTGTGTTTTTTTATCTTTTTTAATCTTAATGTGGTTTCAAAAGTGGCACACCATTTGGCAATCTGCAAACACATGTGTATTAGAAGTTTTTTCTTCATTCTTAACACCTTTCTTTGACCAACGTCAGGTCTTGTAGAAAACAAGTTGGTTAGTATTTTCTTGTTTGTTGCTTGAGGTAAAAGAGAACTCACACTTGCTTTTGATTCCTAAGATCACCCGAAGACGTGAAGGAAGAGCATACGCAAATTGGAAATCCTACTAAAAGCACATAAAAATGTTACTTTATCCTTTAAAGAGCAAGTGTTTTTAACATATAAAATAGATTTTGTGTAAGTGATTTTGATCTCCAAGATCACTTTGGAAATCGTGAGGAGAGAGCATACACACCTTTCACAAATCCTAATTTTAAGCTAAGGAATAAAAAACACTTAATCATGCAAACTAATTTTTAAAAGAGTTAGTCTTGTTTTTAAACCTATCAACCTTTAGAAACCTACATAAAAATGTTAGAGAATCATCTAAAACAGATTGTAAAAAAATATTAATTTTGATATAAGAACACTCCGCGCACCTAAACCGACATGTACGCGCCCCAACCAATGGGTACATGCCTATACCAACACCTACGTGGGTCTATTAAAATAAAAGTCACCAACACCTACGCGCCCTAATCCAACAGGTACGCTAGGGTTTCAACGCACGCACTCCTACCGATAGATACGTGGCCCAAGTAAAAAGAGGTCTATAAAATTTTACACAAAGGACATTAATTACAAAGACGTAGACAAGCCAACGTAGATGTGGACATGTCCCCGCAGAGAGAAACATTTAAAAACACAAAGGACACCTTGATGGGTATGTGGCCTTTCTAACGGAAACGTGCATATATCAACATGTACGCACTACCCTAAAACACCAACACGTGCCCTGTAAAAACCTACAAAAACATGGATTTTCAAAATTTTAAGAGCAAACAGGTTATTGGTTAGTCAAAGCTTCTTATTTCTATGTTAAACCCACAAATGCATGTAAATAGAGTTCATTAATTCAAGGTTTAAAACAGAAATGAGGAAAATAACAAGTGATTTAAACTAAAAAACTTGAAAAAATGACTTTGAAGACCCTAAATGACCTCCATTAATGGAGGATGGAAATAAGAGTCCCACCGGGTGTGCCAAATGTGTGCAATGGAAAGTTACAAAAGCTATGGAAAGAGGTTAAAGAACCTCAAATCTTTCCTAACTCAACCATGCATCATCATATTAGAGATAAATAAGAGAAACTAACATGAAAACATTATAACTTTGACAAAAACATCAAAAACTAACATGTATACTACTCTCTACTCTATGAAAGCTTAATAAAATGTGAACCTAGTTAGATTCTAAGCAATCAAATTATGTGATTAGTTGTTTTCTTCAATGGAGGTGGATGGATGCAAGATGGGGGAGCTCTTAACAATGGAGTATGGCCAAGATCCAAATGTTCTATAGCTTAAAGCTATCACAAATGGTTTCTAATGCCTTTCCAAAGTGTTTGAGAGTAAAGTTGTAAGTCTGAATGGGAGGGGTGACCCTTCTATTTATAGTTTTCCACTTGGGAGAATTTAGAATTTGGGTGCATGTGGGACTAAAGCTCTTTTAGATTAGATTAGGATAAACATGCTTTAGGCTTAGTTAAGATTGGTTTAGGCTAGTTAACTAGGGTTTAGGCTAGTTAAAATTGATTAGCAAGTGATTAGAGACTCATTGAGAGTTGGGAGGGGCCTGGATAACCAATTGTAACTTATAGATAGCCTAGGAAGGCAATAGAAGTGGTATAGAGAGAACTACGGAGATTATGAATGGTCGAAAGGAGGAATCTTTAGCTAATAAGAGAGATATTAACCAAATTAGATGATTATAGGAAGAATACGACCAAGAAGGTGTCGTAAATGGGCATTCGAGAATGGAGTGAAGAATGGGTAATTAACGAAGTATCATTAATTGAATTAATTGGAGGAAATGCTAAGTGTAAGCATATTTTAGGTGTCTACAAATACAATCCAAAGATTTCTACACCATCTTCCAAGAGATACATAAGTTTTAAAATACAAGATCATCTTCCCCATTCATCATTCAACATGGATTACTAATATTGTCCCTGTCAGGAAGAAAAACGGTGAGATTCAGATCTGTGTTGATTTCAAGAATCTAAATCAGGATTATTTGAAGGAAAACTATCCTCTACCCATGATGGACTAGGTGTTACAAGTTGTCACAAACAGTAGAAATTTTTCCATGCTTGACGGTTTCTCAAGATATAACCAAGTGGAATTCAATACTTTAGATCATCACAAGACCGCATTTACCACCCCTTGGGATAAGTTTTCCTACAAGAGGATGCCCTTTGGCCTCATTAATGTTGGTGCCACCTTTCGTAGAGAAATGGATTTAGAGATCAAAGGTTTGAAGGTAAATTGTATTGTTGTGTATCTAGATGATTTAACCACGTGTTTTCCAAAACTAAAGCAGATCACTTTCAACATCTAGAAATAGTCCTCTTAAAATGCAAATAACATGGAGTTTCTCTCGAATCCTAAGAAAAATGTCTCTATGTCATAGAGGGAAATTTGTTTGGACATATTTTCTCTAAATATGGAATCAAGATTGATCCCGAACGAGTTCAAAGCCATCCAAGAGATTCCTCTTCCCACAAGCAAAAAGGGAGTGCATTCTTTCTTTTGTAAGATCAACTTCCCGAGGAGATTTATCCCTAATTTTATAGAGTTGACTTTCAAAATTTCCCAAATGATGAAAGGAAAGAAAAAATTTTTGGTCCTCTCAAGGAAAGGAAGCACTCAAGGCATTAAGAAAGCTATTGCTAACACTCCTATCTTAAAGATGCCCATATTTTATTAAATATTTTATTATCTATTGCTATGCCACGTAAAGTACCTTGGCCGCTAGTCTTTGACTCAAAAAGATTCTAATGACCATGAACTCCAAATTGCATTCATGACTTATATTCTAAAAAATCATGAGTTGAAGTACACTATGATGGAGAAACATGCTTTTCAAGGGGTTAAAGTTGTTAATCAATTTCAATTTTACATTCTTAACTCTCTACTGTTATGCTTGTGCCTTCTACGACTATCAAGTCTATTCACCACAACAAGAATTTGGAACCAAAAGAGGAAATTGGGTACTAAAGGTTCGTAAGTATGATCTTGACATCGACCGATAAAGATGGTTCGGGTAAAGGCCTATGTGAACTCATTTCCAAAGAGTTGGTCATGAGTTACTTAAGGATGAAGTTGATTTCCTATTGTTTTGTTCCTCATCTCGATAGACGAATGGTACAATGACATTTCTCACTTCCTCACCTATGGTGAATTTCCATCTCATTTAACTACCAACGAGAAGAGAGCTATCAAGTTAAGGTCAAAAAATATGTGTTTTGGGAGAATGCTTTGTTCAAGCGAGGAGTGGATGGAAGATTCTTGAAGTGTGTTGACAAAGAGCAACAGAAGAAGCTATTCTCAGCCTTTCATGATCAAGCTTGTGGGGTTCATTTTTTATCTATTGTCACTTTACTCACAAAATTATCTATACAGATACTTTTGGCCTATTTTGTTTAGATATGCATCAAAGTGGGTCGACAAGTGTAAAGCTTGTCAAACCTTTGTGGGAAGGCCTAAGTTGGCTACTTTATCGCTTAAGCTAGTTGTGATCGAAGAACTCTTTCAACAATGGGGTTTGGATTTAATTGAAACACTCAACCCATCTTCAAGTGTAGGACATACTCATGTGTTGATCGACACGCATTATTTAACCAAGTGGGTGGAAGCCATCCCAGCTTAAAATTACTACATCCGAGGTAGTATGTAATTTCATCAAAGAAAACATCTTGATAAGGTTTGGAGTACCAAACAAGATTGTGACTGATAATGCTTCCAATTTTTATTTTACTGAGATGACGAATTTCTGCTATGGGTATGGAATTTCCTTTCCCATTCTTCAGATTACTACCCTCAAGGGAATGGATAGGTGAATCAACAACAAGAATTTGGTGACCATTGTAAGAAAGCTTTTCAATGAATCTCAGAGGAACTAGCACAAGAAGCTTTATGATGCTCTCTAGGGAGGATAGGATTACACCTAAAAGAGCAATTGGGTTGTCCCCTTTTCAAGTAGTGTATGGTGTGGAAGCTCAACTACCAGTGATAGTGGAACTACCAGCTTTACATTTGATGAAAGCTATTGAGGACCCCAGTTTTAGTGATTCTTTGGATAAGAGGATCATGTATCTCCATAAGCTAGATGAAGATAGGCTATAGGTTTTTGATAGGATCTTTGCACATCAAGCGAAGGTTAATTTTTATTTGAAAATAAAACCAGATCCAAATATTTCAAAGTTGGACACATTATTTTACTATGGGACAAAAGGCATGAACCTCGAGGAAGACATGGTAAGTTCGACTCTCTGTGGCTTGGTCCTTTCAGAATCAGGCACTTTGTTGGTGAAAATTATTTCTATCTTGATTACATGGATGGATCTTCCTCTCCACTTCCATATAGTGGGAAATACCTAAAATTGTTCAAATCCTAGGTGAATAGGAAGTCCTTTGTATATTATGTACAGTGTGTGTTTTCCTTTCCTTGCCTTTGTTTTGGTTTTTCCGTGTGTTGCCTTCTGTATTGTTTTTCCTTTGAATCTATTGCCCAATGGATAAGGCATTGGTCTTCTTCCTTAGATTTTTCTTGATTTTTTCTCATCTTGTTCCTAAGTGATCTAGTGAAGTCATCCCCAGAAAGAGCCAACTATTGTCCCCTCAAAATTACCCTATTTTGAAAGTTGAAAATTTGAGTTGGAACCCTTTAGAAGTGTTCTAGTAAAGTTGAGATTCAAAGAGATGGTAAAAATTCCGTTTATTGGGGTCATTATAGTGACTTGTGGGTTTGTTGGACATTTTTGTTCCTCATGTTTACCGATCGCTAATCAATATCCTTGCAAGTCATTGTCCATTGGATTTTTCAAAAATTTCAACTCTCATGTCCCATGCACTTGAGCCTCCTATTCACTGATTCCCCACATCACCCACATCGGCCGAAATTAGATTTTTATGCCCTTCACATTTTTGTGTCCTTGGACCACCCATGCTCTTTTGGCCCGCATTGCCCATTAACCACATCAGCCGAATTTTATTTTCACGTCCCTCGTGTCCCAATGTCCCATGGACCGTCCAAGCCAATTTTTTCTGCTTTTCGTACATTTCACCTTTTTGAGTCGGTGCAAGGTGTATTTAATGCACATTTATGATTTTCTCTCTCCTGAATGGCTATTTAAAGGGGTCGCCATCTATGAATTTTTCACATTGCTTGCTCAATATCTCTTGCCTCGCATTCTTGCAAGTGATTCATTTGTTCATCTTCCTATATCCCTTTGTATTCTTGGAGAGTGCATTCCCTTTTCACTATCAAGATGAAGATTAAGTTTCAAGGGCACGAGCATCTGTCACCTTTGGAGACTTTTGTACCCAATATCGGAGATAACGAAGTTTGACACTTGGATTTTGATGATTTCTGGGGTAGATTAACATGCGATAATCCTACTCCCATGGCCCAAATGATAAATGACAGTGGAATCACATATGCTGCTGGTTTTCCTATTTCTATGTAGTTCACCAACACCATGCTCGCCTGTGGGGCTCATTTCAATCCAGATACTAAGGAGGTTGTTAATGTGCATGGAGAATTGATTGCAAAATTAGACACTTCTTCCATTGCTACTACCAACACAACAATTTATAGGGGCATGGAAATAGCGAAAGCGTTGAAGAGATTTAGACATTAGATCCTCAAATTAGTGGGCCCTCTTCAACCATAACCGGATGCCTCTACTTCTTTCTCTTGACTTTTTCTTCTTCTATTTTTGGTTTGGGTCTCATTGTAACTTAATTAAGGACTTTATGCTTTGTGTATTTCCTTAATTAATATTTTAGTTAAAAGAAATGGTTACTAATTGTAACCACTTTGTAAGCTATATATTGGGCTCTCCACGCCATTCCAAAGGGTCGGAACTCGAGATTTTTGAAACTGTATAAGAATACAAAAAGCAATCAATGTAGAAGATTTTCCTTCCTATTTCTATATGCATCGATTTATCCTCTCTCGGCTTGTCTAAAGTGTGTGAATAATTTATTTATCACATTAAGAAGATTTACATTCTTATGGATGTCATTTTTGGAACTTTTGTCTATGAAATTATATCTGGTGGTTTTATATGAATGATTATGTTCTATATATCATCCTTGCACAACATTTATAAGGAATTATTTTTCTATCTATATTTCCTTAGATGTTGCTATATTATGCCTTTTCCCTCCCTTAGTTCTTCTCATTGTTTTGTATTAAGGATATATCTTTGCATTAAAACACTTTCATGATATTAGAGTTCCTCATTAAATTAGAAAGTTGTACATTTGTAAATAGTTTTATTGCTTGCTTTCAAAAAGGGCACCTCTCCCATTAAAAGAGGAGGGACTTCCTATCCACTAACTATTGCTTTCAAAATTCCCTCTTTTTGAAAGTTGAAAAATTAGAAAATTTTGGGTCAAACCCTTTAAAAGTGTTCTAGTAAAGTTAGAGATTCAAGAGATGGTGAAAATTCCATTTATTGGGGTTATTTTAGTGACTTTCCACCTATTGGACATTTTTGTCCCTCATGTCCCAAAGTATCAGCGGGCCTCTTGTTCTCTCGATCACCCGATTTCCCCGCAAGTCCTTGTCCATCGGGGTTTTCGGACTTTTTCAACCCTCATGTCCCAAGTGCACCTGGCCTCCTGTTCACCAATTCCCCACATCGTCTCCATCAATTGAATCCACTTTTCATGCCCTACGAGTTTATGTGTCCCCTGGAATTCTAGTGCTCTTTTGGCCCATATCGGTCAAATTAGATTTTTGCATCCGTCATGTCTCAATGTCCCATGGACCATTCATGCCAGCTTTTTCTGCTTTTCCCACATTTCACCTTTTTGAGTCGGTGCAAAGTGTATTTAATGCATAGTTATGATTTTATCTCTCCTAAATGGATATTTAAAGGGGCCACCATCTATGCATTTGTCACATTTCTTGCTCGCTATCTCTTGCCCGCATTCTTGCAAGTGAGTCATTTGTTCATCTTCCTATATCCCTTTGCAATATTTTCATGAATTTGTTCTTCGGAGCCCATTCCTCTATTCACTATCAAGATGAACATTAAGTTTCAAGGGAATGAGCATTTTCACCTTAGGAGACATTTGTACCTAATATCGGAGATAACGAAGTTTGAAACTTGGATTTTGTTGATTTCGGGGTAGATTAACATGCGTGCAATACTACTCCAATGTCCCAAATGATAAATGACAAGGGGAATCACATACGCCACTAATTTTCCTATCTCTCGTGCAGTGTGCAAAACCATGCTCACTTGTGGGGCTAATTTTAATTCTAGATACCAAGGAGGTTGTTAATGTTTATGGAGAATTGATTACAAAATTAGACGCTGCACCATCACTACACGCTAAAACAATAATTCCCGGGGAATGGAAATAGTGGAAGCATTATAGAGATTCGAGCATCATATCCTCAAAACAATTGGCCCTCTCCAACCACAACTAGATGCCTCTACTTCTGGCTCTTGACTTTTTCTTCTTCTATTTTTGGTTTTGGTCTCATTGTAATTTAATTAAGGACTTTATGTTGTGTATTTCCTTAATTAATATTTTAGTTAAAATAAATGGTTACCAAATGTAACCACTTTGTAAGCTATATATTGGGCTCTCCACGCCATTCCAAAGGGCTGGAACTCTGATATTTTTGAAAGTGTAAAAGAATAAAAAAGCAATCAATACAGAAGATTTCCCTTCCTATTTCTATCTAGCATCGATTTATCCTCTCTGGCTTGTCTAAAGTGTGTGAATCATTAATTTATCACATTAAGAAGCTTTGTATTCTTATGGATGTCATTTCTAGAACTTTGTGTCTATGAAATTATATCTGGTGGTTTTATATGAATGATTATGTTCTATATATCATCCTTGCACAACATTTATAAGGAACTATTTTGCTATCTATATTTCTCTTGAGACTGCTATATTTTACCTTTTCCCTCACTTAGTTTCTTATTTTCATTCATATTGATGATCTATCTTTGCATTAAAACACTTTCATGATATCGAGTTCCTCATTAAAATAGAAATTTGTACATTTATAAATAGTTTTGCTGCTTGATTTCAATAAGGGCACCTGTCCCATTAAAAGAGGAGGGATTTCCTATCCCCTAACTATTTCTTTCATTAAAGTCTTAATTTGACAACCAAAAAGTAGTAAGGATTATTAATGAAGGTAATGCTTCAAACTTGTTGTACCTTACCTCTCATTCTAGCATATTAGTTTGCAAAATGCTATCATCCTAAGAGATAATTAATCCTCAAAACTAATATTTCTAATACTACACCTACAAAATGTATTCAATAGATCATTTATATAACTTAGTATTCATTTTTCAAAGAAATGAATATGCGGTGTAACCTTACCATATATGGAGTAAGTAGAAATAACACTTCCTTAGTATCCTAGTGGACTACCAAGTCTTACGAAGTTAGATGTAGAAATTAACTTCATTATCGAATGCATTCCTTGTGGGATCCAAATGACACAAATGTAGCTAGTGAAATAGTTGTACTATGATTTAAAATATTGTTAATGATCTCTTTAGTTCCTCACAGCTAAATGTGTTACCTTGTCGAGTGACAATATAACACCTTATTTTTTTTACGAAGGGTTTATAGGGTAAATATGTTTTCACACCTTAATCTAATCTATAATAGGGCATAGAGTTCTAAGTACAAATTAAATTATACTAAACCTCGGTCGATTAGGTGGTTAACTTATGGGTATAAAATGTTAAGTAAATCTTTGAAAATGAAATTAATTTGAAAGATGTTGACTTAAGAGAAACCAGAAACTAAAAACTTGGTCCCATAATCCCTTTTCATGCCCTTTTATGAAATTAAAAATAAAAGAAATTTAAAATGCAGAATCATGAAATGCAGAAACATGGGATCTTACCTTGAAAACAAATCCCTTGTGGTTTGTGTGTAGTTATAATGCTTCCAATCATGTACTTCTTCAAGATGTTAGACAAGTACTTTCGTAACTCTTTTTGTTATAAAGTGACGCCAATAAGAGACCTAAGAAATAATGTAAACAAGATGAAAAACAAAAGTATATGTGATAATGGTATAGGAAAAAAATTTCACTTGAAGTCCTTATGGTTGATTTAAGCATTGAATTTTGTTAATAATGGATACAAATTGTTCTTGGTCAGTCTAGACATTTGAGCCAATATAGAGAGTCCACAAAAAATATAGTAAAAATAAAAATTATGACGTGTAAATGCTAAATTGACTATAACTAAATTTGGAACTAAAAAAACCATAGTATGAGAAAAAAGGTTCTTCTAATGGAAATATTTCAATAGGAAAGGGAAACTTGAACCTTCACCTCCTTTGAATCGTAATATTTATTTTCCCTCATCAAATTTAGACTAGTTCACTTCCTTAATGAGGGTAAAAAAACATTGGGTAGGAATACTCCACGACATGGCCTCTTTATGGTTTACATCTTCATTAAATTTAGGTTTCCATTGTATGACCTGATATTTTTCAAGAGAATTAAACACATAAGGTTTAAAAATTCCTACTTTACAATCTTCAATTAAAATTTCGTTGAGTATGACATTGATGAGTACCCTATGTTATCCTATTGTATTAGTGGGTTCATTTTATGTAAGTGTCGTATGCATTTTCAAGTTTCTCTAACTGGAGCCCTTATGGTGTTGTGTAGTGAGAAATGTAATTCAAAAAAATTATTGTAGTATTTTTACTGTTGTATTTGTATGTGTAAAATGTGGGTGTTACACATACACTCGATCTAAGCATTTTAGTGCCAAAAATATCAGACTTCCAACTAGTATTTTATATAATGAAGGATCAATATAGCTTATTGCATCTTCCTTACTTGATTTCAAACCTGTAATAATTGGTGTAGGAGATGGTTTATAACTCAACATTCTAAACATCTTCAAAATGTCATTTCACACTTGAACTGATGAATGAAAAATCCATCAATTATTTGATTTACTTTAATTCCAAGAAAACATTTCATCAACCAAAAATTTATCAACTCAATTTTTTTCTTCATTATTGTTTTGATAACGCAATTGATAAAATCCATATGAAAACCAAACCATTGATATAAAGGAAATACTATAACTTTTTCACCTTAATCATTCACCTTAGTATACAAATTTTCTTTGTTTTTGCTTAATATGAAACCATCACTCAAAACAAAATTATTAGTACTATTATATCAAGCTCTTGGTTCCTATTTTAGACTATATTAGCATTCTTCAACATGTATTCTTTGTATTCGTGAGAATAAATCTCATAACCTTGTGGTTGTTATACATAAAAATCTTCTTCAAAAATTCCATTCAAAAATGTTGTCTTAGCATCCATAAAATAAATTTTCCAATTGTTTTATGTTGTAATCAAGATCAAACTACTTTGACTATATCAAATCTTACCACTAATGCAAATAACTCATTGGAATCCATTCAACAAGTTGTGAATATCCTTTTGTGACTAAAATTTCTTTATGCTTCCCAATAGTTCTATATGCATTAAACTATGTTACAAACCCATTTTACTATAATAACATCCTTTATGAAATATTAACGAAATATAATGTTTGATTTCTCTATATCACGTCAATTTTTTCATCCATAACTCTTCGCCAATTTCTATCCTTAACTACTTACTGAAAACATATTGGATCACCTATTGTAAATAACAAAAAATATGCAACTTCGTCCTTTTCATATATTTCTTCTTCTTTGAGAATTTTCATTATACCGAGATCTCCAAGTTCCTTCTAAAATTGGACACGAGTTATCACTGCTAAAGTATTTAGAGATGAAAAATATCTTTCTGCGATGAAAACATGCCTGAGATATCATAGGGAAATTAATCAAACTTCAAATAATAACTCCCTGACATCTCATGTCAATGAATACTTCAGAAAAGGCTCTTTGACAACATTTTTTGTAGATGTAATTGTAGAGACTACTAGAGAAGTCAATGACGAATTATTGCATTAAAAAATGGAGATATTGTTGTAGCTATTACTTCATACCTTATTCAAAGATAACTTTCAAATGAAATAGGAGATATTTTATAGTCATATATATCAAACTTTAATGAAACTTGATGCAGTTTTCTGGGGATTCCTTGTTTAACTACTTGTTGTAGTGAGATTTAGATATTTTTCAATGCTTCCAATAAAAATTTGTTAACTAAATTGAACATCTCTACTGATTATCACCTTTTTGGTGATTGAAATATACATCTTGTATGATTTTAACTTCTTATAACAAAAAAAAAAAAAGTATCTATCTCCTTTATTATAAAATATTTACCTCATTTTATCTAGAACATAAGAATACACTAGGCATCTAAAACTATTAAATGAGAAATAACTATTTTTTCTTATTCCAAGATTCTTCAGAGTTATTGTAACACCTTAAAACACACACAAATACAACACTAAAAAACTTGGATAATTTTTTTTTACTTACTTGGAGTTTACATGTCAACACAGTGATTAGAAGGGGTTACATCTCAATAAGACACAACATTGACTACATAGGAAAAAAAGGAAACATCTAACAATTCAATTTTCTCTTGGATTTCCAACCACAATACACACATTCTTTAAGAAATAAAAGTCATTTAAGGTTATGTATTTACAAAAATGTCTTTAAAGACCTTCGATCGAGAAGATTCATGTGTTTATTCAACAATTATTCTACAAAGGTGAACTTCTTTCTTTTATACTAATAATTAGCTTAAGATAAAGTTTTCTCGAAAGAGGATCATATATAATATCTCAATAAATTTCTTAATTTGTTTGATTTAAAAAGATAATTTTCCATTTCTCACAAGGTTATTTATTCATACTCAAGCTACTTAATCTTATTTCCTATCTCCATTACACAAGGCGACGAGTGCAAGCTCCAATTGAGGGAAGTACCATTTAGTTCTGGAACTATAATCTCTTTTGTGCAACGATCAAACATTTAACAACACTTGAGAGAGTTTACAATATACCTTCATCAAGAGTTAGAGGGAGAATGTCAAATTAAATTCATCTTTAAGGTATCATTAGTTATTAACCAAGATTTTATTGCGGATAAAGAAATTACCTAGAATGATTAAAGGTTTTCACTTAGGATTTCCTTGACAAATTTGAAAAAAGTATAAAAATTATGTTCTCAAAGGGTGAGATAGATTGAATGGTTTCTAACAAGTTTCCTCGTACTTATTATGACCTTACTATCTTCCAAAATCTAGTCAATGATTTCACCTTAAGATTGTTTAAGGACTCACCATAAAAGTGTAGTCTCGATTAGGTTAGTTAGGACACAAAAGATAGTTTCCTCTTTGATCACTTAAGGGCTCAAATGCTATCAAGAAGATCACATATTCATTAATTTATTCATATATATATATATATATATATAATTTTTTTATAACAAATTTTAACCCCTTTAAATTATACCTAGGATTGATTTAAAGCCATGCCCTAGAAGATGTTCGCTAGGAAAAAAATTCACTCAAGAAAAAATCTTACCATTACACCAATTAAAGTAACATGGTTACATCATTTCTTTTTGAAATGACATATGAACCAAAGAGACAACAATTCTATGGAACTATGACTAGGGAACAAGAAGGTAACAACATTGATCAAACACACTATACTTATTCTTAGAATTTCTACAATACATTAGAACCACTCATAACAACACGGTGATCAAATTTTAAATTTTTCCATGATAGAAAACTACAAGTAAAGGTTTCAGAAGTTATGACATCATTACTCCACCAAACATTATACTAAGGAAATGATCCACTTCATACATTCCACGTAACCCATTCTAGGGTTTTACAAAGATAATAAGCATTCGTGACAACAAAATTTCATAACCAATATTGAAGAAATATTCTACAATTCTTTCCCTCATCTAATCACAAGAGCCATCTGCAACAAATTATCCACCTAAGTTAGTTCACGAGAACTAAGCAAGATAAGAATACACATAGCAACAATAAGATATTATCTAACAATATCATGAAAATAAACATTCTATTTCAAGAATTGGATCAAAGATCTAAAAACTAGCAACTCCCTAAGTTATAGTAAAATTTCCACCATGTCAATCTAAGAAGAAAGTCTTATACTTTAGTTATGAATATTGTCTAAAAGAAACAAAAATTTAACCACCAAACAAGTAACACCATAAGCCTAAAGATTTAGAAATAAAGTGTCAAGTGTAAAAGAGAGTTTTATTATACAATTTGGCACTCTAAACATCCATCCAAGTTTTGTAACATTAAGGATTTGCAAATTTCCTCAATAAGTCTATAGTTTCAGTTTAAAGAAAATGGATCACCCCTTTCCATCACAATTTCCTTTTAAAGTACCCCTCGTTAACATATTCAAACCATTCTAAAAGGAAAATTACATTTATATGTATCACCAAAATCCATTATCTTAACATCAACTTCAAATATAAATCAACAATGCATCTATATATAAATACCCCCAAATATCCCTAATGATCTTAACAGCTTCTATCATAAGTCAACAAGATATCAACATACATACGTCATCCAAATGTCAATAAAAATCAGCGAGATGCACAATTATATATATACCACCAAGATTCATCACGAATAAAATTAAGCTAAGGTAGTTATGATGATAAAAGATTAATATCCATAAACACACACATGTAACTTCAAATCTCGGTGAAAAAATATTTCATTATGGTTCAAGCTTCATAAGGAACAGTCAAAGTACCCCTTAAGGAAAACCTTAAATGTTTTGGACCTACACTGATGATCAACATAAAATTAGGTATACATCTAGCATCATAAACAAATATGCAGGAATACTCAAGGTGCAAACAACTAGTCCGAGAATATCCCTCTAAGCATAAACCTAACTACTGAAGTCAACCACACATAAGTTTTTAATCTTGTGGGATGGATTGAATATCGAAGGGGCCATTACTTAGTCTAAGAAAATAGGACATGGAGGTCCAACAGACCTCGAAAAATTCACCACTCAAGGTTGGGAACATCAAAGAACAAATGACATTACATAATTATTTTCATAACCCAAAAGGGTGATTAAGTGTCCATAAAACTATAGTCAACCCGGATTAGGTTCCATCTAGTGGTTGTCCACTAAAGAATAGTTGTCATAACCCATGTGAATGATGCTCAACATACCCGAAAGAAAATCAAATCTAAAATAGAAAGCTCGTATGAAGAGCAAGAGGTTTATAGATACAACGACTTGCTTTCACCACAACATTTACTAGCTATAAAAAGCTTAATAACCTTGTTACTTAGTCAAAGGAATGCAGTTAAAAATGGTAGAAGGTCATTTACTCAAGCATGAAAATGCAACAAATTAGCGTAGGAGGAAATATATCTATGTTGAACAATATTACACCGACAACTATTGTTCTAAAAAAGTAGATTTCAAGAGGAATAGAGAGATTGACCTGCAAGGTGTCCAAACCACCACAAAATAAAACATCAAAAATAGAAAAATTCAGTGGAAAAGAAGGTTCTATTTCATGATATTTTTAAATTTTAGCAATTGTAGCAATGGTAGGTTTATCTTGCATGTTTCTACACCTTATACAAGTCGTCAAAACCACTCTCGGAGTTTGCAAAGCATCACTCCTCACGTCAAATCTCCATCCACATACATGTTGGAAGTGAAGCACTACCCACTCCCACATTGGCACATGCAAGGGGCTCCAAAACCATGAGTTGCATCTTCCCGAAGGGACTATGGTCTTCAATTACTATAATTACTACAATAGATACACAAAATGTGTTGAAAGGAAAGGCCCACAGACTCCAAAAAAACAAGGCATTAATAGAGGAAATCTAGACTCCATAACATTGCAAGCATCCTCCCATCCTACGTCAAAATGGAATGGTTAAATTAGGACAAGGACATCCATCAAACCACAAAGGAAACCATTTAATTTTTAGTTATAGTCGTAGGAGCCTCAAAGGCCACGTATGAAAAATTTGGAAGTAAATACAAGGGAGGTAAACTACTTGACAAAAATCCTCAAAGATATTAGGTCTCATGGAATTTCGAGGACTACATGATATGCACAAAAAGGGATCTTAAAATTCAACCTTTCTTCACCCCCTAAACAACCAACAAGTGTCAAATCTTCTCATTTCACCTTTTTTCACTTTCGAACACAACTAAAGACAAAATAACAGCTTTGCAATAGTGTAAAAGCATCCACCCAAACACAAAGGAAATGTATTTTAGAAGATGAAGTCACAGGAGATTTATAAACCCTTATGAAAAGCATGGAGGAATACACAAGGCATGGAAATTTCCTGACATCATGCTTCCAGAGATGTGGTCTTCAAGGATACACCATGAATGCATGTTAAGCACCAAAATATTTTCCATAGACATCCCTGCTTCCCATAAGAAACCAACGAAAGAAATAATGAATCTCACCATCCATGCCCAAAGCATGGACACAAATAAAAAAAAAAAAAAAATTTAAGCATCCAACAGCAATAGGGGAAGAAGAATGCTTTCAAAGATTCCCAACACCAGGCCCCAAAACAATACAAAATAAAATGCTTCCTAAAGTCCCACACCAAACATGCAAACCAAATGAACTTAAATAAATATGAAAGGGAGGTAGGCATCCCATCAAAGGAATCTCCACATTCACATTCCAAAAATAAGGTAGAGAAAAAGAACCAGTAAACAAAACCAATGGCCAAGGGAGGAAGGTATATGGTGAGGGGAAATATTAAATGCCTTAAAAGCACCGGTGGCATTTCAACCACTCCCACCCACCAACCAGGAATCAATATAAGCAACTGAGCCCCACAAATCCTCCACACCTAGTAAGAAACATTAATAATCAAACATGGAAGGAAAGATCGGTGGAAGCAACATTAAGTTCACCCTTAATATAACAATAAAACAAGGCATGCATGCGGGTTTGGTCGGTCAAAGTGGGAGCTGTTGGTTAGAGTATTCAATAAATTAATAAAAATGAACAATACTTCCTAACAATGGTATCACTAATAACAAAATATCTTCCTCTTTTGCTAACTAAGGCTTGATCTATGGGAGTGAAAAAAACACAATTTAAAATAGCTTAAAGATAAGTAATAATGATATTGATAACAATCAACAATAAAATAATGAAATAATAACCGATCGACAATTAAAATATTATTATTATTATTATTATAACTTAAATAATTATTAACCATATTGATAAAAATCGACATTCAAGCTTGAAAAGAATGATAATAGCCAAAGAGAAAAATTCATAATAATAATTATTATATGGGTATTCCTTTTAACCAGACACGCCTAAAAACTCCAAAACATCATTCCAGACGCCTACTAGGATTTGAGAACATGATCTTCCTTTAACAAGGTAATCGTAAAGGATGTTGTGGAGGCCCTCCACTAGAAGCATCGACAAAGACACGGGAGACAAGATGGGGAGGAAGGATGCTAATCCTTCTCTGTGACAAGGTCGAAGTCAACTAACGGTCAATAGGAGCACACACACAACCATTCCATAAGTTTAATGATAGGGTCATTGAAGCAAGAACTGGGGTAATGTCAAATGGGGCATTACATTCTCCTCCCCTTAAGAAAGCATCATCCTCGATGTGGCATAACATTGAAGGAAGGAAAGGTAGTAAGCATCAAGGAATAGATAAAGGCAAAAGTTCACCCTATGGTTAAAATTTAATCGTTAAAACATGGCCACAGGGTAGCCTTAGAAATATTTTTGCTGGAATTTTAACTTTCAAAGTTCTGTGAAGATTGGTAATTCCCTCTTATTCATTATTTAATTAGTCTCTTTCTATTTACATTATTCCTAATTCAAGTTATTTGAAATTTCATTTTTGTAGAATTTTAGTTTATTCATTCTTGTGGGTGCCCAACATGAACTGCTATCACAACACCCTACCAGGGTCATACACACAAAACTAATTAAACACATGTATAATTTTACATACTTTCATGATGGTACCACACCACAAGAGCTTACCCAAATTATGGAAGAGAACATGAATGGTCCACATAACATAGTATTTGATACACATAGATGACCGACACAGAAATAATCGACATAAGTGTACTATAACAACCTGAAATTCCCACAATTTCACAGACGAATATTTCACACAATTCACAACAATAGCTGCAAATGCATAGTGTCAACAGGGGAATCAATGTCGCATCCATAACATCACAAAAATATCCAACTCACATGAGTAAACATACATCATAACACTACTCCTAAAGCATCAACAACTATGTATATCTCCCAAAGCATCAATCACACACACACAAATATCTTATACCTCCCTCGGTCTCTTATGCCTCCCCAAGAAGTAATAAATAAAATATTTTTTCCTTTTCATTCCCTAAAGATGCTTGGTTTCTCTATGGCCATAGGCACATCGAGTCCAGACACCCCTAACCCATGTGACATAATAACTCATGTTTTTGTTGGTTCTTGTCTTGATCTCGCACCATTTTGCCCTAATTTCTTCAAAATCCATGGGCCCTGCCATTTTTCCTATTTTTCCCCACCATGGAAGCTCGAGAATGATCAATTTATATTTGTATGCCTTTGAAAATTTAAATCCATGGTCAAAAGATGCTTGGAACCATGATTCACTTGGTTTTGTCTCAAAAATTGGTTTCGGGCATGAATGGTGAATTTTAGTGTTTTTGACGGTCTAGCAGGCATCCTTTTCCTGTCAAAATTATTCCTCAGTATTCAGCGGTCATGTGGCTTCTTTTGGTTGGTCAAGGGATGACAGGAAAATGTTTTAACTTGTCGCTTTGTGCTTTTTTGGCAAAAAGGAAAATTTGGTCCCATAGCTTTGCTCAATTCTGATTGGTTCTTTTGGTACTTACGTGGCTTCTTCTAATTGGATCAATTGTGATAGGTTTGTCTTATGAACTTGTTCTTTTTGGCTACTTTGGTAAAAAGTTTGAACCCATCCTGCGGCCTCGCAAGGCTTTTATTAAAGAAAAATTTAAGTGGCGAGTAAAAGCCTTACTTTGACCCCGCATAAGGAGACGTGGCAATGTTAAAAGCGGAGATGCGGGAATTCGGAGGCAAGTTGGATATTTTTCCTTTTTGAAAAATGGAGTAAAAGGTCTAAAGTGGAAGCGTGCCCGACCAAATCATATTGAAGCCTTATAAGGGTCTTGAAGTTGTGCCATAAAGACATGTGGAGGTTTCTATCAGGTCTACTTAATTTTTTTAGCAACTTCCTAAATGGCTTGAAAAACATGGCGAGCTCGCGCTCATTTAGGGTCCTTACTTATGGGGACCATCTCAAGATGCATCATTAAGATGCATGGCAGTTTGAAAAGTCAAGAAGTGGGGAGGTGGGCCATCGGGGGCAACTTCAATTGTTTGCCCTTGATATTCAAAAGATTGAAATCATCAAAATTTCCTGCAGGCCCAACACATAAAATTCAAAATTTTCTCTTGTCAACGGTAGAGGTGCGGACTTTTGGGAGTAAATTGGAAGATTTTCCTTTTGCATGGAAAAATGAGTTAAAAGTGAAAAAGAAAGTGTGGTTCCATTGGGACCCACATCAAAAACTAGAAGTGAAAGGGTGGAGTCTTTGGGAAAACTTGGAAAATTTTCCTTTTCCAAAAAGAGGTGAAACAACAAAATTTTTCCATGGTTTCTTCGGGACCCACATTGGGACACGTGTCAGGCCCATTTTTCAAAGGAGGGGTGGAGCAAACTGAGAAATTTTTCATTTTTTCCAAAAGGTGTAAAAGGTAAAAAGGAATCCTCGGGCTCGTATCCTGGTTGGGTGGGAAAACTATTAAGATGTCTTTTGCCATCAAGACTTGATTTGACGATTGGCTTCAATCTATTTTTCATTTTTTCTTTCCTTGGCATGCAAAGAACTAGATTTGACATATTGGAGTAGGAAGTAGTTGGCGCGCAAGATGAAGAATGACCTACTAGGTGAATAATTGAATGCTGGAAATATTTGGAGAGATTTTCCCTCTACACACCTAATAATTTTTTTCACAAATATGATTCTGGGAGTCTCAACACGCAATGGTGCTTTGAATGTCTCTAGTTTTGGGGGAAAACTTTGTTGTAAATGAAGTATTATAAATTGCATGAATTTTTCATGCAAATGCTTGGAATTTTGGAGTTCTATAGTTCGAGATGAATTTTTCTAAGAAAAATCTTGATAGAACCCGTCCTTCTAAGAAATCATTTGAAGAAACCTGTTTATCTCCTTTGTCTTAAATTTGATCGTGTCAAGGTGGTTACAAGTGTAAAACCATTGACAAGCTCTAAGATTGTTATAAAAATTTCCCTAGAAAAATTTAATTAAAATTGAGTTAATATGCATTATTTTTGGATAAAATTTGTTTTTCTTTATTCCTAAATGTCCTGTAAGTAGTTTTTTTGTTCCCATACAATCTTACATTGAAATTTTTTTAATCACACAAGATCATATCCTTGTGATAGTTTATTGGCATTTGCAATCTCATTTATCGAAGAGATTTCATTTGATAGTGAAATAAACAAATTTAAAATGACCTGCAAATCCTAACATGACTATAAGATTGTTTGTTAGCCTTTGAGGGTATCTTAGGTGTGATGAACTAGAGGTTGATAATGTTTAGTTAAGTTTTCCAATTTGATCCTTCTTTAAGTTTTTGAGAAAATTATTGATCTGGGCTCCATTGAATACATATTCTTGTTAAAGGAACATCCTAGCTATCCCAAAGCATTCTGTTGTTCAAGCTCTCCATTTTTGTAAAATTTCTTAAGAATTTGGTGAATCAAGTTCATTTCTTCCTCACCTCCCATAAAAAATTCATTTAAAAACAACCAATCATACCCATACTACCCTTGTTTGTCATTTGTGTATACAAATTCATAATTTTACTACCAAAACATGCAGAAACAATTAGGTTCTCATTTTCTTTAGTGGCCCAAAACTTTCTTAGAAAATATCTCCATTATCTAGAGTGACAACTCATGTGAGTTAGGTTATGTTGCATTGATCATATTTTCTTCAAGGTTTTCTTAATAATTTCACAAGGAAGGATATCTCCATCTCTTCCATAAACAAAAGTCTACAAAATGGGTCCTCTCACCCTAGTTGAAAGGCACAACCATAAAGTAGTGAGGATAAGTCAAATCCTCTTGTGGGTGCTACCCATTTCTCCACATCTAAGTGATAAAGAGAAAGCTTCATTTCATCCCCAGCTACAAAACAACACAATACATGCTCTTCTTGTCTCTAAGCTTTCTACCAAACATGTAATGTTATTCAAATTTTAAGGAGAATAAATCTGGGTACCAACACCCGATTGACATTGTTGTCGAGACATTGTGATTTTGGTTCATACTCAAGCTTAGATAAACACTTTCTATATGCTCTAAGTGCTAATACATTTTATCAAACATCATCTTTTGTTCGGGCCAATAAGAAGTGTTCAAAGTTACAAGTGTTGTGTGTAATATTTCCATTTTCTACCTTATTCCTGCACTAAGTTTCATTGATAAATCTGGGTAAAGAAAACTCATATCATCCCATTTCTAGTTTCTAGTATTGACAAACATTTGACATGTCATATTTTAGTGCATTTACACAACTAAGGTGGAAATCCTTAGTGGCGACTCCCTATTGATTTGATTCTTAATAAGTACCAATGTCTTAACCTCTGTCAAGTGAGATTTGTTACTAATATTTGCAAAGCTAGAAGGAAGAAGATCCTTCTTTGCTAGGGATCCTGCTAGGACATTATTTATAGAGCTAGGGAAAAAAATCATAAGGATGAAAATCCTGGAGAGTTGTTGGAGATCAACAGATAAGAAAGGGATCTCGATTGATGAAAGTGATTGGCCCATCATCAAGACCGTAATTCAAGTGCTTCAATTAGGTAGCCTCTTTTTGGAACTGAATTCTCTAATTAGAGAGGGGCCTTCATTTGATTTTCAAAAGTTTTATTCTCATTCTACCCATGTGTCTTTTCAAAGGTTAATAGGGTTTTCCAAGAAACAAGGCTTTGAAGGGATATCTATTTTGAAATTTATACTCCTGTGTTTCAAATACCCTATGCCCCATATCAATTTGTCTCTCTTTGAGGATCACCTCCTCAAAACAACATGGCCTAGCCCCCACCCAGATGTCCTTTCATTGTAAACACCTTTGGTCCTATAAATTTTATAGGGATGGTTGGTTATCCAAATGCATTTCCCCAGGATGTAAGAAATAGATTACCAAAGTTCCAAGGAAATAATGCTATAACTGGTGATCAACATTTAAAGCTTTTTATCAATATGATGGAAGACTTTGAGATTGAACATGAAGATGTATATATCAAATTTTTATCCATACTTTGGAAGAGGATGCAAGGGACTGGTATAAATCTTTGCCAGATAATTCCATTGATTCTTGGACAAAGATGAACAATGCATTTAGATTGCAGTATGGTAATAGAACTGACCCTATGTTTATTCTATAAAATTTGAAAACATCAAGAAGAATCCTAATGAGTCAAGTACATGATTTAAATGCAAGGTTTTACAAGACCTTGAGGAGATTACCTATTAGCTCAAGGCCATGTGATGAATCATGTTTCATCAAATATTCGATGCATTTGATAAAAAATTTGCTTACTACTTGAGGGAGAAAAACCCTACTAATTTGAGGTAGGCCTTTACCATGACTCTGTAAATTGAGAACAACATCAAGGCAATTGGAAAGCCTCCAAAAAGGGAGGGTGTAAAGCTAATTAACCTGAAAAATCCTCAAACAACTAAGGTTTCTAATTTGGAGGAAGTTGTGAAAACTTTGGTAGGGGCTATCAAAGAAATATCATACAAATTGGCCCGGGAAGAAAAAGGAATTGGGAAAAGTTCACAAGGTTAGCACAAGAAACAACGCCAAGACAGGTTTATAAATCATCATAGAAATGATCAAAGATTTGATGATAGAGGCAAGGGACCTGTTGGATTTAGAAATAAACTGGCCCAGGAGAGGGAAAACAGGATGGTACTTGATCCTTTGGCTTCCAAGGTTGCTTGTTGTGGAGGAGAAAAATGTCATTGATTGGTGTGATAGATGTTTCATGCCCCATGTTCCATGTGAGGAAGATCAGCAAGAAGAAGAAGAAGTTGATGATGATAATGATGATGATGCATGCATGGTGGAATGCTCTGTAAGCTCACAGCAAGGGGCAACTTCAACTGAGGTAATAAGTGCTAGAACTGCTGCTGATTTTTGGGATTGCATTCATCGGTACCTATTCTTCCTCCCTCTCATACTTTATAAGTAGATATTGTACAAGCGTTTGAATTTCCCAATAATGACTTTGAATATTTAAGAGCTTTAAGGATAAAGAAGTATGATGGAGGAATCCCATCTGAGGAGGGTAGGAAGTTGATGATGAGCATTGTTGTTTCCTAAGAGAAGGAGTATAACACAAGAAGTAGGGTTGTCAAAGGGACAAGGCCTCGGGATAAGCGAAAAAATCCATTGCTTTCAAATATTCCTAAAGAGGCTCATCAGAAAGATGCATCGTAAGGGCCTTGTTGTCCCAAACAAAACTCATACCCCTCCTCATGCCCAAGCTGTCAAAAATCTTGTGCCATCTAATGAGTATATCAACCTTCCTTCCAATGTTGCCTTGCCAAAGTCTATCTCTTATGATATTGCCCAAGTCTTGAGTCGGATCAAGATCTCGGTTCAATTGTTGACTTGCTTAGATTCTTGAGCACAAAAAAGGGTTTTGAGTATTTGGGGCTGAAAGAGGAGAAGACGTCCCGAGGTAGAAATATAAACATTGTGGATATTCCACCATCATTGAAGATTTAGAGACACCACCAAGGTGTTGGAGGAACTAGGTGAACTACCTAAGGTCTTTTTGGGGACATCCTTAGTGGAGTCTCAGCTAAATGTGGATGCATTCTTCACCACTTTGATCATTAAAGATAGATTGCTACATAACTATATGTTTGACTCAAGGGCATCATATAATGTTATGCCTCTAGAAGTCATGAATGAGATGGATATCAATGTAATAGGAGAATATGGGAAGTGTACTTCTATGGACACCAAAGAAGTTCTAGTGGTGGGATGTGTGAAATGTGTGGTGGTGCAAATTGCAACTTACCCAGGTAAAAACCTTATGCTTGATGTTGCTATTGCTGATTTCCCAACCAAGTGGGGTATGTTGTTATCTAGAAAATGGGATGCATGTATTGGTGAGAGTGTTCAAATGGACATGTCCTATGCTACCATCCTAATTAAGGGAAGCCTTGTAAGGTTTATAGAGAAAATAAGATGTTCACCTTATTGAAGATCGCAACAACACATCTTATGAAGTATTGTACACAAGTGTTGATGCTGATAACTTTGTAGCATTTGTTGATAGAAAAGAGCACAAGATTGAAGAATGCAAATGTCTTGAACAGGCAGGCTCTCCTTGGACTTTATTGTTTGATGGATCTTGCTCCAAGTTTAGAAAAGGTGTTGGTGTTGTTATGATCTCTCCAAGTCAAGAAGAGTTTGTCTTTTCCTTCAAACTCAACTTTGAGTGCACTAATAACATTCTTGAGTATGAAGCACTGGTTGTTAGGTTTGAGGATTTCTTGAAATATGGTGTTAAAGACATCATTGTCAAAGGAGATTCAAAATTAATTGTAAAGCAAGTCAGAAAACTTTATGCCACAAAAAATCAGTGAATGAAACAATACAAGCATGTAGCTTGGGATCTCATTGAGATGTTTGATTAATTCAATATTGTGTATCATGATAGGAGGTTCAATGATTTGGAAGACAAACTTATAGTATTGGGATCTCGGTTTGATAATTGTACAATGTCCCCATATTGTGAATATGATGTTGAGGTGTTAACTAGGCCATCTATACTTGACAACATTAAACATTGGCAAGTTTTTGATGATGATGCTTAGGTCAAAATATTTCTACAGAACAAAGGGGAGTTTTGTGATCAAAATATTGATTAAGAGAGCTAGTGGTGTGTGTAGAAGAGGGTAAAGAAACCTTGTTTGGAAAAGGCATCATCTAACTAAATACTAATACCATCCCTAGAGGGCTTGTTGATCTTGAATCCAACTTTGATAATGTTGATCGCATTATTAACAGATGCATAGTTGCCTCAAGGCATATTGAGGAGCATGACCTTGGCATAAAGGAGAAACCAAGGAAGATCTGGTTGGGAAGCAATCTCAACAAGGAGGAAAAATAGTATTATGTCCAATTGCTAAAAAAATATCAAGATTGCATGGCTTGGAATTATTCTAAATTAATATCATACAGAGAGGATATGTTTCAACATCGATTCCTTTGGAATCTAATTCTAAACTATTCGGTGAAAAAGAGGCCAATCAATCTACTCTATATTTTAAAATGTAAGAGGGACTGAAGAAATTGAGGGATGGAGGGATTATTCAGCCTATAAGGTATTCTTCTTGGGTTGCAAACCTAGTACCAGTCAGAAAGAAGAATGGTGACATCAAGCTTTGTGTTTACTTTAGAAATCTGAACAGGGCATCAATGAAGGATAATTATCCTTTACCAAACATGGAAAATGTTTTGCAGTTACTGACCGATTCTAAGCTTCTATCTACTTTGGATGGATTCTCTAGTTATAACCAAGTTGTTGTAAATGAATAAGAAATAATTAAGACAACCTTTACCACCCCTTGGGGAACATATGTATATGTTAGGATTCTCTTCGACCGATGAATGTTGGAGCAACCTTTCAAAGAGAAATGGATGTTGCTTTTTCTAGTTACATCAGTTATTTTTGTATTCTACCAAGATGATGTAAGTGTGGTCTCTGAAAGAGAGGTGATCATTTGCAGCACTTGGAGAAAATGTTGATAAGATGTAGAGAATATGGCATTTCATTCACCTAAAGAAGTGCCATTTCATAGTATAGAAGGAAAAATTTCTTGATCACGTTGTGTCACAAGAAGGGGTAATGATTGATATGAAAAAGGGTAGAGGCCATCAACAAGGTCCTAATTTAAATAACCAAGAAGGGGATTCAATCCTTCTTTGGGTAGATAAACTTTATCGAGAGATTCATATCAAACTTTGTTGAGTTGACCATTCTAATCACTGGCATGCTGAAGAAGGACCAAGCCATCAAATGGGAGGAGGATGCCATTCAAGATTTTGATGGTATCAAGGAGGCATTAAAGCATGCCCCTGTATTAGTAGCTCCAGATTATAAGAATCCTTTCCAACTATTTTATTTTGCTTTAGAGAACACTATTGCATTTATCTTGTTCCAGGAAGATGATGAAGGGGCTGAGAGGCCAATTGATTTTTTAGTAAGGCATTGCAGGGGGCCGAGATGAAGTACACTATTATGGAGAAACAAGTATTTTCATTGTTAAAAACAAAAAGGTTTTTAGGCCTTACATTTTGAGCTCTAAAATTGTTGCTTATGTTCCCCACACTATGGTGAAAGAAATCTTATCACGGATGGAAGTCTCAAGAAAAATATGTATATGGGTGAACAAGTTGGAAGAATATGACATTGATATCCAAACCAAGAAGTTGGTGAGAGGTTTGGGCTTGGCTAAGATTATGGCTAAGAGTAACTTTCAAACTATTGAGGTAAAAGACGTATAAGAAGGAAGTGTAGATGTTTTTAAAAATTGATGATTTCGAGTGAGTGGTACAAAGATGTAGTTTTTTATCTTAGACATATATACTACCCTGAGCATTTGAGTAAGAACCAGAAAACATCCCTTAATTTGGTTTCCCATAAATATGTCATTATTGATTATGGGTTAGCTTTGAAGAACCCCGAGGGAGTTCTCTTAAGGTGTATTATCAAGATGAAGCCCCAAGATAATTTCGATCTTCATGGAGGAGTTTGTGGGGTGCATTTTGCTAGAAGAGTCACAACACAAAAGATCTTAAGGGTTGGTTATTGGTGTCCAAATCTCTTCAATGATAAAAATATTTTGGTTAGAAGATGTGTGAGTTACTAGCGCTTCTCTAGAAGATTGAAAGCTTCTGTGCCCTTCCGTTGCAGCCTATATCAATTGAAGCCCCATTCAAGCAATGGGGAATGGATTTCATTGGTGAGATTTCAGACCCTTCAAGTGCTCACCATAAGTGGATTCTTGTAGCCACCGATTACTTCACCTAGTGGGTGGAGGAAATCCCCACCAAAAGATCAACAAACTAAATTGTCATGGATTTTATGTTGAACCATATCATCTGCAAGTTTGGGGTGTCGCTTAAAATTGTTGCTGAAAATGCCATGAGCTTTAGAGCTAAACCTTGGTAGCAATGTGCAAAGAATATGGGATCTATTTGACATATGCATCTAATTACAATGCCCAAGGAAATGGACAAGCTGATTCTAGTAATAAAAATGTTGTTGAAGATCATCAGAAGAACCTTGGAGCTGAAGACAAGAAAATGGGGTGAACAATTGAAGTTCATTGTTTGGGATGACAAAATTACTATTAAAAGAGCCACTTTGGAAAAGTCCGTTTGAATTTGTGTATGTCACTCAAGATCTACTACCCATATATATGGGACTATCCTCATATCAGTTCATGCAACAAATAGAAGATCAAGAAGTTAGTCCATATGAGGATCACATTAACTAGATTGTTGAACTTGATGAAGAAAGGAGAGCATCTCACCAAAGGCATGTGAAGTTTAGAGAAAATTTGAAGAAGTTATTTGACAAGAAGGTCACTCCCAAAGCTTTCAACATTGGAGATCTTGTGCTGTTATGGGATAACAAACATGAAGACAAGGGCAAACATGGTAAATTTGATGCACTATGGATGGGACCTTACTCCATTGATATTCAGATTGGTGAGCATACCTTTTCTTAAAATATTTGGATGGTGAATTGCTTGAATTACATGTTAATGGAAGGAACTTGAAGCATTTCCTGGATTGATTCCCCAGAATCAAGGTGAACATCACTTGTATAGTGTACAACTTGTTGGTTACTTTTTGTCTTTTGTGTTTTTACTCATTTTGGTCCTCGGTGACTTGGTTTTGTTGGTTTCTCGGTTTGGTATTTGGAGGATGGCTTTGGTTGTTCCAATATGCTTTCTTTTTATTTGACTTTGTTGCCCAATGGTCTATTCTTTGCACTTGGTCTACTCGTTGTTCTTGTGGCACTCATAGGGAGCACCCATCCCGATTCGAGCTGATTTTGGTGCTCATCTTGATCTCGCACCATTTTTCCCTAATTTCTTCAAAATCCATTGGCTCTATCTCTGTCATTTTTCCTATTTTTCCCTGACAATGGCAGCTCGAGAATGATCAATTTATATTTGTATGCCTTTGAAAATCCAAATCCATGGTTGAAAGATGCTTGGAACCATGATTCACTTGGTTTTGTTTGAAAAAAATTCATCCGAAGCAAAATATCAGTTTTTGGGCATGAATGGCAAATTTCGTGTTTTTATGGTCGACGGGCATCCTTTCCCTATCAAAATTATTCCTTAGTATTCACCAATCACGTGGATTCTTTTGGTTGGTTAGGGGAACATAGGAGTTTTTTTTAACTTTTCACTTTGTGATTTTTTGGCAAAAAGGTAAATTTCGTCCCATAGATGTGCTCAATTATGATTGGTTCTTTTCGTACTTACGTGGCTTCTTCTAATTGGATCAGGTGCAGGGGTTTGTTTTTGAACTTGTTCTTTTGGATGCTTTGGAAAAAAATTTGAACCCACCCGCGACCTGCGCCAGATTTCATTAAAGCAAAATTTAAGTGGCAGGGAAAAAGTCTTACTTTGACCCCGCAGAAGGACACATGGAAAATTTAAAAGCGGACATGCGGACCTTCGGAGGCAAGTTGGATATTTTTCCCTTTTGGAAAAATGGAGTAAAAATTATAAAGTGGAAGTGAGCCCCACCAAATCATATTGAAGCCTTATAAGGTTTTTGAAGTTTCCCATAAAGACACGTGGAGGTTTCCACCGGGTTGTCTTTCCTTAGTTTTCTAAGAAACTTCCTAAAAAGCTTGAGACATGTGGTGATCCCGCACTCATTTAGGGTCTCTAATTTCGGGGACCATCTCAAGATGTGCCATTGAGATGCGTGGTGGTTTGAAAAGTGAAGAGGCGGGGAGGCGGGCCATTGGGGGCAACTTGGATTTTTTTCCCCTTGATATTCAAAAGAATGAAATCATCAAAATGACCCATAGGCCCGATAGAGAAAAGTCAAAATTTTCTCCAATCAACGGTAGAGGTGCGGAATTTTGGGGGTAAATTGGAAAATTTTCCTTTTGTGGGAAAAGGAGTTAAAAGTGAAAAAGGAAGTGTGGTTCCGCTGGGACCCACATACGAAACTAGAAGCGGAAGGGAAAATCTGTGGGAAAAACTTGGAAAATTTTCCCTTTTCCAAAAAAGAGGTGAAATAGCAAAAATTATGTTGTTCCTTTAGGAACCACATTGGGAACATGTTAGGCACTTTTTCAAAGGTGAAGGGGCTAGAGCAAATTGAGAAATTTTGCATTTTTTCCAAAAGGTGTAAAAGGTAAAAAGGAATCCCCGGGCTTGTCTTAACTTGGATCTCCAACATGGATGGTCCAAATTTAATAGAAATATCGATGGCAATTGTGCATCCGCATCTTATTTTTGCCATTTCGGCTCTAAAGTTCCTAGGGATGTGATTTTTATGGTTTTTTATCATTACTTGGAGTCTCCTGCACGTAAAATGAATAGGAACATTAATTTAATACCGTAGTTGGGTAGGAAAAATTTGAAGACATCTTTTTCCATCAAAACATGATCGACCCTTGTATTCGATTTGATTTTAAGTTTTTTTTTCCTTGTGATGAAAAGAACTAGATTTGATAGATTAGAGGAGGAAGTAGTTGAGAGCAAGATGGAGAACGACCTACAGTGAAGATTTAATGCTAGAAATATTTGGAGAGATTTTCCCTCTACACATGTGAATATTTTTTTACAAATCTGATTACAGTCTCAACACGCAATGGTGCTTTGAATGTCTTTAGTTTTGGGGAAAAATCTATTATAAATTGCATTAATTTTTCATGAAAATGGCTAGAATGTTGGAGTGTTAGAGGTCGGACTGATTTTTCTAAGAAAAATGTTTAATAGAACCCATCCTTCTAAGAAATCATCTGAATAAACCTGTTTATCTCCTTTGTGTTTAATTTGATTGTGTCAAGGTGGTTGCGAGTGTAAATCCATTGACAAGCTCTAAGATTGTTCTAGAAACTTTCCCCTACTGATAAATTTAATTAAAATTGAGTTAATATGCATTTTTTTGGTAAAATTTATGTTTGCTTCATCTGAACGAATGTCCTGCAAGTAGTTTTCTTGTTCCCGTTGCAATCTTACATTGAAATTTTTCTGAATCACATAAGATCTTATCCTTGTGATAGTTTGGTGGCATTTGTAATTTCATTTATCGAAGAGATTTCATTTGATAGTGAAATAAAAAAATTTAAAATCACTTGTACTCCTAACATGACTATAAGATTTTTGTTAGCCTTTGACGGTATCTTAGGCATGATGAAACAAAGGTTGATAATGTTTAGTTAAGTTTTCCAATTTGAGCCTTCATTTTGGATCCTCAAATTTTACGTGAAAAGTGTTTATCTGGAACTCCATTGAAGCACATATTCTAGTTAAAGGAACATCCTAACTATCCTGAAGTATTATGTTGTTCAAGCTCTCCATTTTGTAAAATTTCTCAAGAATCAGTGAATCAAGTTCATTTCTCGCTCACCTCCCACCAAAAATTCATTTAGAAACAACCAATCATACCCATACCACCCCTATTTGTCATGTGTGTATACAAATGCATAATGTTTACTACCAAAACATGCGAGAAACAATCAAGTTCTCATTATCTTTAGTGGCCTAAACCTTGCTTAGAAAATATCTCATTATCTAGAGTGACAACTCGTGAGAGTTAGGTTTTGTTGCATTGATCATATTTTCTTCAAGGTCTTCTTAATAATTTCACAAGGATATCTCCATCTCTTCCACAAACAACAAGCTACAAAAAGGGTTCTCTCACCCCGGTTGAAGGCACAACCATAAAGTGGTGAGGATAAGTCAAACCCTCTTGACGGTGCTACCCATTTCTCCACATTTGAGTGACAAAGAACAAGTTGCATTTCATCCCCAACTACAAAACGACACACTACATGCTCTTCTTGTCTCTAAGCTTCCTACCAAACCCGTGATGCTTTGCTTCGACTTCCGAGGGAGAATCAATTTAGGTACCAACAAGTTTAACAACCCACTAGTTATCTGTAACTCCTTGGAATGTATCCCCATATAATGAAGTGGGTCCATATGTCCAACCATTCCATGGTGCATCCCATGACCCTATTCCACACATCATGACAATAGAACCAACATAGAAATCCAATTCAAATGCCAAGTGGCAAAGTACAAGCCTTGGGCAAGGTAGTAAAATTTTAAAATTTTAAATGAAGATCCAAATCCAAGAAAAAAATTGGCCAAATAGCCATAATTAGTGCAAAAATCCACATGTTAGTACCACAAACCAAGGAAATGCCCAAAATATAAAACATGGAAATCAAGAAACTGCTAGTCCTTGCAGAAATAAAATAAAAAGTTTAATTTACAAATAAAATACATATATAAGAATAGCACATTACGATGACTATGTGGCCTTATCTGGCCACCAAGGGGGTACTCAATGAGTTGTTGGCACTCGGAACATCGAGCCTTAGCTCGTAAAATAACATATCAATTTTATAAATATCATCATATTTACTTGAATCATCCCAACACAACTTTGAGAAGGCTAAAAATAGTGATAGCTACACTTAGGTTGCATCCATACAACAACCACAAGGAGAGAGAGAGAAGGATAAGCACATGTCATCATCTATTGAACCTAAGGTCAGCTTAAGTTACTAGCCCATGGTACACATTCCCTCACTCCAAACATACACTTTTATGGATTTCCCTTTGGGTTTGTTAGTGTAAGGTTCACAACATAACATGAAACTACATCACTAACACAATGGTCATTCACGCACATTAACCACATCATCTTATGCATGGTACTGATACAGGGTATACTACATACATTATATTCATGGTTTACAACACACTAGATCACCACATGCTACACCCAAAGTGAAATCATTGTATGATAGGGATCATATACTCACCATATGTCCCTAAATCATGACATGAATCATTACATATCACATGAATTACAATTATGATGAGATTAATTACAACATATAGTCAATTATCATATAACATGGGACACACACATTTCTATACAAATGATAATGACATCATGCTATGAAGTACAGATTCACCACAAATCAAACTTTTCATACAAGACATCAAGTACACCCATACGTGACAAATGCCAGTATGATTTAACACTTTGACATCAACAATCACATTCCTTTCACACACATAACAAGACAATGTTTCACACTTGAATTCTCATTGAATTCCTGAAAAGGGGGAGAATACTCTCATCTCCAACACATCAACATACCAACAATTATGCACTAAGTGACATACACAACATGTGTGCTCACAATATCACAATTACGACATAGTTCACATCACACTTATATCACATTACTCTTCCAATATCCACCACCATCACGACCATCACGACTCCATATGTCCCGAGGTTTGAGAGCATGAGCCTACACTCCAATACCAAGTGTAACACCCTCTAAAATACATAGATACAACCCTGAAAACTTGGATAACATTTTTTTGACTTACTTGGATTTTACATGTCAACACAGGTGACTAGAAGGGGTTACTGACCAACTCTAAATAAGCTTGACACAACATTGACCACATAGGCAAAAAGGAAACATACAACACCCAACATGAACAATTCAATTTTCTCTTCGACAAGGCACAATGAAAATTCCAACCACAATACACAGTTATAATTAAGGACATCCCATAGTGTAAAGTATTTTAAGGTTATGTATTTACTAAAAATGTCTTTCAAGACCTGACTTTATGATCTAGAAGATTCATGTTTTGATTTGAACAATTATTCTTACAAAGGTGAACTTCTTTCTTATATTATTAACTAATTAGCTTAAGATCAAGTTTTCTAAAGAGAGGATCATCTATAATATGTCAATAACTTGCTTAATTTGTTTGATTTAAAAGAACATTTTCCATTTCTCACAAGGTTATTTATTCATACTCAAGCTACTAAATCTTTTTTTATCTCCATTCCACAACGTGAGGGGCGCAAGCTCTAATTCAAGGAAAGTATCGTTTAGTTCTGTAATTATAATCTCCTTTGTGCAAGGATCAAATGTTTAACAACACTTGAGAGAGATTACAATGTACCTTGGTCAAGAGTTAGAGGAAGAAGGTCAAATTGAATTCATCTTTAAGGTCTCATTAGTTATTAACCAATATTTTATTTGAATAAATTACCTAGAATGATTAAAGGTTTTCACTTAGGCTTTACTTGACGAGTTTGAAAAAGTATACAAATTACGTTTTCAATGGGTGAGATAGATTGAATGGTTTCTAATCAATTTCCTCCTACTTATTATGACCTTATTATCTTCCAAAATCTAATCATTGATTTCACCTTAAGATTGTTTAAGGACTCACCATAAAAAGGGTAGTCTCGATTAGTTTAGCTTGGGGAAAACAAGGTATATATATATTTTTACAAAAGATATTTTCCTCTTTGATCAATTAAGGGCTCAAATGTTATCAAGTAGATCACATCCTCATTAATTTATTCATATATATATATATATATATATATATATATATATATATTAAACTGTTTTGTAAGAAATTTTAACCCTTTGAACTATACCTAGGATTGAGTTAAAGCCATGACCTAGAAGAGGTTTTCTAGGAAATATTTTGACTAAAGAAAAAAACTTACCATTACACAAACTAAAGTAACATGGTTACATCATTTCTATTCGACATGACATACGAACCAAAGAGACAACAATTCTATGGAACTATGACTAGGGAACAAGAAGGTAACAACATTGATCAAACATGCTATACTATTCTTAGAATTTCTATAATACATTAGAACCACTCATAACAATATGGTGATCAAATTTTATATTTTTTCACGATAGAAAACTACAAGGCAAGGTTTCAGAAGTTATGACAACATTACTCCACCAAACTTTAAACTAAGGCATTGATCCACTTCTAAAATTCCATGAAATGCATTCTAGGGTTGTACAACATAATAAGTATTCGTGTAACAAAATAACCAATATTGAAGAAATATTCTCTAAGTATTTCCCTCATCTACTCATGCAAAGAGCCATGTGTAACAAATTATCCACCTAAGTCGAGTTCATGAGAAATAAGCAAGATAAGACTATACATAGCAAAAATAATCTATCATCTAACAATATCATGAACATAAACTTTCTATTTCAAGAATTTTATCAAAGCAATATAAACTAACAACTCCCTAAGTTATAATAAAATTTCCACCATGCCAATCTAAGAAGAAAGTCTTATACTTCAGTTATGAACATTGTCTCAAAAGAAATGAAAGTTTAACCACCAAACAAGTAAAACCATAGGCCTAAAGAGTTAGAAATAAAGTTTCAAGTGTAAAAGAGAGTTTTGTTATATAGGTTAGCACTCAAAATATCCATCAAAGTTTTGTAACATTAAGGATTTTAATGTTTTCTCAATAATTCTATAGTTTCAGTTTAAAGAAAATGGATCACCCCTTTCCATAACAAGTTCCTTTTAATGCAACCCTCGTTACAATAATCAAACCATTCGAAATGGAAAATTGCATTTATATGTATCAACAAAAGCCATTATCTTAACATCAACCTCAAATATAAGTTAACAATGCATCTATATATAAATACCCTAAATATCCCTAATGCTCTTAATAGTTCTATCATAAGTCAACAAGATATCAACATACATACGTCATCCAAATGTCAATAAAAATCATGAGATGCACAATTATATATATACCACCAAGATTCATCACGAATAGAATTAAGCCAAGGTAGTTCTGACAATAAAAGAGTACTATCCATAAACACACACATGTAACTTCAAATCTCGGTGAAAAAATATTTCATTACGGTTCAAGATTCATAAAGAATGGTCAAAGTGCCCCTTAAGGAAAACCTTAAATGTCTTGGACCTACACCGATGATCAACATGTAATTAGGTATATGTCTAGCATCATAAACAATTATGCAGGAATACTCAAGGTGTAAAACAACTAGTAATCCGGGTACCTTAGCCAAGATACTCCCTCCAAGCATAAACCTAACCACTGAAGTCAACCACACATAAATTTTGTAAACCTGCGGGATGGATTGAATATCGAAGGGGCCATTACTTAGTCTGAGAAAATAGGACATGGAGGTCCAACAGACCTTGAAAACTTCACCACTCAAGGTTGGGCACATCAAAGAAACAATTGACATTACGTAATTATTGCCATAACCCAAAAGGGTGATTAAGTTTCCATAAAAATATTGTCAACCTAGATCGCATTCCATCTAGTGGTTGTCTGCTAAAGTAAAGTTTTCATAACCCATGTGAATTGTGCTCAACATACCCAAAAGAAAATCAAATCTAAAAAAATAAATATCGTAAGAAGAGAAAGAGGTTTATAGATATAGTCGGTTTGCTTTTACCACAACTATTACTAGCTATAAAAATTTAATAACCTTGTTACTCAGTCAAAGGAATGCCGTTAAAAATGGTAGAAGGTCGTTTACTCAAGCATGAAAATGCAACAGCCAGCGTAGGAGGAAATATGTCTATGTTAAACAATATTACACTGGACAACTATTATTGTTAACACAAGCAGATTTCAAGAGGAATGGAGAGATTTACCAGCAAGGTGTCCAAACCACCACAAAAATACATCAGAGACAAAAAATTCAAGGGGAAAGAAGGTTCTATTTCATGATATTTTAAAATTTTAGCAATTATAGCAATGGTAGGTTTATCTAGCCTATTTCTCCAGCTTCTAAGAGCCACCAAAACCACTCTCAGGTCTATAGTAGCACTCATCGGTCGAATCTCCATCCACATACATGTTGGCACTGAAGCACTACCCACTCCCACATTGGCACATGAAGGGGGCTCAAAACCACAAGTGGATCTTCCCAAAAGACTGTGGTCTTCATGGACTGCAATGACTACAGATATACACAAAATGGGTTAAAAGGAATGGCCAAAAACTCTAACAAACAAACAATGCATTAACAGGAGGAAATCCAGACTCCACAACCTTGCAAAAAACCACCCAACTTGTGTCAAAATGGAATGGTTAAAGAAGGATAAGGACATCCATCGAAGCACAAAAAAACCATTTACTTTTCTACTATAGTTACAAGAACATTAGAGGACACATATGCAAAATTTTGAAGTAAACACAAGGCAGGTAAACTACTTGAAAAAACACCTCAAAGAGATGTGGTCTCTATTGACAATTTTTACACTTGTGCAAAAATGAGAAACTCGAAACATTGTTACGATAGATAGCATTGGTGAAGTATACCTAAGCTATGGGAGATTATATTAGATTATGTTGTTACTACTTATTTATTTAAAAGATTATATGAAATCTACAATTGTGTGTTTTACAAAATGTAACAAATCACATAGTCTGTAATTTCATGATCATCCTCAACAAAACAACATAAGCCCCGAAGGATAGTTATGTTGTCTTGATGAGAACATCCAATTACAGAGTAGGTGAAGTGTAAATTTTTGGAACAACAAACATAAGTGTAGATCACATAAAAACCAAAGTTCATTACTTAATGTTACAAGTTCTATTCAATGTTCTTTCCTTCATGATTAAGACATTCAATTATGTTACTGAGTTTTTTAGTTCATTATACAATCCATACAGAAAGCATAAATGCAGAAAGAAATATACAACTCATTTACACAATTCAATGCTTTATTCACAAGGAGAATCAAATGTTTCCCACACAAGCCATGGAATGAAACCGAAAAGTAAAGTACATCTACAAAAAGAAAGATACACATGAATTAAAGAGAAATCAAAGGAGTATGAGGGTGAACCCATCATTGCCTTGTATATTATTTGTTGTGCAGAGCATCTCCTTGCCAGCTCCTTCATCCTCAAGTCATGGTACCTGAAAAGAAAATACAAGTCAACCATTAGTTATGAGCTCAGGAATCAAACTATATTCCTACACTATCCTATTTCATGCATATGAATCTTCCCTAAAAACAAGATGTATTCTACTTGAAGGAAAAACTGCATGCATTCTTTAATCACTCAGAAATAAGAAAGTGAAAAGAAAGAAGAAAACATGGACATAAGAGAGGCCAAAAAGCCTAAATATTTCCTAACTATTTTCCTAAGTGTGCAGTACAAGTTGAAGCCAAAGAAAGAAATAAATAAGTCATAAGTAAATGGTAAGAAGAAGAAAAGTGCAACTCAAAGTTCAGCAAACATTCTACAAATGGAAGAGGTTAGAGCTCAGAAGAGAGAATGGAAGATAGAAGTACATTTTGCAGTTTGTAAAGAAGTGGGAAAATCAGATTTCAAAAGCTGAAGCTAAAAGCAAAAGGATTACAGAGCTGAAACATGATGAGAGAGAAGATTCTAGGAAAATTTTGATAGGGCTTCGCCTTATAAAATCAACATTTCAGATTTTTTAGCATACATATCAAAGCTATAATGAAAAGAAATATGGTATATAATGCAGAAAAGATTTATTTATAACCTAAAATGTGAAGGGAATTGAAATTCCAAGATAATCTTGCAAATTTCAGCTTTTCTAAGTTGCAGTTTTCAAAAAAAAGCAGATATGAGAGCACAAACTTACTACAATGTCAATGAAGTACATTCATTCAAACAAGGTAGTACTCATCTACAACATAAGCAGAAGCCATTACAGGTGAACAAAAGAATCTATCTCATGATGACATTAAAATTAGATACAGGAACAATTTAAAATAAGCTACAGAAGACACAAAGTGCATGAATGATCATCATATAGTAGCTATACAAGCAAAGACTAGATTAAGCTACAGGTCTTCATGAGCTCAAATTTTTCCTAATAGAGGGGATGCTTGCAGGCAAGGAACATGTCTAGTTTGAAAATGTTTTGGAAGAGAGATAATTTGGAAAAAATTTAGGGCTTCGCCATGTAAAATCGACATTTACAACTTTTCCAAAGATCATCGTATCAAATTGAAATCAAATAAATGCAGTGAAACTAACAGATTAAAGTATCTAAATCAAGGCTTGTGCCTAATAGTGACATCAAAATAGATCAAGAATTTCTTAAAATTATTGCAGATGTCAAAGAGTATAAGTGAAACTTGCAGGTTACAAAGGGTCAATTCAAAAGGAAGCATACAACTATAACACCAATAATTCAGTGAGCAGAATTCATACCCAAATATTTAACCTTCACATGGGACTAAGATCGTATATACAAGTTACAAAATCACCCTCAGAATTCAAAAGTATGGACTACATGTATCAAGAAACAACATCAATGAACCTTGCAAAGCTCAGAATGGTTAATATACAGATAAGAAAACAGAGAGAGATTACAACAATGGAGGAAGCACCTACAACCACCTCACATATAAGCATCAAATAGAGTAAAAGTAAGCACACCTCAAGCTAGGAAAATGATAATTCAATTATAACATAGCAGTCAGTTCATGGCACTTCGAGTCAAAATAATGATGACATACAAAATAAGGGATGTATATTGCCAAAATTTCCATGCAAACATCATAGCTACAGTGGTCAAATAAAGAGATCACCTTCAGATTTTTGAAAAGCACGAGAATCAAATACAAATCCTTGGTGGCAAAAAAAAAGAGAAAATGCATGTCCGTAAAGATATACAGATAAAAAAATATCAATGAGAAATCTAGACCCGTGGATAACGAAACAAAATATGGAATACTCAAAATGAAAACTATCTAGCAAACCCTCCAGAGTCATTTCAGAGAAAACTAACAGTGATAACCAGGTAAGCTACGGTGATACAAATCTTATCAATATTAAGGAAAACAGAGTATTCATACCATAAACACATTCAGAAATAGAGATAGAATCTCTAGCATCAAACTCAAGAGCTCAACAAATGTCACCGAGGTTTTAGTGAGCAAAGACAATCAATCACAACAAGTAAAGTACAATTTTTTTAGACCCATTAAGAGGTTGTCGAATCAAAAGGAGAAGTAAACACTCACTGGTAAAATCAAAGCCAAGAAGACTCTCGAGATCTCATCGAGTTCAGAGATAAAAGGAACAAACCCAAAATGAGTTCAACTCACAAATGACCAAGGTTATCCAAAAGATCACACCAACAAAAGCAAAAGGAGATGGGTATTAGTTTTAAATCAAAGTAATAATGATCAAGTACCAAAAAAATTTTAGAGACAAAACTTACCATACTTGAACGCCTTTTACACATCACTTAAGAAGAATAATGGTGGCTACAACCAAGGTCTAATAAGAGTTGTTTAGAGTAAAGACGAGTGGCCAACAAATATATAGAAGGGCCAAGCTCCAAAACATCAATAGCGGCCAACAACTCATAGGGACCCCAAAAAAGAGAGAAACCGAGCTTCGAATGACCAAGAATTCAAAGACCACAAATATACAGATGCTCAAAGGCTAGGAAGGCCGAAAAATGGACTGATCCGAGCTTCAAAAGCTTCAACCATGGTGGCCACAAAAATTTTCCAGGGCTTCACCCCCATGATGAAAAAATCAAAATGAAGTGATCATTAGGATCAAGTGATCTTTACCACTCAAACTCAAGATATGAGTTAAATGAAACTCAACCATAGTTACAGATAATCAAAGGTAGAGAAGGAAAAGTACCAAGATCAATGCTCAGGGATCGATCCCCAAATTCAAAGAAAACCATCATGGTTAGATGCCATTACTACACCAAACTCCAGGTCACAAACCCTAACCACGAGTCAAAGATCACGGCTGAGATTCAATGGATCAGAGATCAACGATTGGAAATCGATCAATAGAGTTCAACAAAAATCACCATGGTCACATTAACAACTACCACATTAAATTCCAGGTTGGAAAACCTAACCGAGGGTCAGAAACATCAACGGCATCAAATTCACAGGTACAAAGATCAACGGCCTAGTTTCCATCATCAATATCAAAGAAAACTCAACACAGTCAGATTGCCACCGACAAATGCATGGAGGGGTGAGTCACCATGGGGAGGGGGCCAGCCCATGTCACCAATCAAATATCATTGCATTGACTTTCAAAATTCCAAAAACTATAGTCATTTCCAAATAATACAAAAATCCCATACATGCTCATCACCGAAAAGGTAAAGTTTGAAATATGCCAAGACCGATGAGTATGGGTGGCAGCTATATGCCATAGTATTTGTTACAAAGGTGGTCGAATATAATATGGTGGTAACTATTACAAAGTTCCCCATGTGTATTCAAAAACATGCCCCCTTTTATATGTACTAAGTCCATAAGGTGGCGGATTATATTATGGCATAGGAATAAAGTTCACAATGTGGTAAAACAAATGGCCGATCCTTAAATATGCTAAAGTCCACCAAGGTGGCCAAACCAAGCGAGTTAAAGGTGGTCCCCACAAGGAGGTTGGAGTGGAGTTGCAAAGTGTCACTCATGTGACCACTTCAGAAAAGATGTAAATATCAGAACATGTGCACATAGTAGGTGGTCCCCACAGGAGTAATTATTTTTGCAAATATTGCTAAGTGTTGTAATTATTTGCTCACAGAAGAGAGTTGTATTTTTGCATGCTTCACAAGAAGACAGAATAGAGAAGAAGATGAATTTTCATGCTCAAAGGAGGGAGACTTGCCTAGCAAGCAATTTTATTATTAGCAAATTATTCACCCATTCTTTTCTTAAAAATAGAACAGTCAACTTCAGTTTGACTGCATTGTAAACAAGGCTATTAATGCCTATTTTTAACTGCATGCTCTAGTTTGTATTATTTTATCCCTTTATTTATTATTAAATAAAGGATAAAATTAGGATGCATGGGCGAGTACAACCTTAGTCTATTTTTAGGAAGGGTGGGAAAAATTTATTTTGCTATATATTGTGTGCCTTTGAAAGCATAGGGATGATTCTGCAAGGAATTTTGGATATATGAGTACTTGAAAATTTTTTCCAGTTTTGCCCTTTGAGTGTGAAGTATTTTCTACCTTTCCAAGTTATTTTGCAGTCTTGTGTATGTTACATTAATCTTGTGAATGCAAATTCCCTGATCAACCACCTTACCCTGCTGCAAATTTCAATCCTTTTTGCTTAATTTTTAATGTGCATGTTAACTTATTAGTACTATTGTGAGCTTCCCTCAATGCAATCAAGTGTTTTTCCTTTGATATTCTACAGAAAACACTATTGGTTCGTGCATCAAGAATCCTTCCCAAATCAATTGTGCATATACTCAATCAAATCCCTCATACAAATTTGGTGTATCACCTTATTTTTAATCATTTTACAGTCATCTTTTACTCTCAAACTCCCAAAAAGTAGTTTAGGATACACCAATAAGGAACCGGCCTTGATACCAAAGACTCACCTCAAAATAGGTATACCCACATACCTAAGGTGTTTCCATTGTATCTACGAAAGAGAGAGATCATTTGTGCAAGCTTAGAAAACCTGCAGCCATCTCTCTATAGGGTGCACTTTCGAGAGATAACAGTTTTTGGCATGCCTAATGGGACAATGAATCAATATGCATGCGAATCAAATCTACAACATATCTACACAGATTTACAAATTAAAAGTCATTTTCGGGATAAAACTCTGCAGCTAATTTATTTTAAAGATTTTATGATCTTTTGGTGACTCTGTAAAGTTGAATTTAGACCAGTATTGCAGCATGTTCCATGCCTAAAGTGACTACAAGATCATTGGTAAGAGGGATTCCTTCTGATTTTGTTTCTTTACCTTTGAATTCTTTAGAAGGAGAAGAGTTGGTAATACTTTTCCTTATAATAGACCTGGTTTTGGTAACCCTCCTCCTAATATTCCTTCACCACGTGTAAATTTTTCTATCAATATCCCAGTTTTCCAATGGCCCAACAACCACCTAGGAATTTTGTGTCCTTTACTAATGGTAGCCCATTAGTAATTCCAGTTTATCATGATATTCCCAATGCTGCCATGAAAAGTTTGCCATCATTTACTTGGTGAAAATCAGGTTACACCAACTAACATATCAAATATGTTATAGCCCTATGTGCAGTCCATAATATCACTCATGAAGATGTAGCCCTAAGACTTTTAGCTACATATTTTAAAGGGCAAGCCTTGCAATGGTATAAAAACTTAGAAATTGGAAGCATAGGAAATTGGGATATTTTAGGTGAAAAATTTCTGAAATAGTTCCAAGACAACTCAAATCATTTGTCTCTCATTGAATAGTTATCTACTATTAAAAGAGATCCCAATGAATTTATGTCTAGTTTCAATATCCATTTTGCCAGAACTTGGGAGAGAATTCCAGCAAGTGTCAAGCCTCAAGCTAATCATGCTTTCCTTTATTATCTTAGAGCATTAAACAGTGATATCTCAACTATGATTCAGTCAATGGGTGGAGAGACACTCCCAACAGCTTATGATATTGCTATCCGAGCTGAAAATAGCCTTATTCAAGCTGGAAGTTAGCACCAAGGCCATCAATGCCATTTTTAGAAAATTTAGCACCTATTCCTCAGCCTATTACAATCATAGAACCCACTTGTACTAGCTCCATCATATGATGTATTCAAATCTTTGCAGACTATGGGAAATAAGCTGACTTCAATTGAGAACAAAATTACATTACCTAGTAGACCCTACCAGGCTCCTTATCAGCCCTACCAACAGAATCAACAAAACAGGCAACCCTATCAACATAATCAAAATTATAGGTAGCCTTACTAGCAAAGGCAGTTTGACCCAAAGCCTCCTAGTTCTTCTAATGCTTTAGTACCGATTAATATGGCTATAGAGGAGTGGTTTCAGCCTTGAAATCAACCTCATTCAATCGCCACTTTCCCAAATGCTTTTACAATCGAATCTTGTTGTTCAAACTCAATCAAAACATTGTTTATGCCTCAAATGGAAGGTGGGCAGCAAGAAACTCATGTTTAGAAATCACCTAATAGAATTTAGTCATTTTAATGAGGAGGATTTTGTTGCAGAGTCACTACTAAAGCTCAAGGAGGGCTTTTAAAATCAAAAGAAACAAAAAAGGCCTATCTTTCCTACCATCACTGACAAGAAAACAACTCCAAAGTCAACTAGAAACCATGTTGTTCCTCAAAAATCAGCAAGTGTCCTAGTTGATAAAAGTCATCAAAGAAAAATACAACCGATCCAAGAAGACTATTTATACCTCATATATCTAGGGCAGCTAAAGTAGAATCAGTTTTTGTGAAAGCCTACTCCAAGACAATTGATTTTGTCCTAGGAAAATGCTTCTTTTAACATTGTTGATGTAATGAAAAAGCATAATGTTAACATCTCAATGTGGGAGGTTCTAAGTATTCTGGACAACAATATTTACTTTCTCATGAACTAGCTAAGTTGTAGATTTCTTCAAATACAACAGAGAAGGAAGTTCAGAAAATAGATATGGTCCTTGGAACATTTGAGCAAGACCGTATTAAAGAAGTTAAGTGGATGGTTCAGAAATTTTTGAATGCTCATGACATCAAGAAACCACCACCATTTTATTTATCATTGATTATTGGAGAACATTTAGTTCATAATTGCATGGTGGACAATGGTGCAAGTAGCACAGTTATGCCAAAAGTGATTGCAAAAAAATTAGGCTTGCAGTATGAGCCTACAGAAAGGAGTGTCTTACAGCTTGATGGAATTGCAACTAACACGGTTGGTATAATCAAAAATTTGAGGTAACGTTACATGCTTGCCCAAATATTTCTATTTTGCAAGATGTTACTGTTGTGGATCTACCTCCATACTTTTCCTTGTGCTTATCTAGAGATTTCATAGTGAAAATAGGAGGTTATCTCTCTTGATTGGTCCTTCTTATTTTTTACTACACATTATGGAACTAAGGTTACTATCAATTCAGAACCATTGGCCAGATTCCATATTGAGCCTCATTCTCCAAATGTAGTAGCTAATTACTCAACTTTAGAGCAATCTAATTTTGATGATGTAGCTTAGGTTTCAACATTAGATGGTGTTTCTAACCTATTTATGGATGAAAAGATAGTTGAAGAACACACTCATGATCCTTTTAAGGAGGTTGAAGAACATCTTTTGGTGTGTATTGTATACATGAAGAAAATACACCACTTCCCTTCTGTCTAAAATAGATGATTCAATAGAAGGGATTTGGAAGCTTCATTTTGATGGAGCTAAGAATAAGAAAGGACAGGGAGCAGGTTTGATGCTCACTTCCCCAACAAACGAAAGTTATTTCTCATCTTTGAGTCTCCATTTATATGCACTTGTAATGTAGCTGAATACGAAGCATTAATTCATGGCTTACTTTGGGCTAGAAAGAGAGGTATCAACACATTACAAATCTTTGGTGATTTTGAGTTAGTTATCAATCAAGTAAAAAACTTCAATGTTTGTAATAATCCACTAATGAAGTCTTACATACATAGAGTTTTAGACTTAATGGAAGATTTTGAAGCTAATAATATTCAGTCTATTCCCAGAGCTAAAAACAAGCATGCAGATAGACTTGCGGCGAGGTGCTAGTTTCAAAGTGCCGAACATATGGAAAACAACAAAATTTAGCCTCATATTAAGCTAATTGTTAGGCCTTTCATACCGATAACGAATCAAATTGGTAAGTTTTTGAAAGTGATGATCAAATCTATGTAGGTTTTTGCATCAAGAAGCTAAATTCTCTATAGTTAATCGGGATAAGTTACAACATTTATATGGTGATCAAAGTGTTCAATTGAAGACATCTTTAGCACTAATGATTAGTTAATAAATGTGAAGACTAAAATGTTAACCCCCTTGGATAATTATGAAGAGATCTTGGTTGATGAAGGGAAAAGGTTGTTTCTTGGAAAGGTATGTTTTTAAACCGAAAAGTAGTCATTTATTAGTCTTTGTAAGAGTTTAAGGATGTGTTTTCTTGAAATAACAAGATCTAAAAGGATTTGATCCGATTCTAGACAACATACAATCGAGTTACATCCAAATGCTAAGCCTGTAAGATAGAAACAAAGGCCTGTATATCTAAAAATAGAACCTCTGATGAGGAAAGAATTATCTAAATTGATTGAATCAGGTATTATCTTTCCAGTTAAGCATTTAAGTTGGGCAGCCAATCTTGTTCCTGTTAGGAAGAAGAATGGTGAAATCAAACTATGTGTAGATTTCAGAGATCTTAATAAAGCTTCATTGAAAGACCATTACCCACTTTTGAATATGGATCAACTTTTGAGAACAATCTCAAGTTCAGATAGACTATCTCTTCTAGATGGTTACAATGGCTATAATCAGATTCTAGTCTGAGAAGAAGATAGATACAAAACATTTTTTACTACCAAGTGGGGTACTTATGCTTACAAAATAATGCCTTTTGGTCTTTCAAATGTCATAGCAATGTTTCAACGTGCAATGGACATGGATTTTCGGAGCTTGTTAAATAAATGTATTCTTGTTTATTTGGATGATATTACCATGTTCTCAAAAAATCCAAAAGAACATCTGATGCATTTAAGTCAGACTTTTTAGTTATGAAGGTGGTTTGGAATATCTCTGAATCCTCTGAAGTCTATATTTTTAGTACATCAAGGTAAATTACTTGGTCATATTGTTTTGAAGCAGGGTTTTGCAATTGATCCTTTCAGAATTAAAGCTATATCACAACTATCATTTCCTCATCATAAGAAGGCATTGCAGATTTTTCTTGGAAAAATCAACTTTGTTAGAAGATTTGTTCCATATTTCACAACATTGGTTAAACCGTTAATAGCCATGTTAAAGAAAGAGAAAACTTTTCTTGGACCAGGGAAGGAAGGAAGGTTTTGAAGCAATAAAATCAGAGATATCTCTCAGGCTCCTACTCTTGCAAACCCAAATTTTGATAAAGATTTTACAATGTATGCACTTGCAAGAGCTAAAACAATCTCATCTATTTTGACTCAGGTTAATGATGAAAATATTAAGAAGCCAATTGCTTTCTTTGGAAAGAGTTTGTATGATTATGAAACAAGGTAGACATTTCTTGAAAAAAAAGTACTTTCAATAGTCAGAGAACTAAATAATTTTAAGTACATGCTTTCAAACAATAAAATTCATGTTCTTGTTTCTCATCCAAGTGTGAAAGCTTTCCTTTTAAATAAAGAATTGAATGAGAAAAGCGTAGGTTGGATAACAAAGGTTATGGGATATGATGTTGATATCCAATTTGCTAAGATGATTCAAGGTAACGGTTTATGTGAACATCTAATTGCTGATATGGAAAAATAGCAAGCTGCAGAACCCAAAGATTTAGAACAACATGCTGAAATTGTGTATCAGCAATCAAATATCATGGTCCAACCAGAAATCAACAACTTTGAACTTGCTCGAGAGATTCAAGGATCAAGGTGGATGACTTATTTGGTTAACTACTTACATCATGGCACCTATCCAAAAGGTATGGATAAGAATAAACAGAGATATTTCAGATTACAAGATATTCCTTATCTTTTCGTTGATGGTGTATTGTTCAAAAGGGATATAAATGGGATCTTGCTGCGATGTGTTGATTATGATAAAATTCAGAAAATGAAGGATCTAGGAGGTCATTTCTCAACATGTACTACAACTTTAAAAATTATGAAAGCATGTTACTATTGGCCCAACATTATTCAAAGAATGTTTTGAATGGATTAGAAAGTGTAAGAAATGTGCTTTCTTTGTTGGAAAAGAACATCTTGCTTCACTGCCTTTGCAGCCTATTTCATCTTATCATCCTTTTATGCAGTGGGGTCTTAATTTTATTGGCATGATAAACCCACCTTCATCACAAAGACATAAGTGGAACTTAACTGCTACAAATTATTTTACATGATGGACTGAAGTAATAGCCTTGGAGGATGTTAATGAAGCTTTGATATTATCCTTTTATGAAGGCATAGTTTGCAGATTTGGTGTTCTAGCAACGATCATATTAGAAAATGATTTAGCATTCCTCATTGGAAAGGTAATAGATTGGGCTGTCAAACATGGAATATATATGAGTTCTTCATCTAATTATTACCCATAAGGTAATGGCTTAGCTAAAAGTACTAACAAGAATATGTAAAGAATCATCAGAAGAACACTCAAGGATAATCAAAGAGCTTGGCATCTGATGTTGAATTCCACACTTTGGTCTGACAGAGTGACTCTATAAGACCAGTTGGCAATTCACCATACAAGCTTATGTATGGAAAAGAAGCAAGAATTCCTATTTCAGTTGAGTTACCCACATTAGATTTGCTGCATCAAATGGAGCTACTTGAGAATGAACCATTGCAGGTTTGTTATGTAGAGTTAATGGAATTAGAAGAGCTAAGAGATAAAGCTCATTTAAATATGGAGAAGAATAAAAAAAAAATCAAGAAGAATTTTGACAAGAAGTCCAAATTCAAAGTTTTCAATGAAGGAGATATTGTGTTGAAGTGGGATGTTGATCGTGCAAAGCCAAGAAGAAACTCAAAGTTTGATACACTCTGGAGCGGTCCTTACATGATTTCAGCTTACAAGGAACACAACACTTTTCAACTTTCAAAGTTGAATGGAGAGGAACTTCCCATTCTTGTGAATGGTGTGTTTCTAAAACACTGTTATTGAAAATCTTACAGTGATTGTTAGAGTAGGATTTCCTTCAATAAGTGTAGTTTCTACACATTGCATCATTTTCAATTCAATAAGTGCATTCGTGCACGTGGTTTGGTTTACTAGATCCTTTCCCAACTTTAGTTTGTTTTGGAAGGGTTAGACCTTTCGAAAGGAAATTTTGGTTATATGCTTCGACTCCATGCCCAATAGACAAGAGCAAGGCATTGGTATATAAGCTAGTAGGTAGCTTTCCCCATAGGATCACTAGAAATGTTGACAATTTTTGCACTTGTGTAAAAATGGGAAACTCAAACTTTGTTATGATGGATACCATTCGTGAAGTATACCTATGCTATGGGAGATTATATTAGATTATGTTATTCTTTGCTAATTTATTTAAAAGATTATATGAAATATGCAACTATGTGTGCTGTTACAAAATATAACAAATCACATAGTTTGCAATTTCATGATCATCCTCAACAAAAGAACACAATCCCCAAAGGACAGTTATGTTGTCTTGATGAGAACATCCAATTGTAGTAGGTGAAGTGTAAAGTTTTGGAACAACAAACATAAGTGCAAATCACATAAAAACCAAAGTTCATTACTTAATGTTACAAGTTCTATTCAATGTTCTTTCCTTCATGATTAAGACATTCAATTATGTTACTGAGTTGTTTAGTTCATTATATAATCCATACAAAAAAGAAATGTAGAAAGAGATATACAACTCATTTACATAATTCAATGCTTTATTCACAAGGAGAGTCAAATGTTTCCCACACAAGCCATGGGATGTAATTGAAAAGTAAAGTACAACTACTGAAAAGAAAGATACACATGAATGAAAGAGAAAGCAAAGGAGTATGAGGGTGAACCCATCATTTCCTTGTATATTCTTTGTTGTGTAGAGCATCTCCTTGCCAGCTCCTTCATCCTCAAGTCATGGTACCTAAAAAGCAAAAACAAGTCAACCATCAGTTATGAGCTCAGGGATCAAACCATATTCCTACACTATCCTATTTCATGCATATGAATCTTCCCTAAATAGAAGATGTATTCTACTTGAAGGACAAAATGCATGCATGCTTTAATCACTCAGAAAGAAGAAAGTGAAAAGAAAGAAGAAAACATGCATAGAAGAGAGGCAAAAAACCATAAATATTTCATATCTATTTTCCTAAGTGTGCAAGTATAAGTTGCAGCCAAAGAAATAAATAAATAAGTCATAAGTACATGCTAAGAAGAAGCAAAAGTGCAACTCAAAGTTCAGCAAACATTCTGCAAATGGAAGAGGTTAGAGCTCAGAAGAGAGAATGGAAGATAGAAGTACATTTTTCAGTTTGCAAAGAAGAGGGAGAATCAGATTTCAACAAGCTGAAGCTAAAAGCAAAAAGGATTATAGCTGAAACAGGATGAGAGAGAAGATTCTAGGAAAATTTTGATAGGGCTTCGCCTTATAAAATCAACATTTCAGATTTTTCAGCATACATATCAAAGTTGTAATTGAAAGAAATACATTATATAATGTAGAAAATAATTCTTTATAACTTAAACAGCTAAGAGAATTTGAAATTCCAAGATATTCTTACAAATTTCAGCTTTTCTAAGTTGTAGTTTTTCAAAATAAAGCAGATATGAGAGCACAAAATTACTATAATGTCAATGAAGTACATTCATCAAACAAGGTAGTACTCATCTACAACATAAGAAGAAAACATTATAGGTATACGGGAGCATTAAAAGTAGATACAGGAATAGTTTAAAATAAGCTATAGAAGACACAAAGTGCATGAATGATCATCATATAGTAGCTATACAAGCAAAGACCAGATTAAGCTATAGGTCTTCATGAGCTCAAATTTTTCATAATAGAGGGGATACTTGCAGGCAAGGAACATGTCCAGGTTAAAAATGTTTTGGAAGAGAGATAATTTGGGAAAAAAATTGGCAGGGCTTCACCATGTAAAATCAACATTTACAACTTTTCCAACATCTATATCAAACTAAAATCAAAGAAATGCAGTGAAAGTAACAGAGTAAAGTATTTAAATCAAGGCTTGTGCCTAATAGTGACATCAAAATAGATCAAGAATTGCTTAAAATTATTACAGATATCAAAGAGTACAAGTGAAACTTTTAGGTTATAAAGGGTCAATTAAAAGGAAGCATACAACTGTAACACCAATAATTTAGTGAGCAGAATTCATACCCAAATATTTAACCTTCACATGGGACTAAGATCGTATATACAAGTTATAGAATCACCCTCAGAATTCAAAAGTATGGACTACATGTATCAAGAAACAACATCAATGAACCTTGCAAAGCTCAGAACGGTCAATATATAGACAATAAAACAAAAAGAGATTACAACAATGAGGAGGCACCTACTGACGACCTTGCATATAAGCATAAAATAGAGTAAAAGTAAGCACAACGAGCCAGAAAATGAAAATTCAATTATAATGTAGCGATCGTTCACGTCTCTCCGAGTCAAAATAATGATGACATACAGAAGAAGGGATGTATATTGCCAAAATTTCCATGCAAACATCACAGCTACAGTGGTCAAATAAAGAGATCACGTTCAGATTTTCGAAAAGCACCGAGAATCAAATACAAATCCTTGGTGGTAAAAAAAAAAGAGAAAACACATGATGCAAAGATATATAGATAAAAACTCTCAATGAGATATCTAGATCCGGGATAGAAAAAAAAATATGGAATACCTAGAATGTAAACTATCTAATAAACCCTCCACGATCGATTCGGAGAAAACTAACAGTGATAACTAGGTAAGCTACGGTGATACAAGCTTATCAATATTAAGCAAAATGGAGTATTCATACCATAAGCACATTCAAATAGAGATAGAATCTCCAACATCAAACTCAAGAGCTCAACAAATGTCAACGAGGTTTTAGTGAGAAAAGATAATAAATCACAACAAGTAAAGTACATAATTTTTTTATAGACCCATTAAGAGGTTGCTGAATCAAAAGGAGAAGTAAACACTCACTGGTAAAATCGAAGCTGAGAAGACTCTTGAGATCTCATCAAGTTCAGAGCTAAAAGGAACAAACCCAGAATGAGTTCAACTCGCAAATGACCAAGGTTATCCAAAAGATCACACCAGAAAAAGCAAAAGGAGATGGGTATTAGTTTTAAATCGAAGTGATAATGATCAAGTACCAGTGAAAAATTCAAAAAAAAACTTACCATACTTCAAACACCTTTTACATAGTCAGCTCAGGAAGAACAACGGTGGCTATAACCAGAGGAGTAATAAGTGTTGCCAAGAGAAAAGACGAGCGAACAAAAAATATACAAAAGGAATGAGCTCCAAAATGTCAATAGTAAAACAACTCACAGGGAACCCAAAAAAAAGAGAAACCAAGCTTCAGAATGACCAAGAAGTCAAAGACCACAAATATATAGATGTTTGAAGGCTAGGAAGGCCGAAAAATGGACTAAACTGAGCTTTAGAATCTTAAACCATGGCGACCACAAAAAATTTCTAGGGCTTCGCCCCATGATGAAAATCCAAAATGAAGTGATCATTAGGATCAAGTGATCTTTACCACTCAAACTCAAGATATGAGTTAAATGAAACTCAACCATAGTCAAATAATCAAAGGTAGAGATGGAAAAGTACAAGGATACATGCTCAACGACCGATCCCCAAATTTGAAGCAAACCATCATGGTTAGATGCCATTACTACACCAAACTCCAGGTCACAAACCCTAACCACGAGTCAAAGATCAATGGCCCAAGATTCAATGGATCAGAGATCAATGATTGGAAACCAATCAACAGAGTTCAATGCAAATCTCCATGGTCACATTAATATCTACTACATTAAATGCCATGTAGAAAAACCTAACCAAGGGTCGAAACATCAACGGAATTGAATTGATAGGTATAGAGATCAATGGCCAAGTTTCCATCATCGATATCAAATTCATGGTGGGGTGAGTCACCATGGGGAGGGGGCCAACCCACATCACCAATCAAATATCATTGCATTGACTTTCAAAATTCTAAAAACTATAGTCATTTCCAAATAATACAAAAATGCCATCATACGTGCTCATCACTGAAAAGGTAAAGTTTGAAATATGCCAAGACCGATGAGTATGGGTGGCAGCTATATGCCATAGTATTTTTACAAAGGTGGTCAAATATAATATGGTGGTAACTATTACAAAGTTCCCCATGTGTATCCAAAAACATGCCCCCTTTTATATGTACTAAGTCCACAAGATGGCAGATTATGGCATAGCAAATAAAGTTCACAAGGTGGTAAAACAAATGGCCGACCATTTAATATGCTAAAGTTCCACCAAGGTGGCCAAACCAAGTGAGTTAAAGGTGGTCCCCACAAGGAGGTTGGAGTGGAGTTGCAAAGTGTCACTCATGTGACCACTCAGGAAAAGATGTAAATATCGAACATGTGCACATAGCAGGTGGTCCCCACAGAGTAATTATTTTTGCAAATATTGCTAAGTGTTGTAATTATTTTCTCACAGGTAGAGAGTTGTATTTTTTGCATGCTTCACAAGAAGACAAAAGAGAAGAAGATGAATTTGCATGCTCAAAGGAGGGAGACTTGCCTAGTAAGCAATTTTATTATTAGCAAATTATTCACCCATTCTTTTCTTAAAAATAGAATAGTCAACTTTAGTTTGACTACATTGTAAACAAGGCTATTAATGCCTATTTTTAATTGCATGCTCTAGTTTGTATTATTTTATCCCTTTATTTATTATTAAATAAAGGATAAAATTAGGATGCATGGGCGAGTACAACCTTAGTCTATTTTTAGGAAGGGTGGGAAAATTTATTTTGCTATATATTGTGTGCCTTTGCAAAGCACGGGAGGATTCCTAGAGGACTTTTGGATATATGAGTCTGAAGAAAATTTTGCTTGTTTTTCCCTCTGAGTGTGAAGTATTTTCTGCCTTTCCAAGTTTTTGCATTCTTTGTATGTTACATTAATCTTGTGAATGCAAATTACTTGATCTACCACCTTACCTTGTTGTAAATTTCAGTCATTTCGCTTAATTTTTAATGTGCATGTTAACTTATTAGTACTATTGTGAGCTTCCTTCAGTGCAATCAAGTGTTTTGTCCTTAGATATTCTACAGAAAAAACTATTGGTTCATGCATCAAGAATCCTTCCCAAATTAGTTGTGCATATACTCAGTCAAATCCCTCATACAAATTTGGTGTATCACCTTAGTTTTAATCATTTTTATAGTCCTTTTTTACCCTCAAAATACTAGAAATCAGTTTAGGATACACCAATAAGGAACCGGCCTTGATACTGGAGACTCACCTTAAAATAAGTATACCCACAGACCTAAGGTGTTTCCATTGTATCTACGAAAGAGAGAGATCATTTATGCAAGCTTAGAAAACCTGTAGCCATCTCTCTACAAGGTGGACTTTTGAGAGATAACATTCTCATGGAATTGTGAAGACTGTAGGATATACACAAATAGGGATCTTAAAATTCAACCTTTCTTCACCCCCAGAAACAACAGCGGTGTCAAATCTGCTCGATTCACATTTTCCATCCCAAACACGGCCAAAGAAAAATAACACTTTGCAGAACCGGGTAAGAACTTCCACCCAAGCAAAAGGAAACATATTTTAGAAGATGAAGTCGGGAGCTTTATAAACTCGTATGTAAAGCGTGGAGGAATACACAAGGCATGGAAACTGCCTGACATCATGCTTCAAGAGATGTGGTCTTGAGGAGACACCATGGATGTAGGTTAAGAAATAAAAGATTTTATATAGACATCCATGCTTCCCATAAGCAACCAACAAAAATAAATAATGAATCTCACCATCCACGCCAAGAATGGACACAAAAAAAACAAAATAATAGTTTAGTGGATAACGGAAACAAAGGAAGAAGAATGCTTTAGCATGCCCAACACTAGCCCCGAACAATACAAAAATAATGCTTCCTATAGTCCCACGCCAAGCATACAAATCAAATGACATTAAATAAATATGAAAGGGAGGTAGGTTTCCTATCCAAGGCATCTCCATGAATTCACATGCCGAGAAAAAGGAAGAGAAAAAGAACCAGCTAAACAAAACCAATGGCGAGGAGGAAGGAAAATGATGAGGGGAAATATTAAATGCCTTAAAAGCACTTGCGGGAGTTCAACCACTCCCACCCACCAACAAGAAATCAAGACAAACAACCGAATCCCCATACCTCCTCCACACCTAACAAGACACATTAATAATCAAACGTGGAAGGAAAACTCAATGGAAGCAAAATTAAGTTCACCCTTATATAACAATTAAAACAAGCCATGCGTACGGGTTCGGTCGGTCAATGTGGGAGCTGATGGTGGAGTCTTCAATAAAATAATAAACATGAACACTACTTCCTAACAATGGTGTAACCAACAAAACAAGCTCCTCCTCTTTTGCGGAACTAAGGATCGATCTACGGGAGCAAACAAAAACACAATAAAATAGCTTAAAGATAATTAATAATGATATTGATAACAATCGACAATAAAATAATGAAATAATCATTGATTGAAATTAAAATATTATTATTATTATTATTATTATTATTATTATTATCACATCTTAAAATAATTATTAACCATATTGATAATAATCGACAATCAAGCTTAGCAAAAATGATAATAGCCAAAGATAAATAATGTAGAATAATTATTATTATATGGGTATTCCTTTTAACCGTACATGCCCTAATAACGCCAAAACATCATTTTAGCCACCTACTAGGATTCGAGAACATGATCTTCCTTCATCGGGGTAATTATAAAGGATGTTATGGAGGCCCTCCACTAGAAGCACTAACAAAGACAATGAGAGACAAGATGGGGAGGAAGGATGATAATCCTTCTCTGTGTGACAAGGTTGAAATCAACTAATGCTCAACGAGAGCACACACAAAAGCATCCCATGCGCTTAGCAACAAGGTCATTGAAGCAAGAAGCTGGGGTAACATCGAATGGGGCATTACAATTACTAAATAAAAACTCTTTATAAGGCATACATGTAAAATATAAACTATGCAAATTATGGCTTCACCCAAAGGTTAATCGAGAAGATGTTTTTCCTTGATAATGCTTATTTCTATCTCCATCATTTTTATATTTTCCCCTTTTTCCATGCCATTTTCTCGTACTTATACCTTTTCATAAAATATTTCATGATCCCATTTCCTTTGAAAAATATATATATATATTACAAATATAGTCACCTCATCTATCCGTTATCAACACTTTTAAGTAGAGCCCACTTTTCTTCTTGACCAATGTTTTGAACTAAAAGGGTATGCAGATTTTTATTTCTTTGCAAATAAATACCCACATCTTTCAAATGGAATCATTAGTGAATATCATGAAATATAGATAGATGGAGTTTGCTAGTTTAAATGCATGATTTCATGTAGCTTATGCTTTATAAGACTTACTATTAGGAAATATTTATCTACGTTATTTTCCAAAAATTACCTATCACACTTTTTTTGGATTTTATATCAAGTGAAATCCTTTCACCATATTACAATTATACATCGAGTTTTAATCACTAAAGCTTAAGTGGCATACCTTTTATCCCACAAACATGATTGGTCTTCTACAACAACTTTAAAAGTGGCATACAATTCATTCTTTATTTCAAGAGAAACATCTTGATTTTATCATTGACACTTTAGCAATCAATTTGTTACTTACATTTCTATCAAGAATCACACATGACCCTTTCTAAAAATAAACTTTACAACCTTCATACAATCTACATGCAAGGCTGATAAGATTATGTGTAATCAATAGATCATAATGTACATAGGGAATGTACTTTTTATTTCCTTTATTAGTTCTTATTCTTATCCTTTATTTTCCCATCATAATTTTCTTGTTTCATTCCCCAACATTACTTTTGATTTCATACACATGTCTATATTTGCAAACTTGTCTTTATTTCCACTCATGTGAATCTGCAATGACTATTTAAATGCCACACTTCTCCTATGTTATCTTTAGCCACAATACATACAAGTAACATAATAGTACCAATTTCATTATTTTCCCGATTTTGCTCTTGAAAAAATTACATATTACTTATTCATATCAAATTTCTTGTTTCTACACTCATATGCATAATAACTAAAGTTTTTCATTACTTGATTTGAACATTTGAATTATCATACCTTTGGCCTCCATGATCGTTCTTATAATTTTACGATAATTTTGATTATTTTTCTTCCATTTGTAAAATGATTGTTGTTGAATCTTGCTTCTTCATGGTAATTATTGCTCCTTCCTTTTCCTCTTCTATAATAGTTATTTCCACCAATACCTCTTATTCTTATATTAATACTAAATGATATTTGTGATGTGAATTCATGCTCTCGGGGGAAATTGGTTGTTTTGTTCAATCGTTTCTCATGGTTTTGTAGAGACCCCATCAACTTATCAAATGATAATTGTCTTAATTATTTTGAATCCTCATGTGTAACTACTATATAAACAATCCTAGCATTTTGTCCGAACTCCTAGCTCATCTAAACTGCACCATGAGATATTAATTTTTAATAAATTGCATTTAATGTGTAAAAACTATCAAGTAAATTTGAATCTTTTGCTAATAAATACTAATAATTTCTTCTAAGTATTTGTAAGTCTTCTAATTTAACCTTAATTTTATCTTGATACATGTTTGCAAGATCTCACATCCTTGTTTGGCTTTATTTGTTTCTTCAACTCTGCAAATATTGTTTAATCGATTGCAAGTTATATGATAAATATTTTTTTTTGCACTTCTTTTCTTTCTATTTTAAGAAATCACTTTGAGAGACTATTTTATGTTGTTGTATGTTTAGGTTTTGGAAAACAATTATGAACCAAATCCTCTTTTTAGGAGAAAAATAATGTTCTCATATTATTACTCTAGTATTCATAACTTTTCCCATGAAACATAGAACATGATTTCTGCAGATTTCACACAGCATACATCACTATTAAATCTAGACCACAAGTTTCTCTAATACAAATTATATAGTATATGATCTTATACCTATAGTTGTTATGTATGCATGTTAACTAGAACACAAACTACTATTTGAAAAATAATAAAGACCTAGAGACAATAACTTTTATTAAATAAATATAAACATACAAATTCTTATTAATCTTGGAGACTCTACACATATTTATAATGCTCTTATTATGATTTTCCAATTCTATTTTTGGACTACTTTTCTTTAAATTGTTTTCCTATTTTCAATCCACTTGCTTTTATTTATTTAATTCCTAACTTTCCTAAGAATTAACTGCATATGTGTGAGTACATAGGGATACTCCATAGAGGATTGAGATTTTGTAAAACCATAGAGGAGATATGATGATTCCCTCCTATGTTCTATTCTAGGGTGAGAATCTTTCCAATGGTATAATATTTGAAGCACTATGTGACCACTATCAAGAATCTTTGAAAATGTACAACTTTTACTATAAAACAATAGGTTGTGACAATAGACACGATCCCTATTGTGCTAGAAAAAAAAATTGCTATTTGAAAAATAATGAAGACATAGAGACAATAACTTTTATTAAATAAAAATAAACATAAAAATTATTTTTTTCCTGCAATATTTCTTCTTTCTTCTCTCTTTTCTATATTATACTAATTATGGAGACTCTACACATATTTTCAATGCTCTTATAATGATTTTCCAGTTCTATTTTTGGACTAATTTTCCTAAAATTATTTTCCTATGTTGAATCAATTTCTTTTCTTTATTAAATTCCTAACATTCCTAAAAATAAATTGCATGTCTGTGCATACATGGGAGACACATGTGTTTACATTCTTATAGGTTGAAATTTCACAAAACCATAGAGGAGACATCACGATTCCCTCCTATGTTCTATTCCAGGGTGAGACTCTTTCCAGTGGTATAATATTTCCAAGCACTATGTGACCACCATAAAGAATCTCTGAATAAATACAACTTTCACTATAAAAAATAGGTTGCGAGAATGGACATGATCCCTATTGTGCATAAAAAAACTTTTCCATTCCTGGTACGTATATTTGAAATTGGTGTTCAGCCTATTATTGCAAAATTATTCAACGTTATGTGGTGATACACCACTCTTGAAGAAGTTATGGATTTTTTTGTCACATATTTGAGAGCCATTGCTGAGACCCTGTTGAACAGTTGTAAATAATAATGGTGATAGGTACTGTCTTCTGAGAGCTAGACACAAATTATAGGATCTCATATTTATATTCAAGTACCTTAAATTGAAGGTATATGTTGTAATAAAGTTCATGTGTCGTAGGGTGTAATATTTTTACTACACAAGAAACATTCACGAACCATTTTATGACTTTAATCCAACCACATCAAAGTGTAATGTTAGTTTCTCCATCATTTATCAATATCCTTACTATTTGGAAAGCACCCCACCTATACACACACACACACACACACATACATATAAGAACAAAAATTGTAGTATTTTTATGAGCCGAGTAAACGAAAAGTGTTTTTACAAATAATTGTATGGCCATATTATTTTTTCACCAAAAATACCAAGAAAGGGAATTCACACAACCACCATAGGTTTAATTGGCATGTTGATGATAAAGTATAGAGTATTGCAAAGATAGCCAAGACAACAAATAATTTTAAACATCCAAACATAATGATCAAGTCTAAGTTTATTCTTGTAAGACGAACTCATGTCATTGAAGTATTTATAATCTTCATCCATTTTAATTTTAGTAACTAAAATATGCACTTAATACTATTATATTATTCAACTATTATGTTTTTAAATACATGATTTGGTGTATGGAAATTAAGCACTAGTGATAGCTCTTTGGTCATTTTCTTTCTTTTGATTGACTTTTCCTATGTCTTTGGTTCTTATTTTTCCTCTTTTCGGTGGTGTCATAGGGAACCATATTCCTGTCTTTGGTCATGTTTTTTTGTTTGCTTTGCGGACCATCTTGACCAGATATGACAATTATGTCCATGTGCTAATTTCCTTTTGGGTGCTTATGTCCTCCTCAAATTGTTTTTGCTTTTTCAATTTGCTTTGGATTTGGAAATTTTCTTATCTCTTTTTCACAACCTAGGTTGGATTTTGGTGTCACTATGTTACAAAATTCAAACAAATAACTCATATATACACACAACTTAATAACTATTATAAAGGAAAAACATATGGGAATCATTTATATATCTCTACCATGTACCAAACAACAACCCAAAGGATAGAAAATTGTAATGCATTATTCATTGCATAGGGTAGACTTATTTTAAATTTCATACCACACATTTTCCATTAAGAAAAAGTAGTTGTAGCCTACTATTCTTTTTTTGGATAGAAGTAGGGCATCCTAGCTCAAGGGACACAATTTTAATCACACACCACAAGAACTACATGAAGTCAAATGTGAGTGCAACACTCGATAAAAAGATCACATTAGGGTGATTTGTAGGAGTCACCTAACTCTCTCATATACGAGTAGCTAGGATGTTTTATACGGGTATGGGGTAAGTGCACCAAGTTGGGGAAAATTCAATGGACATCAAATCCTAAATTTTACATTAAAAACAGCAAAACATCAAATTTAGTCTTCCACAGACTTGAACCATGCCGAAAAGTAAAAAATATGTCATAAAAATAGTACCATTGCGTAGGGGAGACTGTTACCTTTGTATAAATACTGATTTTAAAGTGAATAGAATAGGATAAATATCATTTTATAATTTTTTACTAATAGTAGGTCTTTAAGACACTTTTTCCCGTGAATGTTTATGTCTACGTTTAAGACTACAAATTTTGTTTCACTTATCAAAATGTGATAAAAATTATACCATCCCAACTATGGTGAAATTATATACATGTTCAAAAAAAAATTATTTGATTTCAATATTTTTGATGAAGTTATGGCGGAAAACGGAAAGTTCTCTATTTTCTTTATGTTTTCATACCACTTTCATGGAAAAAATCATAAAAAATAAAATATTGCTCAAAAAAATACAAAATAAAATCCATCCCAAGATAGATAGTGGCATCTAAATTCTCACCAAAGGAGAAAAATATATATCAATTTTTGGTCATCCAAATCATGGACTATAATCTTATAAGCATTTAAAAAAAAAAATACCAAGTCATTGAATTTTGAGCATTTAATATAGCTAATCTTGTCCATTTTTTAAAAAAATTAGTATTTTAGAAACTAGATTCCAGATGCTACAATTCATATCAATATAAGTTATCCTAATTTTTAGTGTATGTATTGCTAATAATCCCTACAAGTTGATATTATGTTGTTATTTGCAATATGACGTCCAATTATGACCCCTTTTTTGTCCCCCAACTTGCTTTGCACTTACCCTATGAGTGCGATAGAGTAGAGGTGCAACAAACTTGATTAGGCTTACATGTTGGGAAATTAGAGTTTCCATGGTAATTAGTAATATACCATGAGGTAAATAAATGGGTAGTTTGTTATTTGTTTGTACGGTTTGGAGTGATTTGTGGGAGGATAAGGATAGGGATTAGATCCCATATATTGTGGGATCAATATCTGTATAAATATCTCTCTCAAAACTAATAAAATTGTATTGTTTTGATTGACTAAATTCCCTGATTTGGTATCAGAGCAGGCTTCTGTTCTAAAAATTTTCAGGCCTTGATCTTCATAGAGTTCAGCAGTGTAGACCACGTGCGAAGGCTCTTCATATACGAAAGGTCTTCCTTTTCCTTGTCAATGGTAATGTAATGTGGACCATGTGCTGATCCCATTCACATTCAAAAGGATGTTTAGAAATTTTATTTATTGATATATTTATTTATAATGTGTTAGCTGCGTATATGTGTTTGTATTAATTTTGTGGACCGGATCCAATTTTCCCAATTGATCTGTACATTTGGTTTAAGGAATACATCGGTCATTCCTATGTTTGATCAAATATCAAGCTCCCGCTTGCTTCATTATGTACATCGCATCATGAAATCCGCGTCCCACAACTTCCTTCTTTGATATTTGAATATATATATTTGTTCCGCAGATTGGATTTTGTCATTTCTGAGTGATTCTGTTCACTGCATGCAAATTTAAAAAAGATAGATTTGGCGAGTTTCTATTTGTATTTTTGGCACGAATTTCTTCCACTTTGGACGGTGGACCTCAGAACTCCAAGATATTCATTCTTCACGTGTTCCTTGAATGGATCTGACATCCACATATCAGATCTGCAGTGACCGTTCCAGCTGTGCATGAAAGGTAGATATTAGATTCGAATTACTTCACAGATCTGCAGCGAGCGGTCCCAGCTGTGCATGAAAGGCGGATCCAGAGGACAGATCTACAAGATTTGGACGTGTATCTTTCAAATCAATTTTCTGGGTTGTTGTCTTGCATAAACTAATTTTGATCTTTTAAATTATAGAAAGTAATTAAAGATTACTTTCTTATTTTTTCATTGGTGTTTGAAAAAAAAAAAAACCATTTGAGTCAAATCTTGTAAGGACGCATTTTCGGTTGAAACCGACATTCACTTAGTTTATTTTTTTGAGGGAGGGTTAAAAAATGGAAAAAATGAACCAGATAGAAAAATTCGATGGAAAGGATTTCCATACATGGCAAATCCAAATCCAACTGTTGCTGATTGAAAAGGATCTTTGGGACATTGTTGATGGAGGATCGGTTGCACCAACAGATGTAGACGCACTCCAAAAATGGAAAGTCAAAGATAAAAAAGCTTTGGCCATTATTGGCCTCAGATTATCCAAACCTTATCTACATCATGTAGATTTCAAAAAATCATCCAAAGAAATATGGGAAGCATTGAATCAATTATTTGGATCAAAAGCTGACAATGCAGAGATAAATATGAAGCAGAAATTATATGGGTTGAAAATGGAAGAAGGAGGAGATATTGTATCTCATATCAGCAAGTTCTACTCTCTAATGGCCCAACTAGATGGCATTAACGAAAAGGTGAAACCCAATGATGCAAAGGCCATATTACTAAATAGCATGCCCAAAAGTATGTCCAATATGGTGTTTACTTTAAGTAAACTAAATCCAAGCTTGGAGAGCATAATAGCAACGCTACTCGATACGGAAAGCAAGGATGATGAAGAAGAAGAAGCAGCATTAGCTAGTCAATCAAGTAATTCCTATAAAAGATCAAAACATATCAAAAACTGTATATGTTTTTATTGTAGGAAGCCAGGACATGTTATTCTCAACTGCATGAAAAGAGCAAAAGATCTACTTGATGGAAAACTATCCGACAAGGCCATGGCTACTGAAGAAGATGATACTGAAGAACAAAACACACATGCTAATACTGAAGATTTTTCAAGCGATGAGGATTATCTTTTTTAAATTGTTTGTGTTTTGTATCTACCCATGTCAACTCTAAGGGAGGGAATGTTGGGAAATTAGAGTTTCCATGGTAATTAGTAATATACCATGAGGTAAATAAATGGGTAGTTTGTTATTTGTTTGTACGGTTTGGAGTGATTTGTGGGAGGATAAGGATAGGGATTAGATCCCATATATTGTGGATCAATATCTGTATAAATATCTCTCTCAAAACTAATAAAATTGTATTGTTTTGATTGACTAAATTCCCTAATTACGGTGAATAGAAAATAAGAAGAAGTGAATGTTGACAATTTTTGCCCTTGTGCAAAAATGGGCAACTTCAAACTTCATTACGATGGATGACATTGATGAAGTGAACCTAACAAGTGGAGTTTATTACAAGTGTTATCATGTTTCATTCTTATCAATGAAATGATTACATCATATCTACAACTATTTGTCTTTGTTACAAAACGTTACAAAGCACATAGCCTGCAATTTCATGTTTATCCTCACCAAAATAACACAAGAGCCCCTAAGAACAGATGTATTAACTTGATGAGGATATAAATTACAAAATAGGTGAAAAGTTGAGTTTTGGAACAACAACCAAGGTTGCAGATCACAAAAATAAAGTTCATTACTAAGGTTACAGGTATTTTAAAGTTATTTCCTTCATTATTAAATACATTCAATTATGTTATTGAGTTGTTTAATTAATTATACAATCCATATACAAAGATGAAATGTAGAAGGAAGTACACAACTCAGTTTTAGAATTCAATGTATTATTCATAAGGAATTTCAAATTTTTCTCACACAAGTCCTGGGATGTGACTCAAGTAAAAATCATAAATAATATAATGAAGGTGCATGTGCATGAAAATAAAATAAAAATAATATGAAGGAACCCATCATTTCCTTGTTCTTTTTGTCCCGTTGCTCCATCTTCACTCCAACCTTTGCTCCATCTCCATCCTTGCTATTCAACATTGAATTGTACCTAAATAACAAATAGAGAAGAGATTTTTAGTCACGAGGTAATCACTAAATCATGTCCTTGTCTTGTCTATCTTCATGAAAATGAATCTCTTGATATCAGGAGGTATGATTACATAAAAGATAAATGCATAGATGATAAAGAATAATATTTCATAAACAACACATGTGGTCCTCATAATCACTTTGAATAAACAAAAGATATAAGAAGAAATATGGAATACAAGAGAAGCCAAATAGCCTAAATCATTTCTAACTATTTTCAAAGATGTGTAGGTGTAGGTTTAACAATGGAAGAACCTAATCATGTCAACAAAGGCCATAAAAGAAACTTCAAATAGACAAAAAAAGAAATGAACAAGAGATATGAAAGGTTTTTGATATAATGCATGCTTAAAGTGGACTTATTTTTAGGATAGAAGAATTATATAGAAAGGAAGCTATGTCATTCATCAAACATAATACAAAAACCGATTTTAAAAAAATAAATAGAAGATATATTATTTCGAAAATGTAGAATTAATTGAAGGTCTAAAAGCTGAAAAATTCATATTCAGGAGAGATTACATCACTAGTTCAATACCTTATCAAATGGGTAAAGTGTTTAATGTCAAGGTCAAACAACAAAAGAGTGATCTTACCCAGGTTTCAATAGCAATGCAAGAAGTATTAAAAGAAGAAGTTGAAACAGATAGAGTGATCAAGTAATTTTCAGAAGAAGTATATGGCTTCAACATTGGTTTGGAATACAAGTTCCATGCTCACATTAAAAGAATTAACTCAGAAATTAAGATGAAATCGCAGCTGAAACATAATGTAAAAGGAAATCTAAGAAAATTTTGACATGGCCTCGCCATGTAAAATGGACATTTTACATCTTTCCATCATGTTATTTCAAAACTAATACATGCTTGAAAGTTGTGACAAAAGATAAACTACTGTACTAATCAAATAGTAATCTAAATAAGGAGAATTATTGGAGAAATTTAACTAATATTGAAAAAATAATAATGTAGCATATTCATATTTATAAGAGCAGAAAAGAGAGCTACAACTATTTTCAATTTGTAGAACTTATTAAGAAATGCTGCATAAGAGTTGTAGAATATTCAATTTAACTATTCATTACGAGGATCTTATTGTTCATTTCAGGCCTAATTAAGTAAATATGCCATGTATTATAGAGAAAAGTACAACTTTTCCAACTAATAATGGTGGCGATGTCTCTTCTTCATGTAAATTTGATCAAGTAGAAAAGACAATTCATAAACGGTAGAAATTTTAGTTTTCAAGTGATCTCAAACTATAAGAAGATCAATAATAGTCATCCATTGTGAGATAGCTAAAGAGAAGAATATTCTTTCAAGTTAAAAATTTTCAGAATGCCCTCAAGCTCTCATATCACTTATTGCAGATGAATGATCACAAAAAAGTAGTTCAAAATCTGGGATTTTAGTCAAGCAATGCAAAATAGTACAGTTAAGTCAAGGTGTTACCAAAACCATATGAAGACCCCATCAAATGTAAATAGAAAGGTTCATATGGAATATTTTAGAGCTGAGGCATAAATTATGGTTACTTCATCTGACCAGTCCACACTTTCAAGGACTTACATTAAATGGATTTTTGATGCAAGAAAGAAATACAAAGTTCAACAATTCACAACAATGGAAATGATGGGAGGCAGAGATTCAAACTAGTTCCATGACACATCAATAGTAAAGAAAAACATATTTTCTTATCAAATCATGGCTACCGAGATGGCATAAAAAACTCTCATATGAGTAGTGGAGTTTGAATAATGAGGAAATACAAGCTCTAGGTTAATATTCATGGTGGCAGTTATACCAAAATGGAATAAAGCATAGTGCATTAAAAGAGCCTATTAACCTCATCGAAAGGAGATACCCAGATGGAGATATCAGTAAATTGAGTTGTAGAAAAATACGAAGCAAATCCCAATGCAAATTATAATGGCATAAAAGAGTTTCTCATAACAATGCAAGCATGAGTCGGGTAATAAATTCATTTTCCCAATGAATCCAGGTTTCCAAATGCACCAGAAAGTTCGTGTAAGAACAACAATGGAACAAAGAAAATAATGCAGACTACCCATGTCAAAAGCTCACCTTCGACGACAATGATGGCCCAACTTAGGTGCACAGTCTGGTGATAAAAACCCTCCATCACAATACAACAATACTAGAGCTCATAGGCTATAAAGTGAAACACCTGAATTTGGGTCATGAAAAATCAAAGAATAGCTTTCCCTTGTAAAAACATATCCATTAAAGTAAAGCGTCAATCATGGACTATCATTTCATGACCTAAATTTACAATAAAAGTACATAAAGAAAACATACTTCGAGGTTACATGTACAAATGACAGTCATTTCAAATACAAATTAACTAGAGAAAAGAATTCGAGTTTTAATATCAAACCCAAAATCTCAAAATGATTTTCAATAGAGCAAGGTCTCAATGGATATAAATATTCAACGTGCCCATTTTAAAGGAAGATCAAAATGGCCACAGCCTCAAAGCTTAAAGGACTCATAAATGGCTCATGCACCAGTCCACGAAATGGGAAATAAGAAACAACCCCAGATCTATGTGAAATAACAACCCACTTTTTCCTTTATTTCAAGAAAACCTTACCTCAAATATGGTGACCAGTAAAGCTCAGATTCACCCAAAATTTTGAGCTCAAACTTTCTCCAATGGCGGCACTTTGTGGCTAGAACCCAGTCTCCAGTAGCTATGTGAAAGTTTCATAACAATAAACAATATAAAGCTCAAACTCTAATATCGACAAAAATGCTAATACCAGGAATGCACGAAGAAGCACTACGCTTGAGGTTTTAGAATAATCTTTATGAAAGTTCAATGTAAACAGAGACATAACAGAACCCGTAATTTACAAAATAGTTACCAATTTTTACAAACAACAAACCCTTCACAGAGAGAACCAAAAACAACAAATTCAACCACAAATCATAGATTTTTTTAGAGTTTCTTCCACATGAGCCTCATAGAATGAGCTCGAAGGATTCAAAATGATAGCTTTATAATCTTTCAGAGCTCAAAATAGAGAAAAATCCATAAAATGTATGTATTCACAGGTTAAAAAGAAGAGAGCTTGAAAGATCAACAATGGTGGCCACTTCAGAAAAATCACAACGAGACTCAAAAACATCGACAATGGCTGAGAGAATATAAACACATGTATGCACAAAACTTCACATAGCCTCCCACAGCTTCAATTTCACATTCATGGCTTCCTAGATAATTTTTTCCAGAGCTTCGCCACTCGAAATGTGCATGCAGGAATGAAGAAAGGATAAGCTCAATAAGATTTCAATCAAACCTAACTCACTTGAGTTAGAATTGACAACATAGATCTAATGGGTAAAAAAATCAATGACATAAATGATAACCCAAGCCAACCACCCTACCAAAGCGAGTTCAACATCAAGCACCAAGATCAAATTGTGTAAGGATCGAATGACTAAGGAATAGTCACAAATTCATGTAGCTCATAATCAATGCAAACCCACGGACCAACCATGGCCCCAAGGTACATACATGGAAAATACAGGAAAACCCTAATTAGGGTTGAATAATCTATCACCAACAAAGGTAAGGGTCAATGCAACGTGAGGAAAGGGTCCAAATTAAAATCATGTGTGTAATGATTATCCAAATGAAGACTATAGTATACACCATCAACTATGCAAAGGGTCCCGTGACCTCATTTTCAAAAAGTGCCTAAATATTCATCAAGATCTAGACCATAGCATGTGCTATGTGCAACTTGGAGGAGAAAACAAATGATATAGTCAATAATTATGTTTTTGACTAAGTTTACAACATTCAAAATCACGTAATGATCAAAAGTGGAACCTTATTATTATATGCAATGAGGCCCAAAACATTATCAAATACCATAATGTATGTCAATGACCAAGTTATGAGGGACCAATGATAAGTGGTGGAGTATAGCCAAAAGATATTTTACCTTAGCATTTGCAAATATTGACTTCAATATTTTGCAAAAGGAAACCTCGTACCCTCTAAGTGTACACACATCACAGGTGGTCCCCACAGTGGGAGGGTTTGAAAATTTCTCAGAGTGTAATTCTCCATGTGATCACAAGAAGATAAAACAAATGTAGCCATGAAAAATAAAGGTGTTCCCCATTAGGATGAATGCATGGGTGAATTATTTTTGCAAATTATTGGAAATAAAAAAAAATTTTTACTCATGCACAGGGATTTATTCTTGCATGTGCATCCAAGGGTGGGATTAAAAAAGTGCTAATATTATCACTACAAGTGGATCAAGTTACAGATGTCACATCATCAGCTAGAAGACAGAGATTGCATGCATTGGAGAAGACTTGCTCATCAAGAAAATCTTATTGTTAGCCAAATTATTCATCCAACTTTATTAAAAATAGAACAGTCAACTACAGTTTGACTGAGTTATATTTTGTAACCAAGGCTATTAATGCCTCATTATATTAGCATGCTTATTTTTTATTCCTTTATTTATTCAGGATAAAGGATAAAAATAGGATGCGTGGTGAGTACAATTTTTATTATATTTTTAGGAACATTGGGATGAATAAAATTGCTATATATTGTGTGCGGTTGTAAGGCATAGAGGAGGAATTTTTAGACACGAGAGTCTTGAAGAAAATGTTACCAATTTTGCCTTATGAATGAGAATTAATTTCTGCCTTTCCAATTATTTTCGGTGTTGTGCATACCTTATTATTTCTTGTGAATATCAAATACCCTGATCAATCATCTTACCTTGCTGTAAAATTGAGTTATTTTTACATAATATTAGTTTGCATGTTTATCTTAACGGTATTGTTGTGAATCATTCCCTTAATACATCAAGTTTTTACCTTAATATTTTGTTGAAAACTATTGGTTTATGCACCAAAATCCATTCTCAAATATCTATGCATCTACTCACCAAATCTCTCAACAAGTTTGGTGTATCACCCCATTTTTCCAATTCATATACAGGTCATCTTTTACCCTCAAAACCCCAAAAACTTAGTTTAGGATACATCAATAAGGAACCAACCTTAATCTTGGAGACTCGCCTCAACCATAGGTATACCCACAAACTTGAGGTGTTTCCATTGTATCTACAATTGAGATAGATATAGAGAAAGCTTAGAACCCTGTATTCATCTCTCTACGGGGTGCACTTTCGAGAGATAACAAAGGTGACACTTAAAGAAATACATTTGAATTTATTCCAAATACACCATCACCTAGAATAGACAGAGACGTTAGTGCCTAGGAGACTGTCCCATTCTAGGTGCTCCTGTCTATTAGATCATCACATTTCAAAATTAAAATAAGAGCTTACATAGTCCAAAATACACCCTTATAGATTAGTCTCCAACCCAAAATCATTTGAGATCTACGAATGCAAGTTGAGTCATTCTACAAACCTTATCTATCACTCTTTTTGTACTTATTTAGTAAATCTTGTATATTTACTGTTGTATCTCTATGATCAGTAGTGTCCTTACATTAGATTTAGATTTCATTGAGTCATTTGGGTAACCCATTTACTGATTGAACCCTAGATTTTTCTAGGTTCCTTTATTTTTAATATTCCTCATGGCCTACCAAACTATGCTACGAAACCATCAATCCAATTCTAGTTCTCTTAAGTATGAATCTATTCTTATGGTTAATATTCATCCTAATTTAATAGATGTTGAGGATTAATACACTTTATATTGCAAGTCTCATATTACCCCTACTTATAATCATGCAATACAACTTGTGTTAATACAACTTGAAAACCGTTGTTCTAGTGTTGTATTGTTACCCCTTTTATAAGCCTCTAGTGTTTGTGAATCTAATAGTGAGTCTATTGCTACTAATGATACATGTGTTGAAGATCTAGTTATTGTTTTATGAAGAATTACTTTCTAATAATTATTCTCTTTCTCCCAAGTCTCATGATTTGGTTAATTTTATTATTTATGGTTGTATTTCTCCTCCTCCTCCTTCTTCCCCTCCCCTTACGAATGCAAAAATACTCGGGGCTAATAATGTTGAGGTTGATCCTTCTATTTCAAATCCTTTCCCATCCCATCAATTTTCTACTTTTCCATTGAACATTATGCATAAATATCCCTCTATTTCTTCTTCTCTTGTATGCATGTCTCCTCTTATTACATGTGCTCCTACTAATAATGTTCTATTACATCTCTTGATATGTTGAAATGTGATTTTAGTCATGATGCATGTATTGCTACTTTTAATTTTTATAATGATATATACTTAATGACAATGATAAAGAAAAAATGCATGTTTCTTTTTCTCCTCCTTTGGTTGAGCTTGTTGATAAATGTGTACAAACATACTTTCCTATCGATGCTCTTCCCATTCCTACTACTAGTTATCCTCTTAATGATACGAAGTTTAATTCCAACCTAATAGTGCCCCATGAATATTTATGATGGAAAAATCCAACCCCTTGATGTGTATGTTATTCCTCACAAACAAATGTTTTCTATCATGCATGTTGTTTGTGATTTGTAAAATAAGATCCATACACTTACTCTTTAAAGTGAGGCCTACTATGTGAGTACTAATAATAATTCCCTTCATGGAAACACTATTCCTAAGAATATTTACAATTTATCTTTTCCTAAGGTTTTTACTATGTGTGCTTTTTCACTTTTTGATGGGAAAGGTACTTCTTATATGCATCTTAAGGTTTTTAGGCTAGTTATGGATTCATTTTTATAATGATAAATTGTTACTAAATGTGTTTCCTAATAGTCTTATTGATATTCCTTCTCATTGGTTTCATCAATTGCCCAATGGATCTATTAATACTTATCTTGATATGGAAAAATATTTTCTTAGATGCTTTATTTCAAATAATGGTCCTAAAACTACATTTGAGCGTTTAGCTTCTTTGCATAAAGGAAAGAATGAACCAATTCATGATTAAATTTTATGTTTCAAATCTTGTATGAGTCATTTAATTTTTCATCCTATTGATTTTGAAATGCAATAAATCTTCTATCACAACTTAATTCTTCATTTGAAATAAAAGTTACTATATGATACATGTGAATCATATACTATCCTTTCTTTATGCAAAGTTATAGTTTTAATAAAATAATTGCATAATGATCATACTATTGTGCATGCTTCTACTTCTTATAATCCTACCTCACCTAGAACTTCTTTTTCTCTCGAACTTATTGGACCACATTCATGATCAGAATCTCCTCCTAAACATTTTCATGCACACCCTCCACCCTTGCATAGGCCTATACCTCATTTTACTCCAATTCCAAAATGTGAGAAATTATAATTTTCACATTCTACTAGGACAAATTATATGCTACACACCTTACTTTCCATGAGAGGTTGATTTCTTTACCTTCAAATAAGCATCCTCCTCATTGGTTATTATGCAATCATAACCAGTCCTTTCGTAATTTTCTAGCATCAATTGTCATTTTGAAAATGATTATTATGCTCTTCATCATCATATTTAGTTGCTTGCACAAAGAGGTAGAATTTCCTATTTTTTACATCATACTCGTAGATCCTATAATATTGTACAATGATGTCGCATGCAAGATATTGTGGACTTTGAGCTATCTGTCATCCTCCTCCTGTCATCTTGTCTCCTCCTATGAATTTTTATGATAAATTTTACCCACATCTTGTTTCACCAACACCCAAGTGGGTCTGAAGGAGCGCCACCTTCCATTTTCTATTAACATCTTCTAAGTGTTTTGTGATCAATTAATTTTTATCTTTTGGCACATATACTCCAAGATATCACATCCGTCGAGTCCATTGTGTATATTTGTCACCTTCTCTCTTACTAGAGGCCATATATTCCTTTCATGCTATATGATTTCATAATTATCCACCACTATTATGATTAATCACACATGGTTAATTGTGTATTACCTATATTTATTACATTTCCAATCAATATTTAGCATACATGCATATCTATATCTTATTATCTAATATAACATTTATGACATCATTTTAAAATTTGCACTATTATTATCATTACGTATTATAATATCACAAAAATTCACATCACATAATTAAAGAAACTCAATACAAATCATTAATATATATATATATATATATATTGACTTTAAACTTTTTTTTGTTCTTTGCTCCTTCACATTTCGTATTGTTTCTGTTGTTCTTTTGCTGTTTTTGCCGTCTCATTTCTCTTTTTGTTTTGCGATTATGGGCTGGGCCCATTTGGTGTTCATCTTTCTATGCTTGGATTTTGGATCCTTTTGTGCTGATTACTTTCCATCGGCTTTTGAAGCCTTTTTCTCGAGGGTATAGGCCCCTCTCAAAAACTATTTACCATTAATAAATATATATATATATATATATATATATATATATCAAATTATTTTACAAAACTAAATTATCAATCCAAACCCTCTCTATAAATCATACATCATCCTCACTATTGAGTCTATAGATACCCTATAACAATATATACCCCCAATTGATCTCCTGACGCTTGAGATTGTGACCACTTATCCTCCAACATCTCTTGTAATTACGCTTCCTTAGCCATTTTATCTAGATATCATCCTTTGTGCACCACATATATCTCAAACATGCTATATGTGAGGCCACCTCCACTGATTGCCTCCCATACTTGTGTTAACTCCATCCTCATCTCATCTTGCTTAGACAAAATCATAATAAATGTAGGTGTTGCTATGGCTACTCAATCAAAATAATAGGTATGCTCTTCAGAAAGGTGTGATCATTCCTTTCTAGCATCACTCCCCCAAAAGCACATCCGATGGCACATTAGAAGTTAACATGGGTATTGACGTATTTACAATCAATCTCCAATTGTAATCACCTAAAATCACATAATCATAATTAATATCAAATAATCGCAAATACTAGTATCAACATCTATAAAATAAAATATATTATGAATCAATTATACTTAGGTTACACAACCGTCGGATATATGACATCATCCTCGGAGGTATTTTATTGCAGTCATGTTTCCTTTCCACATCTTATAGGTCCACTTGGCTGATCTTTAGAAACATCTACAAAAATTGGATACAATATAACTCATCGATAGTCCACCCTCGACCATAAATAAGATGATATACATCCCAAATCATCGATTATACTCCTCATTATCTATGCATCCCTATCCTCTCCATGAGGTAACTATAACTAATCCCTAGTAGGCCTTGGTCCATCTCTTACTCTCCTCATTTCCCATATAGATATATTTCACACATATGGCTTTAGAAACACATGATTTGTAATGCCAAAATGTCTAGATACTTGGTCATACGAAATAACTCTATAACCCATGAGAACCTATCTTCTAACCACATGGCGCATTGAATGCATCACATGTCTATATCTTCCTCTACCCATCCTTCATGATCTCTATAAGGTCTTCAAGAGTTGCTTGAGCCCTATCCTATCTAACATTGACCTTTAGTTCATCGTATCAAACTATTTTCTCCTCGGGCCGAACCATCAAGCTAGAGAGATCTCTAGCCAACCCCAATCCTCCATCATCCCAATCAATGGTTTGCCTATAAAAATTTTCTCATATGCCGACACATGCAATAGCGATAATGAAGTGGATCATATACTACCTTCATGGTCCTATTATGTGAAATGATATAAAGCCCTATATAGGTGTGCCAACACACATTGACTCCATGCATACCGCATACAATGATCCTTAATACTCTAGAAAATTTCATGCATTCTATATGAAATAGATACCCAAACACTATCCATTTACATATTATATGTGAGTATCAATATAATAAAATTCCATAATCACGAAATACCTGATCTAATAATGTCATCTAGTACAATTGTGACTCTCTATGTGCTTGTGACCCTCTACAAAATACTATTTTGCAGCCATTTGCTACCTCCATGTATCTTCGAGAGACCATCACATGTACCTCCCTTCCACAACATTCAAATAATAATATATACATCCTCAAATTTTACTATCATCTCACATGTGGGTAACAAAAGCGTGCAAGTATTTGTGCACCATATCTCACACAATGTGGTCATAAGATGCATCTTATGGGGTATCTCCCTAATCGAGAAATGTGCGATATCCTAACATAGTCCACAATATCCCACTCCTCCTTATACAAGCCCAACATAAGAAATATGAACAAGTGTCTACCTCAATGAATCTCCTTCGAGTGTATATATATAAATGCAAAACATAAACAAGACAAAAAAAAATTACCAAGTACTATATGACAAGAACTTGGTACACAAGATCTAAAAGAAATTGGATAAAAACCACCCAAATATCTTGTGATAATATCAAAAACTAGGATTTAAGTGCCCCAATATGTACATTATCTTACAAAAGAATTAACTAGCCGATTTGACACCATATTGAATAAAAATGCCCGTATAGCTAAAAATCTTTAAAATACAACAATTGATGCAAAAATACATATATAAAGCTAATATGTTATGTTAAATCGTCGCTTACAAAACTGATCCATAGTCCGTGTAAAAAACCTCTATCATCATCTCTAACCTAGTGAGGATGGCATCTTTTGCATAGGCTATTTTTATCACTCGAGCTCCAAATCACAATTCTCAAATTTATAAATATAGTTCCCTTTACTTTTTCACCTTAATATTTACAGAAAAATCCTCTTACCAACAGCTTACTATAATTCCTCATTAATATTTAGTGCGGTAAGAAATTTTGGATCTATTGAGCAATACCTTCCTTCTTTGGATGTTCCTAAGAATGCCTCCTTAGGCTTGGTTATGAGATATTCTCATATTATACTCATTTCTATGTTATTACTATATTGACACAAAATTCATAGCCAAGGCATCTTATCTCATTTATTTTGGCTCATGGCTTGATGATTTTCCACTCACCTCTTCACCAAATGGCGGAGAACTATTCAGGTATCCTATTACCCTTGTTTCAAAATACAAACAATTTTCTAAAATACAATACACAATCATCTAGTATTCCAAAAAAAAAAAAGAATATATGTAATAATGTGAACGTTATCTATCAAAATGTATATCTTAAATTTTATTTGAAGTATCCATGAGTCCACATTTTCATATACTCTCGAACGTTTCCCTCAAATGACCTAATTTGGGGGTAATTTAATCCTTGAAATTAGTTTTAAATACAATCAAGTTCAATCAAGTACTATTTTCCAAATCAATACTAGCAGTTTCAAATTCTATTCCAAGTACCATTTTTTCCTCCCGTGACGACCTAACTTGGGAGTGAATACAATATATCATGCATCATTGTTCCAATTTACCATGCATTTACATGCTTACATCATAAAGTGGGGAAATGAGATGTTATTTCCTTTCCTAAACTAAATTACGAGGGATTCTTGGGACCTAGTAGGAAAGTTATAAAATGGGTTCATATTTCGTACATAGAATGGTAGAACCTATTTTTGAGGAAGTGTCATGGTGCAAAGAAAAAGCCACCACTCTCCGAACATTTTTTCTATAGCATTAGGACAATCAAATCCTTATAAATTACGCTAGTTCATGAACTAACCACTCATGATCCTGTAGTCCCCACTCCTCTTCGACACTATTTCATTATGATGTTATTACTATTGGATTGATACTTAGACATTTTTATTATTATATCTTGATAAGTAGATGATAGAATATGCAAATATTTGGACTATTGACATGTTGTGATTTACATTTTGATTATGATGCACTAGATGACGATGATGGATAGTTATATATGTTGATTCACGTATTCTAATTTTATACTAACATGTCATATTCTGGATGCATTGCCTACGTCGGATGTTCTCGGTAGAATTATGATTTATGGACGTTAAAATTGAATTAATTGTATGATGACCGATGATAGAATTGCTAATTTTTGATGACGATTATTAATTTTTATATGTATATTATTCTCTATGTTGTTGATATGGCTGTAAGGCCAGAGAGCTATTTTTTTGTGTTGCAGGACATTATATCATATACATCAAAAGGGGATAGGGGACCAACCATGGAAGGATGTCGGGTTTTGTGCAACATGGCCAAAATTTGACAACTTGTGTATAATGTTATGTTGTGTTGTTGCATGCTTTATTAGGAGGTTCCCATAAAGGAGGTAACCTCATTTATGTGGTCATGGGTGTATTGTGTTTCCTTTCTTTTAATTTTTTTGTTTTAATTTTTGTGCATGTGTTTAATTATTTGGGAAATATTGTTGCTTTATTAACACTTGCTAATGTATCTTAATTAACTAGTTTAGCTTAAATTTAAATTAAAAGGGAAGATATGACATGTGGGCAATAAATTGGGTAGATAGTCCTTGTTTTGGTACATGATGTGAATTTAATTAAATGCATTTGTGTGGTGTGTACTCCACCATCCTTCCCAAATTCGAATTTTTCCTTGTTGGCCACTTTTAGAGACTTGAGGGACAAGTTAACCTTGTCCCTCACATCTCAAACTTTCCTACCAACCCTACTTATGAAGTATGGGACATATTTTAACCATTTTAATGCCTTATTGAGTGTAAAAAGGGTAAATAATTACACTTGTTACTTACCACATTTAAGTTTGTCCTTGATAAGCATGGTGTGTAAGTTGGAGTGTCATGTGGGCATGTCATAAGTCTTACATGTGCATTTAATTTTTTGGGTTTCGTGTTTGATAAGCATGGTGTGAAAGTTGGAGTGTCATGTGGGAATTCCATAAGTCTTACATGTGCATTTAATTTCTTTGGGTTTGGTGTTTGAATTCTATGTTAGAATGGAGGGATTATGAGGTGGAATTCTACATGGAGCCACCTAATGATCGTCACATCCCTTTTTATTAATTACATGATTTTGATGGATTTTGGGTTACTTGCCATATTTGCTTATCTTAGCTTTTTAAAGTTTGGTTTTGTTTTTCGTACTTGGAGTTTTATTTTAGATTTACATATTGGATTGATATTAATGTGATGGATTCTAAAGCTTGTTGATAAAATGAATTGGAATCTAGATGGAGAGGTAGGCTCTCCTCTTATTGTATTTTTGTATTAATGTATTTTGATGTAGAAATTATGCTTGTTTGAATATTGTATGAGTGTTGTGGTTATGTTTGTTTGTAAATGGGTAGCTTGCCTTAAGTTAGGTGTGGAGATGAATTTATGGAACCATTGGGGAGGGAAAAATATATGTGAGGAATGTGTTTTGGAGGGAGTGTGAGTTTGAGTTCCACATATGGGGAGTGAAAATGATAAAATTGATATATTTTACATACTTTCAAGTGTAGAAATAAGGATTTGATTATGTTTGAGTTGTTCACATGGAGGCTTTTGGGCTGACCTCCTACATCAGTTGAGAGATAAAAGGAGGTGGTACCCATATTACATTGCCCTCTGTAGGCTTGTTGTTGTGAAGCCTTTTTCTTGTTGGGAAAGTTGTTATGTTGTTTGAGTGTATTATTTGATTGTGTTACTTCAATGTGTTATTTTGTGGAATGTTTGTTATGGAATAATTTTGTAAAATTTGTAAAATGTTTCATAATACACCATATTGTTCTTTTGTTGAGGATCGTGGATGAATTCTCCTCTTATTGGATTATAGGTGGGGCGGAGAGTGTTGTCTATACCCCTTTATTTGTATTGTGATTCAAGTTTTGAAGAGTTGAAGGATGCAAGTTTGAAAGCTATAAAGTTGGGAGATGACCTTGAAAGAAGATTTGTGTTTGAGCTTGTTGGAAGAATCCTCTATGTTGAAAGTTGCTTATTGTTCCCACTTAAAGTGGAAGATTGTAATTCTTGTATATTTGAAAGAAATCCTTGTATATTTTATTTATTCCAAATTTTTAGTGATATAGTTGAATGGAGAAAGATTTAGTTCATATATTGGAGGAAATAATCTCTCTTATATTTATATATTAGTCAAAGTTGCAATAAATATATTTTTGGGAAAAGGAACATGCCATTGAAAGAAAGAGTTTTGTTGAATTCCATTATTGTTGTGTGGACAAGTTGAATTAAGGAGGAATGAATTATAGTGATGTTATACTCAAATCTTACATTTTCTAGAAAAGAATGAAATGAGATACTTCCTCACCTCTATTGTAATGATTCGTGTGTTGAATGTTAAAGTTATTGAAATGAAACTATTTCATTTATAGACTTGTATTAAAAAGATGCATTGTTTCTCCCATTTTACATTATTGGAAAGCTTTATTTGCAAGGAGAAGGAAAATTTGCTCATAGTTGGATATTCACTCTTGCTCCTCCTTTACAAAATTGTTGAAATAGGAAATATTTATCAAATTTGTTGTCAAATTTATAGAGAAATCACATATTTTAAATACTACAAATTCCTTGATTAAACAAGAGAAAATTTACTCTACATTTAATTGGGAAATTTCTTTCTAACCTTCATTTTATCAATCATTTACAACCACTAATATACCTATTCAACTAAACCCAAATTTTGTTGTTTATTAAAGGCTTTGCAAACCAAAATATACCATTATAATTATATATGGTGATATAAATTTATTGTATATATATATATATATATCTATATATATATATATATATATATATATATATATATATATAATGTAATTGCCCTTTTATAGGCGTGGATTTTATTAAAAAGGGTTTGCGTTTATTGCGGGTATTTGCCCCACCACCAACTATATTAAATTGTAATGAGGGTTACGGCATGCCCCTTCCCAACCATTCTTTTATTAAAAGAGTTTATATTTATATTTATATATATTTAATAAACAAATTCTAATAAAGTCGTATATATATACGACTTTGTTAGAATTTGTTTATTAAATATATATAAATATAAATATAAATATAAACTCTTTTAATAAAAGAATGGTTGGGGGAGGGGCGATGCTTAACCCTTCATTACAATTATATATATATATATATATATATATATATATATATATATGTGTGTGTGTGTGTGTGTGTGTGTGTGTGTGTGTGTGTGTGTGTGTGTGTGTGTGTGTGTGTGTGTGGGGTAAAATATGTTTTATTTTTAAAAAAATAACATATAAATATATATACATATATGTGTATATATTTATATGTACAAATTATACATGTAGGTTTCTTATTCTTTACCAAAATGGGCATATATACAATGTGTATACAACCATCTTGTAATAAAAATAACAAATAAAAATAAATAAAGATGGACAAATAATACCCACATTGAAAATAAGTAGATCTTTGTTCTTAGCTCAAAATTTCATAAAAATGGAGCTTCCAAACCCCCTCTAATGACCTCCATGGATTTTCCTCCTTCTCCTCTTTCTCCTCCTCTAAACTTGTAAAATAAGAATATGCAAATGAATGATAAATTATGGAAAATGTTAATCAAAATAGAGCTAGAAATATATTTTAGGCAACCCAAATCTAAGGGCTAGGATAGATTTAATCTAATGGCCCAGATTTAACTCTACATCACTTAAGTGGGATATATTTTGTGTGGGAATGAAATGTAATAAAAATGGCACAGGTAATGGGGTGAATGGGCCACCTTAATGGTTAGCCTAGTAGTGACCTCTTGGTATAAATTAATAAAGTGAATAAGCATGGTATTTGATAATGATCTAGAAAGGCGTAATTAAATAGATATTAATAAGGGTGTAATGCCCACATTTTACACACACAAAAACCAAGTAAAAATACCAAGATAATTTTTTTACTTACATTGCTCACTACACAACGCCACAAGGGCTCCAAGAAAAGAAAACTTGAAAACGCATCCGACACTTACATAAGTTATGCACTCACATAGACACATGACAACACCATATACATTTCAATGCCATACTTTCCCACCAAAACGAATACTAGCAACAACCGAACCAAAAGAAAAGGAATCAAGGATTGGCAAACCCAAAACACATCATTTCCTTAATTGTATCTTAGTTATGATTAACATTCCAAGAAAATTATTGTACAAGGATAATTTTTTCCTTTTATCCACCTAAAAATTCTTAAGTTCATTTCACATTTAGTTTAGAGTTCGACCATTTCAAATTGGATCTTTATCCTTTAAAAAAATTTCCATAACTTACATAATTATTTGGCATATTTCAAATTGCATACAAAGTACTTAATTCTCTTGTTCTTATGTTAAGAATATGCTTCTCAAATGTTTATTCAATGTTTAAATTTTATCCTTGCTACACAAGTGAATCTAACGTGATGTCAAGAAGAAATCTTAGGATTAAGGGAGATTTAGATTCAAGATAGCTTTTTCCCATAAACATTCTTCGATCACGGTATAGTTATTTCCCTACCATAGTTATTATAGTTCAAAACTTGTTGAATTCCATTTAGATTTATATATCTTTTGTTTTCTCGAAGTTTGATCTCACCAAGGCAATTCATATTCTTTGTAACACATGAAAATGATTAATTAAGTTATAAGGACTCCAAGGGTGACCTTAATCCTAACCTCAAATCTCGTTTTCAACTTATATGATTTACTCTTACATCGCACTATGGTCTCATTATTAGCATTGTTTTATAACAAAAGGAGTTACAAAAGTATTGGTCTAACATCTTGAAGAAGTATATGATTGGAAGCACTATAACTACGCACGAACCCCAAGTTAACCTCCTAATCAATTTCGAGGTTTAGTTTAATTCCAATCGCACCCAAGGATTTATGCCTCAACTATATATGAGTTTAAGATGAGAGGACATATTTATGCTAAACAACCTTCATGAAAGACCAAGGTGTTATGTTGTTAGAACCAAGGTAACACATTTAGCTGAGAGGAACTAAGGAGTTCATTAACAAGAGTTTAAGACCTAGAACAACTATTTCATTATCTACAATTATGCCATCTAGAACTAACAGGACTTCATTCGCTGATGAAGTTAATTTCTAGATCTAATCATGTAAGACCTGTAAATCCAAAAGGATACTAAGTTATACTTGCTTACGATAATAAATAATTTCCATGTCATTCCTAACCATTGGGTTCATGTCGACGCTAATGATAAACGTATCGACCATGATCGTAATAACAAACTAGGGTCTTATTTACCTAAACTAGGAGGTTCCATCGAGCACAAAAGTTTAAGTTCATTTTACGGTTTCAAATTTATTCTATGCTAAGAAGGATCACAAATGAAGACAAGTTATGCACGAATCTTGTACTAGGGTTGATTGTTGTGGTTAGATTCCTTTATTACATTTTCAAGGTAAGAAACACAACACTAATTATTTAATCATCTATTGCACACTAGAAATGCACTACAATATATTAAATTCAAATTCATTTAACATATAGATAGATATATCAATAATTTCACCATACGTAACTATGAATAAAAATTACACCTAAGATTAAATGCACATTTGCCAAGGTATCCCTAAAACTAATATCTCATACATTTTAAAAATCTAAAATATAAATTTTCTATAACATGAGATGACATTATACATAAATTCATTTTCCAATGACCTATATAAATTACAATAATAAATAATGAATTACACATCACCTTTTTCCATCTTTTGCATCCTACCAAAGCAAACTATGTGAGCATGAAATCAATTATAAATCACCAAAGCATGGCATCCACCCTAATCTAACATAATTAACGTCTTTAGTTTCCCATTTACATAATAACATTAATAATTTGCATTAGAAAGGAAAAGGGTTAAATACATGTATTCATTTCATTTCATTTCACTTCATTTCGTAACCAAGGAGAGAGAAAAAATAGGGAAGAGAGAGAAACACTATTTCACCAAAAGTTCAATTTCACACAAAAAGTCACACAGTAGAGTTTCAAAAATTAATTACAAGTGTCAAAAAGTTTCCACGATGGTTTGGCAACCCGATAGGGGTCCTACAACTTTTTTTTTACGTTTTCCTACTAGTTGCAAAAACATTCAATAAAGGCTCAGAGGTGAAGAAACCACTTTCAAATGTTATCTTCTGATGAGAAACCACACCACGGTTAAATTTATACGTGTCCATTTATATACCAAGAGTTCATAGGAACTGACATAATTTGGAACTAGTGAATGGTTTATGATTGGTGGCTAGTTTTCCAAGGCCATCAGTCATAATTGGTCTAGTTGCAAAATGATCAAAATTAAGCTTGAGGACTCAAAAACCACATCCAAAACTAATGTTCATGGATGAACGTGCCACGATAAATTTCCTATGAGTTCCACCATATATGGAGAATTCATCAGAGTCATCGAACTAAAACTAGAACACAGTTTTCAAACGGTGACATGATTTCTGAAGCCACTGTCCTAATTGGTCTAGTTTAACCTAGTCAAACTGACTCGAGGCCTAAAAATGGATTTCCAAACTATATGTAAAAAGTGTTTTTCCTAAACTTAAGGTTCCATGTAATTGTCTAGTAAAAACACTAGAGGTTTGCGAAGATGGATAATAATTTCTCTATCCAGTTTCAAATGGCGGTTCAAAATGAAAGCCAAATTTTTAGATTTAGCAGCTTCTTCCTACACTGGCAAAACAAGGTAACAGGGGCTCCTATAAGGGTGGCATCAAAAGGTCACAAATGTTCATTCAGGTCGATCCAAAGATTGAAGTGACACCTCACATAACAAGGTACATGAAGGAAGCTTATCCTCCCCTTTCCAGAGTTATGAAGGTTACTTTGCGAGTCTCCGAAAGTCACAATTTATCTATTTAAACAAGGAGATGGTCAACATATTTACTCGTGGAAGTCAACTTCAACTTGTCGATAAAACAATATTGTAGTGATCTAGTTTGGTCAGGAAGTTTTCTAAATCACCTCAAAATGAGGGTTTAATTTCATGGTTTACTACAAAATTGTTATTTTGATTCCAAGAATTAAGAAAGATACGATACGACATATTATTGCATTTTGTAAAAATTTAATATAAAAAGATTAAAATCTCCATGATAATCCACTAGCATTTAAAATTATATTTCATTGCAAAACTACTTTATGAAAGATAAGGAGAGATGAACCATTTTGAGGAATGAATCCATTCAAAACCATGATTTCAAAATACAAATTTCGACACATCTCTCGACATTAGATGATTGCATGTGTCCTCAATTCCACCCTTATGCATTTTATCTAGAAGGCTTTCATAGTTGTTTTTTGTGTGACACTTTGACACTTTATATGAATGATCCTTAAAGATACAATACCAATAACAAAAGAATAAATACTATGAATATATTATAAAATCCCCTCAAGTTTTTCATCTCTTATGGCATTTTAGTCAAACAGTTTAAGTATAATACATCTATTCCTTTTGTGTAATTGGATTAAATACATGACTACTCATATGGTCTTTTCAATAACCACAACCCAATAAAATTTCCTTCATAGTAAAATATTTAATGGTGCTTAGATAAACCTTGGAGCTCCCTTAGAATCTCCTACATGAGCTTGGAGAAATGTTGTGCAAAGGTGAACCTGATATAGTAGATTACCTATTTAACATTTGGTGAAACATAATGCACTGATTCGATAGAAGATGCCCACATATTTTAAGTTGTGTTACAAAAAAAATATTCCATGAGACCAAATCATTGTTTTTGACACATTTTGAAGTTTTTTACAAGATGGTTCACCTTGTTTTAAATCCCCAAAATCAGAAATTGTCATCCATGAGAACACCCACGACTCAATTCAAAAGAAAATGATATGTGTAAATAAGGTCCACTCATAAAGTAATGTGAACAAAAGCATTTATTACTAATTTTGATCTTTTCTCATCCATAGTGAAACACTCCAGGAAAAATGATTCAAGTTCCAAGAAACACTCTTGATTCAAAATCGTTCACGAGCACATTCCTCTTTCAAGATTTCGAGACCTAAGAAACAAATTTCTCAACCCAATATCATGTCTTCTTAGTTTGATTTCACAATTATCTTCTTTCCACAATGACTCACTCAAAATTCACAAGACATGGTCCATTCTAAAAACCCAAAGAGTATTATAACCACTCATTCTTTACCACCTAAAGATGGTATCTTCAAAGCATAACCACGAAGCTAATGCATATGTTTTTCAAAGCGTAATGCATGGTGGAGGAAGCATGTTACACTAATGGAGGATTCTTGTTTTTAGCATCAACTACTAGGATGAAAAAGGTGAATCCTCCCACCATTGATGCCACAAAACACAACACACTTGGATTATATGCTTTGGCCAATATTGAGCAAGCCTTTTCTTCTATAAGAGGATTTGTAGGATATTGATACTCTTCCTAGTTTTCAACTACCACATTTCTTTTTTATTTTTCATTTTTCAAATGCAAATGTGTGCGGCTTCCAACAAAATATTTTAGATCGCTGCAGTGAGCAATTAAATATGATTTCTTCCAATCATTCACACAGATTTAATTGTCCAAATGCTTTTTGCAAATTTAACAAAAAACATCTTTAACATTGTTTTCTTGAGGTTAGTGCAGTCCAAATTAAAATCTTTTATTTATCTTTATTTTAAAGTGAAGAGTAAGGTCTTAAAATCTGCTCATCGAGACATGTTCCATGTGATTTCCAAGAAATTGCCCTCGTGAGATACTCCTTCCTTTAACTCCACATCCACATCTTTATCTAATAAAATAAACGCCATTTCACTAACCTACCTCAATGACCAATTTTAATTTATTTATTATCCACTTTTTTTTTTTTTCAATTTTTATTTGCATCTTGAAGAATTATGGGCATTTACATTTCCTCCCCTTATAAGAGCATCGTCCTTAAGGGAGAGAGTGCGACACAACATCAAATTGAAGCATAGGTAGAAAACAAGTCAATAATGAGACATGTCAATTAGGAAAATAATTTGTCAATAACATGACCACAATGAAACAAACTAAATAATTTTGTGATATCATAAATTTTAACATCCTATGAAGATTGGCATTTTCTTTTCCTTTAAAGCATTTCTTAATCTCAAACTCTTAAGTATTTAAATTCTTAGGATTATAGTTGAAAGCTTATGCTCGTAGAAGTTCCCAACATAACATCTTTGTCATTAAAATACCACATCGTGGTCAATAAACACTAATGGTTCACGCTTAACTTTAAATCATTTCTTGACGGTCTCTTGGTATCTTCTCTGCAAGATTTTAACCACCGATAGAGGTTTATCATCTTGATCTTCATCATCTTATTTTTTAATCCATGTTCCTTTACATGATGCATTTATTTTTTTTCAGATTTAAGAATTCTCTGGGAGTAATTTGCAATCTTTGTCTTTTTACACATATCTAATAAAACCCTAATGGTTCACTAGACATCATGATATGTACCCTCATGACTATATCACATTACAACAATTCAATTCACCATGGAAAGAATACATGGAATGAACATATATATTTCCTCACAACATAATACTTGTCACACATAGCTTCTAACACAAAGGTACTAACATAAATAAATGTACTACAACAACATGGATGTTCCCAACATGTACACATACATGGGTTTCATGTAACTTGGGACAATAAATTTAGCTACATAGTGTCATGGTGGAAACATCTATCATATGATCATGCATAAATGAGAGATCAATCCTCAACATCAAAAAATCTCTGAACGGACTCACAAGAGTACACATAACTCACTATACCAACTCCACACATCACAAGACATCACAAAACAATCTCCATATATCTCCCAAAGCATCAAAAACAATTAAATATACTTCCCAAAGAATCACGAAAAACTCCATATACCTCCCAAAGCATCAATCACACCCACAAAAATCTCTTATGCCTCCCTCAAGTCTCTTATGCCTCCCTCAAGTAATAAAATAAAGATAAATTTTCCTTTTCACTCCCCAAAAGAGGTCGGTCACCCTATGGCCCTAGGCACATAGAGTCCAGATACCTCTAACCCAAGTGACATAATAACTTGTGGTTCAACAACCCACTAGTTATTTGTAACTCCTTGGGGCGTACCCCCATACAAAAAGTGGGTCCATAGGTCCCACCACTCCATGGTGAATCCATGACCCTATTCCAACACATTACGACATTAGAACCAACATAACAATCCATATCAAATGCCAAGTGGCAAAATCTAAAGCCTTGGGCTAGCTTGATATAAATTTTTTTTAACTTGAAATGACAAATTTAAATCTAAGAAAATAAAATGGCTAATTAGCTATAGTTAGTGCAAAATATGCCCATGTTAGTGCAACAACCAAATAAATGCCCAAAATATAAGAACATGTGTCAATCAAGAAAAATTATTGGTTCTAGCAAGAAAAGAGAAAATTTTCAATTTACAAATAAAATATGTGTATAGGAATAACACATTACAATAACTATGTGGCCTTATAAGGCCACCAAATGGGTACTCAATGAGTTCTTTGCACTCGAAACATCGAGCCTCAACTCATAAAATATACATATCAAATAATACAAATGTCATCATCTCTATCTGAATCATCCACCCACCACTTCACAAGGCTCAACATAGTCAAAATCACATAGGTTGAATCCATATGATAACCATATCAGAGAGATAAAGGAGTACAAGTCACCATCTACTGAGCTTAAGGTGTCATGGAAACACAATATGCATGACACCCATTGAGCAAGTACCATACATACCAAATGAACAAAAGTGGGTTTTCAGCCTATGTAAGGCTCCACTTCCTATCTCATACTTGGCTCGAGTGACTGGTCAAATGGTACACATTTCCTCACTCCAAACATACACCTTTTACCGATTTCCTTAGGGTCAAGTTAGTGTAGGGTCCACAACATAACACATAACTACATCACTAACACAATGGTGATTCACACACATTAACCATAGTGTCTTACGCATGGTATATATATAGGTATAACACAATCATTACTTTCATGGTTACGATACATCACATTACCACATTCTAGCACCCAAAGTGCAAATCACTGTACAATAGGGATCATACACTCACCATATGCCCCTAAATCATGACATGAACCATCACATATTACATGAATTATACGTATGAGGAACACAATGTCTAACTTTACAACATATAGTCAATTGCAATACAACATGATGATGCACATGATTCATCACAATATGGTGATGACATCATGATACAATCTAATTCACTTTACACCAATTTTTCATGCAATACATCAATACACCTTCATATCACATAATGACAAAATGCTCCAACACTCCACAATCCACAATAACATTCTCTTTTTCACACACAATAAGGTGGTACATCACACGTGAACTCTTCATAGAATCCATGAAAAGGAGAGAGAATACTCTCATCACAAGCACATCAACATGATAAAAAAATATGCACTAAGTGACATACACAACATGTGTGCATTCACAATATCACAATTATGACATAGTTCACATCACGCTTATATCACATTACTCTTCCAATATCTACCACCATCCATGCAAAACCATCACAACTCCAATCTTCCCCAGAGGTTTGAGAGCATGAACCTCTGCTCTGATACCAAATGTAATGCCCACATTTTACACACACAAAAACAACAGTAAAAATACTAGATAATTTGTTTTTTGACTTACATTGCTCACTACATGACACCACACAAGGGCTCCAAGAAAAGAAAACTCAAAAATGCATATGACACTTACATAAGTCATCAACTCACATAGACACATGACAACACCATATACATGTCGATGCCACACTTTCCCCAATGAACAAATACTAGCAATGACCCAACCACAAGAAAAGGACTCAAGGATTGGAAACCCACAACACATCATTTCCTTAATTGCATCTTAGTTAGATTAACATTCCAAGAACATTATTGTGCAAGGATAATTTTCTCCTTTTTCCACCTATAAATTCTTAAGTTCATTCCACATTTAATTTATAGTTCGACCATTTCAAGTTGGCTCTTTATCCTTTACAAAAATTTCCATAACTTACATAATTATTTGGCATATTTCAAATTACATACAAAGTACTTAATTCTCTTGTTCTTATGTTAAGAATATGCTTCTCAAACATTTATTCAATGTTTAAATTTTATCCTTGCTACACAAGTGAATCTACGTGATGTCAAGAAAGAAAATCTAGGATTTAAGGGGGGATTTAGATTCAAGATACCTTTTCCCATAAACATTCTTTGATCACGTATAGTTATTTCCCTACCATAGTTATTATATAGTTCAAAACTTGTTGAATCTTTTACATTTATCAACATTGTATTTATATATATCTATATCTTTGTTTTCTCAAGTTTGTATCTCACCAAGGCAATTCATATTCTTTTAGAACATGTGAAATGTTTAATTGTTATAAGGACTCCAAGAGTGACATTAATCATAACCTCAAAAATTTCATTTTCAAATTATATGATTTACTACTTACATACTTACACTTATGGTCTCATTATAAGTAAGCATTTGTTTATCCTACATGTTTGATGGACATAAGGAAGCATTCTTTGGAACATATTGAAAAGTTTATGATTGGAAGCACTTATAACTACACACGAACCCCAATTTAACCTCCTAATCAACTAAGGTTTACTTTAATTCCAATTGCACCTAAAGATCTATGCCTCAACTATGTATGAGTTTAAGATGAGATGGAAAATTATGCTAAACAACCTTCAAGAAAGACCAAGGTGTTATCTTTAGTAAACCAAGGTAACACATTTAGATGAGAGGAACTAAGGAGTTCATTAACAAGAGTTTAAGACCCAGAACAACTATTTCACGATCTACAATTATGTCGTTCTAGATCCCAACAGGGACTTCATTCACTCATGAAGTTACTTCTAGATCTAATCACATAAGACCTACCTAAGAAATCCAAAAGGATACTAAGGGAGGTGTTTATTCTACTTACTCCAAATAAATAAATTCCATGTCATTCCTAAAATATCGGGTTCATGACGTTGCTAAACATAATCGACTATGATGGTAAACAAACTAGTATCTTATTTACCTAAACTAGGAGGTTCCATCGAGCACAAAAGTTTAAGTTCATTTTACGGTTTCAAATTTCTTCTACGCTAAGAAGGATCACACATGAAGACAAGTTATGCATGAATCTTATACTAGGGTTGACTGTTGTGGTTAGATTCCTTTATTACATTTTCAAAGTAAGTAACACAACACTAATTATTTAATCATCTATTGCACACTAAAAACACACTACAAGATATTAAATTCAAATTCATTTAACACACACACATACACATATATATATCAATAATTTTACCATACGTAACTATGAATCAAAATTACACCTATGATTAAATGCACATTTCCCAAGGTATCCCTAAAACTAACATCTCATACATATTAGAAAATCTCAAATATAACTTTATATAACATGAGACTACATTATACATAAATTCATTTTACAATGACCTATATAAATTACAATAATAAATAATGAATTACATGATCGCCTTTTTCACCATCTTAGATGCATCCTGCCAAACCATGTGAGCATGAAATCAGGATAAATTGTTGCATGGATCGACCCTAATGTAACATAATTAATGTCTTTAGTTTCCCATTTACATAACAACATTAATAATTTACATTAGAAAAGAAAAGTGTTAAATACATGTATTCATTTATTTCATTTTCACTTCATTTCATAACCAAGGAGAGAGAAAATAGATAGGGAAGAGAGAGAAACACTATTTCACCAAAAGTTCAATTTCACACAAAAAGTCACATAGAGAGTTTTAAAAATGAATACAAGTGTCAATAAGTTTCCAGATTTTTGGCAACCCGACAGGTGTCCTGACTTTTTTTTTATGTTTTCCTACTAGTTGCAAAAACGTTCAATAAAGGCTCGGAGGTGAAGAAACCACTTTCAAACATTATCTTCTCGATAAAAACCACACCATGGTTAAAATTATACATGTCCATTTATATACCAAGAGTTCAAATAAAATAATAGAATTTGGAGCAAATGAACGATTTACGATTGGCAATTAGTTTTTGGAGACCATCATGTAATTGGCCTAGTTGTAAATGGTCAAAAGTTAGCTCAAGGGCTCAAAAACCACGTCCAAAACTAACGTTTGATGGATGAACGTGCCACAATTAAATTTCCTATGAGTTCCACCATATATGGATAATTCATCAGAGTCGTCAAAAACTAGAACATGGTTTTCAAATGGTGACATGATTTCTAAAGCCACTAGTCTAATTGGGTCTAGTTTAACCTAGTCAAACTGCACCCAAGGCCTACAAAATGGATTTTCCAAACTATACAGAAAATTTTTTTCCCTAAACTTAAGGTTCCATGCAATTGTCTAGTAAAAACACTAGAGGTTTGCGAAGACGGATAATAATTTCACTATCCAGGTTTCAAATGGCGGTTCAAAATGAAAATCCAACATTTTCGATTTAGTATCTTCTTACCCCTACAAAATAGTGTAACATGGATCCTATATAGGGCGCGCCAAAAAGGTCACTAATGTTCATTCTGGGTCAATCTAATGATTGAAGTGACACCACACATAACTAGGTACATGAAGGATGCTTAACCTCCCTTTCCAAAGTTACTTAAGGTTACTTTATGAGTCTAGAGAAGTCCCAATATATCTATTTAAACCAGGAGATGGTCAACATATTTACCAGAAGTCAACTTCAACTTGTCGATAAAACAATATTGTAGTGATCTTGTTTGGTCAGGAAGTTTTCTAAATCACCTCGAAATGAGGGTTGAAGTTCATGGTTTACTACAAAATTTATATTTTGATTGCGTGAGTTAAGCTATATGACATTTTATTGTTTTGCAACAAGTTAATATGAAATAATTGAATCTTATGATAATCCTAAGCATTTAAAATTATATTTCATTGCAAAAGAAAAAAAAAAGTATGAGAATTAAGAAAGATAAGGAGAGATGAACCATGCATGTCTAAGAAGGATGCAAAGAAAGAGGGGCTCCATGCATGTCCAACAACATTTCATGAGATTCTAAAATGCCTTAAGGCATTCTGAGAACCCATTTTTAAAATACATTTTGTCATCCTGGTATCTGTAACTACAAAATCTAACACATCTCTGAGATGCCTAGTTGTTTGTTGTGTGACACTAACACCATTGAATGACCTGAAAAGATACGATACCAATAATGAAAGAATAAATACTATGAATCTATTATATCCCCTTCATATTTTCTCATCTCTCATGGCATTTGGTCAAACAGTTTAAGGGATACGTCTATTCCTTTTGTATTTGGAATACATGACTACCAGGGTCTTTGTAGCCACGTCAATAAAAAAATTTCATTCTAAAATCTTTAATTGGTGAGCACACCCTATTCAAGATCTCCTATTTCAACACAAAGCTTGGAGAAAATGTCAGTGGCAAAGGTTAACTTATATAAGTAGACACCTATTGGTTGCATTTGGTGAAACAAATGCACTAGTCGATGAAGATGCCCACATATTTTGTTGTGTTGCAAATAGAAAATTCCATGAGACCACATTTTTTTCAGACACATTTTTTTTTTTCAAATGATGGTGTGCCTTGTTTGGTTATTCCCAAAATTAGAAATTTTCATTCGCAGCAAACACATCCCAATTCACAAGACAATGATCTTTGTAAATAAGGTCCTACTCATAAAGCTGAACAAAGGCATTTGTTACCACTTTTGATCTTTTCTCATCCATAGTGATGCACTCCGGGACCATTCAAGTGTAGCTCCAAGACTACGCTCCTGATTCAAAATCGTTCCTCCATATTCCTCTTTCCATTTCAAGACCTCAACAACAAATTTCTCACGTCCAAGATCATGTCTTCTTAGTTCAATTTCACACATTATCTTCTTTTCCACAACGACCTACACTGTTATTCCAACATGGTCCATTCCAGGCACCCAAAGAGTATTATAACCACTCATTATTTGCCACCTAAAGATGGTATCCTCAATAACCGACGTAAGCCCATGCTCGATATGTTGTGCTCCTGTAACGTTTGGTGGAGGAAACACAATTGCAAATGGAGGATTCTTGTTGTTAGCATCAACTACTAAGAAACGAGACTCCTCCCACCATTGATGCCACGAAACACAACAACACTTGGATTATATGCTTTGGCCAATTTTGGAGCAAGCCTTTTCTTCTGACCAAGAGGATTTGTAGGATCTTGATACTCTTCCTGGTTTTCAACTACCATAGCCCTTTTTTTCCTTTTCCTTTTCATACAATAAACAAAACATTAGAAGTGAGTAGTTACTTCTTCTAGCTGCCCTCATTGCAACTGTCCAAAAGCTGTTAAATTTTCATCTTTAACTTCATTTTCTTGAGGTTAGCACATCTGAAATTAAGGCCAAGTGTTTTAATTATCATTCAAGGTACACGACAGTCTTAAAATCTGTCAGGTTCCCATGTGATTTCCAAGAAGGCCCACACCTCCATACTCCTGCCACACTCCACCCCCACATCTTTATCCAATAAACCAATTGTCATTTCACTAACCTACCTCACCAAATTTAATTTATTGTTATCATCCCCTTTTTTAAATTTTATTTCGTGATCTTGAATTATCATGGCACTACACAGAGAGTAAATAAATAAATTAATGGAACTTGGTAAATGTTTTATAAACCATAAATAATTTTGGGAAGTAAATTAATAACGTTTAATTATTAATTTAATCGCAACTTCCACAAGATTGTATAGAAACCTTTATCAGAAATTTATTAATTTGTGGATATTGTGTAACCTTAAACCGTTTTTGTTTTTAAAAACATTTACCATAATTTTTGCTTATTACATTATTAGGTTTTATTCAATTAAGAGTAGTAAATATGTGGGCATTATACTTGTATCGAGTCATGGATTCAATGTTTGGACCCTGGCACAATTGGAAACACAAAACATAAACAAGTAAACCTAGTGCAACTCTAAACTTAGAACACACAACATTGCATGATATTTTAAAATGTAGAAAACTTAGAAAACTAAAACAAAACCTAGATGATGATAAAATAACTCTCACCTTGATCTTTGCAAGAGGTGTGGATTAGACAAGGGGTTCCTACATGTGGACCTAGACATACCACCTTTAGATTGTTAGGTTGTGGAGCCTTTCTTCATGTGTTAAAGTTTTGAAGACTCGACACTAACAGTACTGTACACTTTCCACATTTGTCTCCCCCGATATGCTAGGAAACTCACTTTTCTCATATGGGTGGGATTTTTGACCCATAGGTTTATGGGATGGTTTTGGCCCATGGTTTTGACACCCACGGTTTTATAAAAGCTGCTAAAGTAATTTTCTACTTATGTGGTTTTATGTATACGGTGAGGGTTTGTTGTAACATTGCAGATGTGTCTGAATTCAAGTGTGAATTCTATAGAGTTTGTTGAGCTTAGATCCAAACAGCTTATGGGTATTGCATTCAGAGAGTCATGGCTTGTAATGAAATATGATCAAGTGATTCTTGGTATATGTAGCCCAAATAGGGTGAACCACGTTAAATATTGTCTCTTTGTGTTGTTCTTTATTATTCTACACTTTTATTTCAGATCTGTAATATTTTATGCATATTAGTTTCTATTGTTGTTATTCTCGTGAGTGATTTTTCCGTATATTTTATTCCTTATTTCCTAACAAATTGGTATCGATCTTGGTTTGGTTTATGAAGTATTGAATCACAAGGAAAGTTTTAGCTTGAGTGGGAGCTAAGGAAGATGATGGAAGATCAAGGGTTGATAAATTCGAAGTGAGAATAATTTCAATATTTGGAAGATGGAGCTGAAGATTACCTTTATCAAAGGATATTTATATTTTGTTGTATGAGAATGTGAACAAACCCTCAAGCATGGAAGATGTGGAATGGGATTTTCAGTTAGGAAGGAACTTGGGAAAATTAGGTCATGTGTCTTGCATCTTCGGTATTATTTAATGTTTCAAAGGAAAAGAATACAAAAGAACTGATGGATGCATTAGGGAAGTTGTATGAAAAACCCGTGCCTCTAATAAGATATTTTTAATGAAAAAATTGTTAAATATGAAGATTTCGAGAATGGTTCAGTATCAAATGATCTACATAATTTTAATATAGTTGTGAATATGCTAGGTTCGATTCTGAATATAATTTGATGAAGAAGTTATGGATTTATTAATTATGTTCTCTTTACTCCGAGACTCAGGAATAGCTTGGTAATGATAGTAAGAAAATCGGTTCTAGATAACTTAAATTTGAGGTTTGAGGATGTTTTAGGGGTGATTCTAAGTGAGGAAATGCAAAGAAAAAGCTTTCAAAAATATTCTACTTCAGTGGAATGATTTGAAAATGGAAGCCTGGATAGTATATTGGCACTTTGGGAAAAGTATGGACATCCAAAAGATTGTTGGGAGCTTGAGGACAAGAAGAAACAACATGATGAAAACAAGGAGGCTAATGTGGTGATGAGTAATGTATTTTAGGATTCTTTGATTCTTTCTTTACACAATATTATTGAATCTTGGGTTTTAGATTTGGGGGATTCTTTCCATGCTACTCCACATAGGAATTATTTGTTTGATTATATTAAAGGAGATTATGGGCATGTTTTTCTTGGTAATGATGATCCTCGCAACATAGTTAGAAACGGTTCTATTTGGGTTAAGATGTAGAATGGGAATACTTGGCTATTGAGGGATGTCATACATGTGCCTACATTAAGAAAAAAATTTGATATCGGCGGAGGCAATTGGGAAGTGATGGTTGTCTTGTGATATTTATAACGAACTCTTAAAAGGTTACCAAGGTTTCTCTTTTTGTGGAAAGAGGTAAGAAGGTTGGAACCTTGTATTTAATCACTTATATCACTAATTTTTGTAATTTTGTGGCTTTAGAAGTAGATACAACATTGTGATACTATAGGCTTAGTCAAATGAGCCATAAGGGCATGGAGATCATAAAGAAGGATTTTCCCGGATATACAGAAATAGGTTTAGAGTTATGTGAAGACTGTGTTTATGGGAAAAATAAGTGAGTAAGGTTTCTCAAGGTTTAACCTAAAAAGAAAGATAGTAAATTAGAATTGGTGCATTCTTATGTGTGGGGGCAGCTCGATATCATTAGAGTTGGGAGAATTGCGAATGAATTTGATTATTACTTTTCTAAGAATGGAATTCGCGAGAAATGACGGTTCCAAGAACTCCATAGCATAATGGGGTGTCTAAAAGGATGAACAAAACAATAATGGAACATGATAAGAGCATGAGGTTACATGCAGGTACAACCTCTTTCTTTTTAGGCACAATTGGTGAGCACAAATGTGTACTTGATAAATAGAGGACCCTTAAGTGCCTTGGATGGAGACAAACTGAGGAGGCTTGGTATGGTAAGAAATTTGATTATTCATTTCTTAGAGTCTTTGGATGTGATGTTTTTGTCCGTATAGAAAAGGATGATAGGAACAAACTATAGGATGAATGAGAAAAATGTACTTTCATTAGTTATGGTCATGATGACTTTGGATATAAATGTTGGAGTATTAAGGAGAAGAAAATCATTCAATCTAGGGATGTTGTCTTTAATGAGAAAGTCATGTATAAGTAGTAGATGCAGGAAAATAGGAAGAATCCATGAAAGAATATGTCTTGTGGTAGAGGATCTTCCAGGATGGGAAAGTGAAAAATGAATCATTTCGAACCTCCTCAACAGAACCCCAAACTCCTATATTGAGGAGGTCTTCTAGGGTAAGAAGAGATCCTAAACATTTTTATCCTTCTCTCTATTATTTATTACTCAAAGTGACAAAGTGAGATCCAGAGAGCTTTGATGAAGCAATGCGGGTAGATGTCGGGAAGAAGTAGAAGCAAGCCATGGATGAGGAGCATCGAGCTCTCATGGAGAACCGACATGCGATTTAGTGAAGCTAGTAGAAGGAAAAAGAGCATTACAGAACAAGTGGGTGTACATAGTTATAGAGGAAGAAGGAGGCATGAAAAGATATAAGGCCCTTGGTGGTCAAGGGTTTGCATAGAAAAAGGTCTAGAATTTGATGAGATTTTTTCTCCCGTAGTAAAAATGACTTCTATTAGAACTGTTCTTGGAATAGTTGCAGTAGAAGACTTGCACTTAGAGCATATTGATGTAAAGAACGCATTTCTCCATGGTTATTTGGAGAAGGATCTATATATCCAGTAGCTGAGGGCTATGAGGTCAAGGTAAAGAGGAGATGGTGTGCAAATTCCGAAGAAGAGCTTGTATGGATTGAAACAAGCTCGACGTTAATGATATAAGAAATTTGACAATTTCATGATGGAGAAAGGTTATTTTAGATTTTATTCTAACCATTGCATGTATACAAAGAAACATGAGGATTGAAGATATATGATCTTGTGTCTCGTATGTGAATGACATGTTGGTTGCACGTAAAAACATGCAGAGATAAAAGTATTAAAGAAACAACTAAGTGCCTCCTTTGCTATGAAGGATTTGGGGGCAGCCATAAAATCCCTTAGTATGAGGATATATGTTGGTGTGTGTGGCATACGTAGTCATCATCCACATCACCCGGTGAGTCATCTCGCATTGTGAGATTTATAGGTCTTAGGAAGTCAAATGAAAGTGTCGATTCTCGTCATAGAATCTATCATTTTCATTTGTGTCAGTGCGTCATAGGAGTTACATTCCTTATTTGGAATTGTAACTCCTCCTTTACTGGCATCATATGCATCAGTCACATCATATACGTCATTTTGGTCATTGAGGTCTTTCCTTGTTTAGGCATGGGGGTTACATAAAACCCCTTTTTGTACTTCCTTTTTTCGATCTATGAGAATGAGCAAACCTGTTTTCTTATTTTCATATTCTTTCCATTGTTCGAATCTTGCTTATTGCATTGGAGCTTCACGTTACCATCGAGTGCAACTTCATTGTGGTGCATTGTTTTTGACATCGGTTCTCACAAATCCCTCTTTCATGGTATTAGAGATGGTTTCGGTAAAATGTGCACTCTTCATTTATCAGTTCCTTATTACTTCTGGTTTATTCTTATTTCCTCGAGCAAGTTTTTTCTATTATTACTTTGGAATTGTATTTCTCACCTCATGTTGAGGTTTCAACAGTTGTAAGTTTGAGAGTATTTGGTTGGTTTGCTTTATCATGTTACTAAGTTCATGATTACTTCTATTCTCTTGAGATCGGTTTTTTCTTTGGTGTGGACCCATGGTTCATTGTTGTGATTTAGATTTACCTACTCATGCATTGATTTTTGTTTAAACATCTAAGTTTTTTTAAGCTCGTCAATCTGTACACCTTTTTTGCTTGTATTATTTGGGAACATCTTTCCTTGCAAACTGCTTAAGCAACTGTATCATCTTTGACTCCAACTCAACTTTCTCTCTACGTGGAAGTATATTATTTGAGCTTGCATCGTGCCCGCGTCTCAGCGCTCTCTACATTGGTTCAATTTTTGTATGCTCAAACTCATGTTGGATCATGGTTTCATTGGTGTATACTCAAACAAATATGATCTTTGTGCTCATCTCTTTGGTTACTGGTTGATATTGTTAGTTGTTGCATGAATCTCTCCCTGCCTCAACTCATGCATGATTCGGTCTTCCGAGGACTTGGGTTTCTCACTAGTTTACCGATGCAATGAATGAATCATCTCCTTTGCATTGATTTAGAGGCCTCACTTGTGATATTGCGTGTAATGTTACATTGGGTTTTCGTTCCTTCAACTCTACCTTCCCTGCTCCTTCCTTAGGTTTAGCTTGATTTGAATGTATTAGTCGAGAGTTATTCATCGAGTGTTGAGTTTTTGGTTCGTACCTTATGCATCCTCGGGGCTCAAATTGATTGATTCAGCCACTTCAGCTCCCTTCTCTGTTCATACACTCATTTTGGTTCTACATTCCTTATTCCTCTCCGCATTGGCAATCGGTTCTGGATATTCCTCTACCCCCAGATATTGGCTTCTTGTGTCTACTTAGGCTCATCACTGACATGTGTAGGAACCTTTAGTTACTTTAATCTACCTTTTCTATTGTCCTTTCCTGTGCAATTCTACGTGGACGTTGTAGCACTCATAATTTTCACATCTCGACACCTCGTGTGGTCATTTCAAATTTTTCCCCACCTGCTCGCTTTGACCAAGCCACTCCTCTCCAGCTGCCTCCCACGTGGCCTGTCAACTCAGCTCATTGGTCCTCACTTCTCATCGGCTCAGCTGCCTCCCACATGGTAAGTAAAGTTTAAATAATGAGTTGTATGCTATATAAACTTGTATAAGCATGTGTGCTCTATTGGTAGAGGGAGACACTTCATATACAGGTCTAGATTTAGAGTCTTGGGCCTAGCCCTTTTTAGAATTGATTGTTGGTAAATCAATCTCACCTTTAATATTTTAAGGTGTATAAATTTTAATTGGCATTGTAAAAATTTTGGGTATTTTCCTTGTTTTATTCATCCTTTCTTCAAGTTTCAAGACAGAGGGTGAGGTCCAGGTTGGCAGGAGGCTAATTCCCCCTCACAATTAAAACAAACCCTATCTAAAATTTGATGTTGTGTCCAATGAGCATACATACAACACCCTTTGCATGTGTTTAGGGAACTTTTTTAATCCATTTGTAGGCTTATTAGCAATTTTTCATCGATTCATGGAATTGCTTTTTTTATAACTTTTGACTCGTTGCTCAGTTTTGAGCACTTATTTAGTCAAAGTTGAATTTTTTTGCACTCTAGAAGATGGGATTATCAGTTTTGTAAATGCACTATTTTATAAAGTGCCGCATTCTAGGGGTGTCTTTGTATTGCTTATTTCAGCTCATTTCAAATCATCTTGAGCATTGTTCTATCCCTTTTATTACTTGTGGACTTGTGAGCGCGTCCACCATAGTCTTACAACAAAGGGATTCTTTTGTGTGACGTGAGATGTTATTTCTCACAAGGCCTTCTCTTCCCCTTCTTGTTTTCACTCATTCTTGTGCTTGCTTATGGTGTCAACTATTGCACCCAACAAACCTTGATTGTTGTCTCCACTCTTGTACATTATTACGTTGATTGCAAGGTGAGTGACAGACTGGTTCTTGACACACAGTCACATCTAATTGTAATCAATGCACTAAACTATAAAGTGCCACAAAAAGGGGGGGTTAAAATTGAATTGTTTAGAGGCTCCTCTCATCATGGATATTAAAATCCATTGCTTCGTTGTTCAAATAGGACAAGGAAACTACCTACGATGGAAGAATGGAATGCTCTATCATTGCATTATGTACAACTTGTTACCACATCTTATTGGGATGGCACCTTAAACCTATTGACCGCATTCATCATAAAAATTGGTTGAACGAGAATGATATGGCATATGGGCTTCTTTGTCTTACTATACCAGAGGACCTTCAACGTCGAATAGAATTCATAGAGTCTGCGCACCGAGCTTGGACCTTCATTCAAAATTTTCATGGAGACCTTGATCCTCCTTCATCCTTGGTTATATATTTCGATGATGATCTTGCATCCATGGAGGAAAGTGAGTTCACCGATACTTTTTCTTATGAAGGGCCACCCACACATATTTCTTCATGTGATGATAGTTCCACTGACACAAACTTGCTTGGTTCTAATTCTGATGACGAGGATTGTGCACCCAGTTTTGATGTCGAGAGTACTATAAAAGAATATTCTCCTCCTTCTCTCACTATTCTAGAGAGTGTTGTCACATCCCACATCTCATCAGATATTGAGAAGTCTCATACACAGTATCATATAATCATCACACCCACCTCTTTTCCACCTTCAATGTGTGAAGCCCCTTTCACTCCTCTACCTTCATTGGATGACTCATACATATCGACATTTCTCTTCTATTTTTGAGCCCCCTCATTGGGATGAGTATATTCTTGACCTTAGTCATCTTTTCACAGAGTATGCTTGTGATGTACTATAGGTTCCTCATCCATCTACACGTATTTTAGAGGAGTTCATCATCTCCATTGTTGGGAGTACCCCTTCTGGGACTCTTACCACTTCCACGTTTTTGAAGACCTTCATTGATACACCCTTGCTTGTGGATCCATTATCTTTTGTGTGGGGGATGTTTTGTTTCTTTCACATCAGTTGGACATCCTTTCTACAAGTGTTCACCTTTTATACTCGATAGTTTTGCACTCACTTGCTAGACCTATGTCACACTTTCATGGACCAGACTCAGAGTTCTTCATGTTGCTACCTTCAGTTTCCTTCATGAAGTGGGTGGACTTCCAGCACATCATTTTTTTCCTTCCTAAGGGTAGGCACATACTCGGTGCGGATGGATTTTCTCACCAAGAGGCAGAGGATCTCGTCATCAACATTCTTCTTGGAGACTTCTTAGAGTTGCAAGTTCAAATTTGTCCATGGAATCTTCTGCATCCCTCTCATCTCCCTCTTCTCCTCCTCTTCCTTCTAGAAAGATGTTGTTTGTATATGGGAACCTTATTAGGCCTTTAGTTATCGGGCCCCATTGACACATCTTTCTTAGTTGTCTAGGGGAGTCTTCTTTTCTATTCTAGCTTACCTTGACCTCTTCCTCAGGTTTTATGAAAGGGGGTGTTCTTTGCATGTGAAATGCCTAGTCATCATCCACATTAGCTAGTGAGTCATCTCACCTTGCAAGAGTCATAGGTCTTAGGAAGTCAAATGACAAGTGTCGATCCTCGTCATAGAATCTATCATTGTCATTTGCATCAAGGTGTCATAGGAGTTGCATTCCTTATTTTGAATCAGTAACTCCTCCTTTAGTGGCGCATATGTGTCATGGTGGCATCATTGAGGTATTTCCTTGTTTAGGCATGGGGGTTACATAGTACCCTATTTTTACTTCCTTTTTTGATCTATGAGAATGAGCAGACCTATTTTATTATTTGCATATTATTTCCATTATTCGAATCTTTCTTATTGCATTAGAGCTTAACGTTACCATCAGAGTGCAACTTTGGTTGGGTGCATTATTTTCAACATTGGTTCTCGTGAATCCCTCTTTCAATATCTTGGAATATGAAGGAATGGAAGCTAGTTTATCTCAAGAAGAGTACATTAAGAGGGTCTTGGAGAGGTTTAATATATGCAGATGCTAAACTAGTTGAGAATCCTTTAGCACACAATTTCAAGTTAATAAAGGAACAGTGTCCCAAGACAGAGCAGGAGAGAAACCAGATGTCCAAGGTACCTTACTCATCAAGTTTGAAATTTAATGTATGACATGGTGTGCACTAGGGATGATATTACCCTTTAAGTGGGAATGGTGAGTACATTTATGAGTGATACGGTAGAGATCAACTGGAAGGTTTTAAAGTGAATCCTTCAATATTTGAGAAGGACCATGCGGATAGTTTTGTGCTACTAATGGATCGTGACACCACTTTGTGTGGTTATGTAGATTCAGATATGGCTAGAGATGTAGAAAATTGGAGGAGCATGATAGGTTATATTTACACTATAGGTGGGATAGTAGTGAGTTGGATTTCATGACTATAGAAGTTGGTTTCTCACAACAATGAAGGCCGAGTATGTTGCTGCCGTAGAGGAAAGTAAAGAGATGATTTGGCTATAGAAATTTCTTGAGGAGTTTGGAAATAAGCAGGATGAAGGGAAGCTGCATAGTGATAGTCATAGTGTTATACACCTAGTTAAGAAATCTTCTTTCCGCTCTAAGATGAAGAATATATAGCTTAGGTACCATTTCATTAGGACAACTTTGGAGGAAGAGAAGTTGAAGTTGGAGAAGATTCCTACCGTGTAATCCTACAAACACATGACCAAGGTGGTCAAAAGGGAAAAATGAAGTTTGTTCAACTTTGGTTGGTCTTCATGGAAACTCAAGGGTTGAGAAGCTTGCTTAGAGGAAAACTAATCTCCGTGTGGGAGATTGTTAACTTGTGGAGCCTATTTTCATGTGTGAAAATGTTGAAGACTTTACACTAAGAGTATTGTACACTTTAGACAGTTGTCTCACAAGAGTTGGATTACAAGTCCACAGCTGTCTCATCCTCTCGATTGGTCACTAACAATGATGACATATAACCGATAATCCCATCATGCACACCGCTTTGCATAGCATGGATATGGTGTGAATAGATATGGGTTTCCTAACTCCAACTATCATTGACTCAACTCCCAAATCGTCTACACAAGATATAACCTTGTTGTAACAATTAACTCTAGCTTTGTGTGCAAACAACCAATACATGCCCAAGATAAATCCATATGAACCCAAGGGAAGGATACAAAGATCCAAAGTCATGGTGAAGGGTCATAGGTCCACTACACACTCCTTAACTAAGGAGTCCACTGAGAGTTTGGATCCAGAAGCCATCTCAACATCCCAACTAAGGCCCTTCCTAACTACCACCAACCTACATTGCTCTACTAATGATGGAGAAATGAAAGAATCTAAAGATCCTGAATCAAATAAGATAGGGTTAGAAATACCACCAATACTACTTCGGTCTTCTTCAATGTACCCTGGTGCTTTTCCTAGCGGTTATCAACCACTACATAAATTTTATGGCTCTTGGCCATGTCACAAACAGTAGGCTCAGATATTAGTGCATTACCCTGATTAGCAAGGTTCGAAGGGCTCACTCTCCTGTGATGTCCATGTACACCACACCCATAAAAACTACCTTGTCCTCTCCACTAATAATATACTTATCTAGGTGGCCTAGTAGTTCATGTTGTAGAACTTGATGATCCTAGCATAGATCTTTTCGGTGTTTCGATGGACGTACTCCTGCCGACTGTGCTCAAGGTAGAGCCTATGTCCTATTGCCCCCCTAGCTAGAGGTCCCATACTACACCCTCTCTAAGCAATGTGGCACTATGGAGGTCCAAAGGGTGGTAGAGTCTACTTTTGCATCTACCTTGAGGAGGCTTGAAGGAAGACTATGCTAAATTATGTCCACCATGAGGACGAGTAGATGATCCCTCAACTTACTATCCTACATCTTATATATATGGCTCCCCACTCTGTCTCTAGTATGTTGAGTCTTCCCTTGGTTTCCTATGCAATGTAGGCCTTCTCAACGACCTCTAATAGTGCTGCGAACAATGAATGCACATTGCCCCTTCCAATTCTAAGTTGAGTTCCCTAATGAGCCTATAAACCCTAACCTGCTCATCTTGCATGTAGTCTACATACTGAAGCAAATCAATAAACTAACCCTCATACTCTGCTACTTACATGGAGGCCTATTACAGATCATGAAACTTATCGATTCGTTTCTAGATAAATTTTCTAGATATGTATCTACTCCTCGTAAAACTTCTTGAAGAGATCCCAAGGATCTCGTCTATGAATCCACATGGATATTTTTCTCCTCATTCCTCAACAAAACTCTAGATTCATCTCTCTCGAAGGTGTATGGCAAAGCATGAGATTTTGTGTTGCTAGGACAAGAACATAGCTTGAAGCATTTTCTCAAGCTAACCATCTATGCCTCGGCCTAAAATCCTCCTAGTCTCAAAAAAATGAGGTGGGTGTAACTTGAGTATTTATCTAATGTGATATTTCATTGTCAATCATGGGGCCCCTAGGTCTCTCTGCATTATCATCCCTTGGCATATGGCTCCCAGATTTGTTTATGTGTCTAATAGCTCTATCTTTTTCCTCTCTAGGTGGTGACTCATGTATAACCGACTCCACCTAGGAGTTCTCTACCCTATCCTCAACACTATGATGTTAAGGTACATGAACCTCCACCGATGGTTCCTGTCATTTCGCTAGGTCACCCCCTAAATATCCTTCGTGTATAGTGACATTAACATCCTGTAGTGTCTGCTGAGATTCGAGGTAGTATAGATACTAAAGTTTGATATGTGTTAGGACATAAGGCATAAAATATGTAGCACACTCCCTCATAAAATCACAACAGTAGAAACTAATATGTAGAAAATATTACAGATTTGAAATAAAAGTGCAGAATAATAAAATAACAACACAAAGAGATAGTATTTAACGTGGTTCACCCAATTTGGGCTACGTCCACACAAAGAATCACTTGCTCATATTTTATTACAAGCCACCACTCTCTCAATACAATACCCAAATCTATTTGGAGCTAAGCTCAACAAAATCTATAATTCACACCTAAATTCAAACACATCTACAATGTTACATCAAACCCTACCATATGCACAAAACCACATAAGTAGAAAACTACTTTAGTAGTTTTAAAAACCATGGGTATCAAAACCATGGGCCAAAACCATCCCATAAACCTATGGGTCAAAAATCCAGCCCATATGAGAAAAGCATGTTTACCGATATATCGGGCACTTTCCAAACTAGGAATTGATATTTTAGGTGAAATAATAGCGGTCTTGTAAATAGAAATAGCTGGATCACCGATATTGGTAGAAGAAGATTGTGAGATTGGTAAGTGCACCAAGTTGGGGGACAATTAAGTGGACATCAAATCCTGAATTTTACATTAAAAACAACAAAACATCAAATTTAGTCTTCCGCGGACTTGAACCATGCCGAAAAGTAAAAACTATGTCATAAAAATGGTACCATTACGTAGGGGAGACTATTAGCTTTGTAGAAATACTGATTTTAAAGTGAATAGAAGAGGATAAATATCATTTTATAATTTTTTACTAATAGTAGGTCTTTAAGACACTTTTTCCGTGAATGTTTATGTCTATGTTTAAGACTGCAAAATTTGTTTCACTTATCAGAATGTGATAAAACTTATACCATCCCAACCATGGTGAAATTATATACATGTTCAAAAAAAAATTTATTTGATTTCAATATTTTTTGATGAAGTTATGGTGGGCAAACGGAAAGTGCTCTATTTTCTTTATGTTTTCATACCACTTTCACGGAAAAAATCATAAAAAATAAAATATTACTCAAAAAAATACAAAATAAAATCCATCCCAAGATAGATAGTGGCATATAACTTCTCACCAAAGGAAAAAAATATATATCAATTTTTGGTCATCCAAATTGTGGGCAAACGGACTATAATCTTATCGGCGTTTTTAAAAAAAAATACCAAGTCATTGAATTTTGAGTGTTTAATATAGCTAATCTTGTCCATTTTTTACAAAAATTAGTATTTTAGAAACTAGATTCTAGATGCTACGATTCATATTAATATAATTTTGTCTAATTTTGAGTGTATGTATTGCTAATAATCCCTACAAGTTGATATTATGTTGTTATTTGCAATATGATGTCCACGGATGACCCTATATTTGTCCATCAACTTCCTGCACTTACCATCTTCTATGTTATAATGACCAATGTCATATGTATTAAGGCTACTATACATGATATGTTGTGAAGGTTGTATTGACATTTCAATAACATGGTCTATGCGATGGTGTTTAAATGGCTCTGGATCTTCCGTGAGAGTATGTTCATAGGCTCATGTAAAAACTTAACACATTAGTGAATAGTAGATGGAACTAGTTGCATTGTCTGATTCCAAGGCCTACCTAACAAGAGATTGAAATGAAAGTAGGTATAGATGACATAAAACTCAATGAGAATAGTCTTAGTCCCAATTTGAATGTGTAATGAGATAGTCCTTAAGTAGGTGCGAGTGGTAGAGTCATAACCGTAGAGATGAGAGTGGAAATTTTATAAATGAGATTATCGCTAATACCCAATTTCTTTAAGAGAGAATGAACATAAATACTAACAATGGATCCATTATTAATGAGGACGTGTTTGATGCAAGTAGTACTAAGAATGATAATAATGATCAAAGGAGAGAATGGATTATTTATAGGAAAAAGTGTCATATCCTCATCCGTAAAAGATATAGTGTATGGTAAATTATGAAGGGATTGTATAAGATGGGAAAAGGCTTGAGCGGAATTATCACTTTCAACATGCATGGCCTGGCAAGGGAAACTTCAGCGTGTTACGAAAATATGGCGCATTATGCAATAATTCATAAAGAGATCTTAGTGGGTTTATTTTGAAGTTTTTTAATGATATCATAGCCCTTAGAAATGGTGGGAGGAGTTGTCAAAGTAATGGGTGGATGAATAGATTCGGGTGGAGCTGTAGGTTTATTAGGATGAGCATGATGAGTATTAACTAAATTAATAGATGAATCAAGCCTATTCATGAAAAAAATGAGGATGATGTTAGGTATGCACACACATGAAATAAGTGGCATTAGTAACGATTCTAAGAACTTAGTTTTGCAAAGGTAGGATAAGAAGACTTGGCCAAAACTTGATAAGGAGACGACATGGTCAAAAGGAAGTGTTGAAGTGTCGGGTTCACTAAAATGATTAACTAAAAATGTAAATATGTGGGTATTAGTAATATAAGCTATGAAAAGCTGTAAATAAAGTAAATAGATGTTGTAATTGAATGTAAAGGTGACTCAAACAACTATGAGAAAGGGAAATTCTAACCCTAATGTGCAAGAGTGAAGATGAAATAACTCGGCTTAATAGAATATGCTTATGCGAATGTGTCATAGAGGTGAGTAGAAAATATGGAAGCATGAACGATTGTGCAGGAGCTCAAAAATGATGGGTCAGGTAATATGGATGGACTCAAGCACCTCGAGGGGGACCGAGGCACATTCAAGCCTTCTAGTTTGCAAACCGGGCGCCTAGTCTATGCAAAAATCCTTGGAACTATTCTTTATAAGATCCATAGATGGTCCAAAACCCTCACCGCTCTAGTGCACTAACTTTGTTACACCGCTTGGATGTATTTTATATTCCAAGATGATGAAAAGACCTACAAAAGACCAAGGAGTATCAAAACCCTAAAAAAGAATACAAATGAATGGATCAAACTGACCTCGGCAACTACCATAATAGTGGGCTTACCAATTGAGCACCGCACTACATTTCAAACCCTAATGTAATTCTTTTGTGTGTGTGCATAGTGTGCCCTAGATGCTCTTGTAATATTCACACTTTGTGAAGTAGCGAGAAATAACTAGATTTCAAAAATGTAATAAAATGTGTGCATGGAATAGAATAAATCTTCCCCCTATGATGTGTGTGATGCATATGACTTAGCCTTATGTATTGTGATGGAACTATGTGGATGCAAATGATCTTCAATGCAATAGATGGATGCAACTCTAGATGGATGATAGTAGTGACTAGTGCTTGGTCCCTCATTATGGTCTCATAACTTTATATTTATAGGGTTCTCTTGATCTAATTTCATAATTAACCCCAAATGGCCGACTAAAAAATGATAAATACCTCAAATGACTAGAAAGAGCCCAATAAGTGGTGGGAAAGTGTGAAAAGGACTAGGGCACCTGGTGGGACCAGGAAACCAATGAGTGCCCCAATACTAAAGATGGGCACCCCATTAGAGGATAAAATAACAAAAATGACTGAAATAGACTGGGCATGTGGATGTAAAATATCAAGAATGATGAAATAAAATAAAACAAGATGTCCAAAATATGGGGTTAATTAGTACTTTCTTCACTTAAGAACATTCTAAATAGTAATATGAGACCGTGACTAAATAATTTCTAAAGTGCATGATTTTGTGTCTACATTAGTATACTCATATAAGGTCATGTTATCTAAATTCATACGTAGTATACTCATATAATTCATATAATATTTTTTAATATAAATATTTTATCATTTTTCACTTTGATAATACTACAAATAATTTATACATATTGCTTTAATGTACTATGGTTAAGAAATAATTTCAAGAATAATAATCTTGTTTAAAATTTCTTACATATTTAATATAATATTCTCTCTCATTTTTCTAAAAAGTTGTTGAGTCCAAGATGTAGATTATATTGATGTAAAAAAATTTCAATTGACTAATAATTCATATACATCCAATATCTAAAGATCAATCTTTTGAGGTTTCAATAATTTTAATTTTCCTAAATTAAAAGATAAATACATCTATTTACACTTTCAAACATATTGTTTTATATAATTATGTGCTATTTATTTAGGAACAATTTATTTTATTTTTACCCATCTTTTTGACAATACATCCCATAAACTCTTTTATTTGGTTATACCAAAAGCTAAATTTTAGTTTTTGAAAGAAAAATTTAATTTATTAAATAACATTCATCGTGTTGACAATATGATGTATTAGGTAATTTACATCCTAATAAAATCCTAGATAGTATTGTATAATAAAAATATTTGACACTTTCAAAAACTATCTAAATTATTATTAAATATAGCCATATAGAAAATGATTGTCCATGAATAATTCGAATATCTCAAACAACTAAAATGTGATTTTCATTTTACATGTTCATCTATATTAAACAACATGATAATGAATATTCCTATCTTAAGCTAAATAAAACAATATGAAACAATTTGGAAGAATATAATGAAACAAACCCATCACCTACCTCTTCAAACTAGTTTCACTCTTGGAGCCTAGGACCATGTGGGTAGATAATTCTAAATTAGTTTGCAGCAACAAGGACTATAAGAATGCATGTGGTTATTAAATAATGTGAATACAACAAAAATGATATTAAAGAAGATTAATATGTAAAAATGTAACAATTATTGAGAATGTAAAATAAAAAGCTAAAAATGTGTACACACAAACATTATGATTAAGAGGGCACGCTTCAGTATTTGAAGGGTAATGATTCCTTATTTATTATTTAAATTACTATGAAATAATAGAGAATATGCATGTTTGAATGCCGAGAAAAAGCCCTAACAAGCTCCTTTATACTCCATATATGTCTTAATATCTCTATCGACCATCGTATTTGTCATGAATACATACATATGTATATGTATATTTATATGTATATACGTCAATGATAATGGTAGTCATAAATACCAATAGTTGGTGAAAATTGTTTCAAATTGTTACATCTTCCATATTCACGTGATAGTTGCACTTTGACATGATGCATATTATGAAGATACTCTAAAATGGGCAAGTGCAGTAGTGCTTAATTACCATATGGCTTGGTAGCGAGGGTGTTGACAAGTGAACACTAAGCTGAAATGGTCTTACACATATCTACAATGAGAAATGATGTGTGAGAATCTAGTGTAAGTCCTGATAAATAGCAAGAGAGAGTACATGGTATTCTACACCATTGAGGTAGGTTGCACATTATAGAGTGTTGTGTGGCATTACAGGTTATGAATGAAATGTAGTGGCATACGTTGATATAAAAATTCTAACCACTTGTGGATGTGTTTGCATAGAATTACTAAGATGAAAATGTTGCACTTGTGCTTGAGAAAAATATAGTGAGTTGCGAGTTGTGAAGTAAGTATATGGAATGCAAGCGATTGTAGGAAGAAAATGTGTCAATGCTCCGTGGGACTTAGCGAAGCAATAGACGACAAATGTTTGGAATGGTACAAATAGTTCTATGCTTTTAGTGTGGATTGCTAAAAAGCAATATTGTAATGATGTAGAGCATAAGTTCTTTAAATGTAATGATGAGGCTTGCATGACTACAAATTGTGGTAGTGGAAGGATACGGACAATTAAATAACTTGTTATTATGTTAAATATTAATATAATTGACAACCAATACATGTGAAATTGAGAAAGTAATAAATTTATCGTATTAAGATAACAATGCTTTGCTTTTAAAAATCCTACAATAGTAACCAATATTAACTTATGAAATTGGCCAACTTCGAATCTTAATTACTTTCAAAAGGGACGAAATACTTACATTTCAATATAAACTTAGCTTTTCCTATCGTGATATAATAATGCTTGTTTTCAAAAATTCTCATATGGGAATGGCCAATATCAATTTATGAAAGTGAAATAATAGTAATTTCAATTGCTTTTAAAAAAAAAAAAGGAATCGCTTAAATTTTAATATATTGGTTAGAATTTGGGAGTTTGTGCTGATGTCGTTGCAGGACCTCCTTCTAGATTCCGTTTTGGGTTTTTAAATAGTTTTGGATCTTACGTTATTCTAGATTCCTTTTGGGGTTTTTTTAATAGTTTTGGATCGCGAGAAGGGAGAATGGCACATGGCTGGTTTAATATTCAGTTAGCAATATCACCTTGGTCCTTTGGTGATATTAAAGGCGGAGAGGCCTGTTAATAATTAAAATTAAATTCTAATTCTAATTACAAGTAATAAAAATAAAAATAAAATTATTACTTATATTATTATTGTTAATAATGATAAAAATTAAAAGTATTAAAAATCAATGAAAATCTAATTAATAGAAATTAAGAAAACTATATATTAAAAGATATAAAATATAAAATTAAAATTAATAAAAATAATAAAAGATAAAAATTAGAAATTAGAAACATAAATTAGAAATTGAAATTAATTAATAAATTAAAAATTAATAACAAAATTTAAAAAATTGTAAGAAATTATAAAAATTAGCAAAAAAATTAATAAATTAAAAATAAATTGAAACATATTGTAAAAATTAGTAAAAATTTAAAAATTAATAATTCTTTGAAATATTAGTAAGAAATTAGAAAAATTAGTAAAACATTAGAAAAACTTGGTAAAAATTCTAAAATTAGTTAAATTTTTTTTTTTAAATAGTGAAAATAATTAAAAATTAGAATTTACAAAAAAAAAGTTTAAAAAATGAAAAATTAGTAAATTCTTTTTTTAAAAATAGTAATTTTTATAAAAATTAACAAGAAATTTTAAAAATTAGTAATAATTTTTAAAATTAGTAATTTTTTTATTTTAATTTAATAACTAGTAAAAATTTAAATTTTTTAAATAATTATTAACAATTTTAAAAAATTTAGGAAAAAAATTTAAAAATTTAAATAATTAATAACAATTCTAAAGAATTTAGGAAACAAATTTAAAAATTAAAACAATTAATAAAAAAATTAAAACATAGTATTTTTTTTTAAATTATAAAGAATTAGTAAAAATAGTAAAAAAATTAAAATTTTAGTAAGATTTTTAAAAATTAGTAAAAGAATTATTAGAAAATTAGTAAAATATTAAATATATAAATAAAAATAATAAAAATATAAATTTAATATAAATTAGAAATTAGAAACGCAAATTAAAAATTTAAATTAATTTAATTTTTTTAAAATTAGTAAATTAATTAAAAGAATTAGTAACAAATGTAAAAAAATTAATAATTTTTTTATAAAAATTAGTAGAAAATAAAAAATTTGTAATTTTTAAAAAACTAGTAAAAAAATAAAAATCAATAAAATATTACTAAAAATTTATTTTATTTTACCTAACACAGTATTGTTCATTAATGGAATTGAATTTCAAATGGCATATACAAATACTTGTAATTCAATTCGTACCAACATTAATTACATATTTCTTAAACATTTACTAAAGTTCAAACCTAATAAGATACGCAAGGGATTAGCCAATTTATAAAGAAAGCGAACATCTATAATATTTTAGGTATAAATTAACTATAAAATTCACATATCAAAACACTTTACAAGAAACAAATTATCCCTCTAAATATCATAACATTTTTAATTTAGATTTGAATTTTGATAAGTATAAGGATGTAGATTTATATTTTAATTTCCCTACACTTCTTCACCAATTTAAGATTGGCAATTGAACCACGAGTCGCCAGTTTCAGTAATTAAAGCTATGTCATTTGATAGCATAGCCTGCAACCATCCATAATTTTCCCCAAAAATATTATGAACAAGATAATTTTATTACTATGTATTCATGGAATCGCCTTATCAAAACATGTATTTTGATTATAATTTAGAATTTTGCATTATTCTTTATGAATAAAATTATAAGTTTTCGTAATTTTCTAGCATTTTTTTGGTATATTTGCAGAGTAATTGGTTATAATTGGTCATAATCTTTATGTAAATATGTTTGAATAGAACATTAACTCTTAGAGGCTCGTTTGGTGCAAATTTAAAGGCAACACCTTTAGGCACAAAGATACATTGATAATTATACATGGCCTTTGTGTTACCCTTCTCATTCTTTCTTAGAGCTTCTAAGAAGTCCTTCATTAGTACAAATCAAAATTGGGTCCATTCTTGTAATAGTTACTTTGTTAGGTTGCGTAACTATAGCTCTCTCGTCCTCCTTCAAGAGAGATGAATAAACTGTGGATGTAAATGCATTAGTAATATGCCTGACAAATAAATATACATTTAGTGACTCAATTATCTCAGCACATAATAGAGTATTGATTGTGCCCTAACAAATCCTAGTGAAATTTAGATCATTTTCATTCACCACGCCCTTAGTAGATGGTATTATAGCCACAACATAGCTTTCAAAACATATATTAATTCCGTAAATAAATATTTTCCCCTACAAATCCTAAGATTTGGGCACATCCTAAAGAACTTAGAAATCCTATGAATGCCATAGCCCGTGGTTCTATCAAGAGATTTTCGTTCCAACATATTTTTTTCCAAAATTTGTAAAAATAAGTGTTTTTTTGGTGCTAGCTCAATTTTATTCTCCTCCAATGACTGTGAAATCATAAATCAAAATGGATTTAGCAATGTTTTTTGTAATATAAAATAACGATATTTGGAAATTGTATAAGAAAATATGGGAAAATGGAAGCTAGGAGTGAGATTTGTGGGGAATAAAATTGATCAAAGGAATTTAGGATAACAATTTAAATTTTGAATTTTAAATTTATTACCACCTTATTGACACTGAAATAATAGGACAATCAGAACTGCTTGTTTCGTAAGTCAGGATGGGAAAGCATTTAAAATTATCCACTTTTAAATATAACACAATGGAAAAGAGATGAACTTTAGACAATAATATGAGTATAGAATAAGGAATTGTCTATTCTCCATATAAAATGTGATGTTAATATTCTCCAACACCCCATACCATGGCATCATCCATATGCATGATATATGTTGGAAACGTTTTGTGCCAAATCCAACAAACAATGGGGAATACACAACTAGAACACAAAAATATATATATTAAATTTTGTTTAAAAGATTCTTACAAACTCGAGCTACGACTCTACATATTCTATTTGTTTCTCTTCTTTTGGTTATGTGCTACTCGAACGTGCATTCCTTTTCTATATAAAACCTTGAGCTGTGGCTCTGTATATTTCTCCTCCGAGATATTGATGCTTTGTCTTTTTCTATATTTTTCGACGCCATTTATATAGATCCACATATCTTTCAAACTTTGTTGACCTTCGACACGAACCTTAGACATTTACAAAAAAATATATGTAATATTTATATCATGTTTTTGTTTATATTTCGTGTATGTAAAATATGCCGAGAGGTGAAGTTCACAGGGCACCTATATATTTATATAATATATAAATATATGTAATATATACCTCTCAGCATATATTACATATATTTATATAATATAGGTATGCTAGTAGCAACCATGCAGGAGTTGCATTATTCATAAAACAATACCTAACTTATTTACCTCATGATCACGATATGATGATGATTGTAATATTTAATTTATTTACAAATTAACATAATAATATCAATATTCACATAATAATAAAAAAATATTCACGACGATGATGATGGCAAAGATGTTGATGGTGGTGGTGTTAATGGTGGTGATAATGATGATGAGGATAATGATGACAACGATGAACAATGATAGCGGTGATGATGAAAAAGATGACAACTATGTCACAATTTGTAAACCTTAAATCCTAAATATGCACTATAACAATGGTGATGATAATGACGATGATGGAAGATGAAAATGACCATGAATGTGAAGATGACAATCATGATCATGATCTAACGATGATAATCATGATGATGACTATGATGATGGGGAAATGAATACCTAAACATGTATGATAATGATGGTCACAATAATAATAATGACAAATGACAATGACCATGATCGTGATAATCAAGATCACGATATGATGATGATTGCAATATTTAATTTATTTACAAATTCACATATTAATACCAATAATACTAATAATATTAATACTCGCGATGATGATGATGGCGAAGATGTTTATGGTGGTGATGTTAATGGTGGCGATAATGATTCTGAGGATAATGATGACAATGAAAAAGATGACAACTATTCCACAATATGTAAACCTTAAACCCTAAATATGCACGATAATGATGGTGCCAATAACGATGATGATGGCAGATGAAAATGAGCATGAATGTGAAGATGATAATCATGATCTTGATCTAACGATGATTATATCGACGATGATAATCATGACGATAATATCATGGTCAATATCATCTTAATCACCATCATTGTCACCATCGTCATTGTCTTCGGTGTTGTCATTTTCATCATCATCATAATCATTGTCATTATTTTCATCATCATCACAATTTTATTAACAATATTATTAATATCATCATCTTAATTGTTGTCATCATCACAATCATCATCATCTTTGGTGTTGTCTTTTTCATCATCATCATAATCATTGTCTTTATCATTGTTTTCAATGTCATCATCGTTGTCTTTTTCATCATCAAGATCATCCCTAATCACCGTCATTAACACAATCATCATCATCGTTGTTGTGATTGTCACAATCATCATTGTCTTCAGTGTTATTTTTGTTTTCATTGACATCATCATCATTTTCATGATTGATACAATCATTTTCATCTTAGTTGTCATCATCATCATCCTCATCATTATTATCACCACTATCGCTACCACCACCATCAATGTCATCATCGTAATCGTCTTTGGTGTTGTCTTTTTCATCATCATAATAATCATTTTCATCATTTTCACGATCGATATAATCATTGTCACTATCATTATCATCTTCGTTTTCCTCATTATCATCCTCATCATTATTATTTCCACTATCACTACCACCACCATCATTGTCGTCGTCATCATCGTCATTATTATCATCATTTTCATCATCATCATAATCATTATTATTATTAATAAAACATTATTGTTATAATTTTATTAATATTATTAGTAATATCGTCGTTATCGTCATCTTAATCATCATCATTGTCACAATCGTCATCGTCTTTAGTGTTTTTGTTTCATTGTCATCATTTTCATGATCGATATAATAGTTTTTATCACTATTGTCATCTTCGTTTTCATCATCATCATCCCCATCATTATTATCACCACTATAATTTCCACCATCATCATTGTCCTTGTCATCATCGTCTTCGGTGTTGTTTTTGTTTTCATCATTATCATAGTCATTGTCATATAATTTTTTACAAAATGATATAATCATTGTCATCATCATTCTCATCTTTATCATCATCATCATCATCCTCGTCATTATTATCACCATTATCACTACCACCACCATCATTTTCATTGTCATCGTTGTCATCATCGTCATCGTCATCATTATCATCAATATTAATCTTACTACTAAAATTGATATTATTATTATGATTTATAAAAATAAAAACTCTTATTATTAACACTATATTATTATTATTATATTAATAGTAATAGTAATAGACATCATAAATGCCATCCTTATCATCGTGGTTATCCCCATCTTAACCGTGGTCATTGTCATTGTTCACCTCATCCTTGTCATAATGATCATCATTGTCTTTGATGTGGTTGTCATTTCATCATAATCTTAGTCTTTTCCACATTTTCATGATCATCCTTGTCATAATGATCATCACCATCTTCGATGTGGTTGTCATTTCATCATAATCTTAGTCTTTTTCAACATTTTCATGATTGATATAAGCTTCTTGACCACTATCATCATCATTATGATCACCATCTTCCTGATCATGGTCATGGTCATTCTCCTCCGTCATCATCACATCCTTGATATCAATTATGTAGTATTAATTAAATTTAATTTACTATTATTAAATTATAAACCATATATAATATAAATGATAATATATAATATAAATTTTAATTTAATATTTTAATTATTAATATATAACATTAATTTTATTTATTTAATATTATTAAAATAGAAATCATATATATAATATAAATTTTGATATATATTATAAATTTAAATTATAATATTTATTATGTAATTTTTTAAAAGTGAGGCCCTATAAATATACTATTTTAGGTTTTTATGTAATTATTTAAAAACAATATTATATTATATAATTTATTACATTATATTATAATTATATTATTATTATAATATTAAGAGTAATAGTAATATGCATCATAAACGTCATCCTTATCATTATGGTTATTTTCATCTTAATCGTGGTCATTGTCATTGTTCTCCTCATCCTCATCATAATGATCGTCATTGTCTTCGATGTGGTTGTCATTTCATCGTAATCTTAGTCATTTTCATCATTGTCATGATGGATTTAATCATCTTGACCAATTTTAATTTATTATTTTAATTATTAATATATAACATTAATTTTATTTATTTAATATTATTAAATTAGAAACCATATATATAATATAAATGTCAATATATAATATAAATTTTAATATATATTATAAATTTAAATTATAATATATATTATATAATTTTTTAAAAGTGAGGCCCCTATAAATATACTATTTTAGGTTTTTATGTAATTATTTAAAAGCAATATTATATTATATAATTTATTATATTATATTATAACTATATTATTATTATTATATTAAGAGTAATAGTAATATGCATCATAAACATCATCCTTATCATTATGGTTATCTTCATCTTAATCGTGGTCATTGTCATTGTTCTCCTCATCCTCGTCATAATGATCATCATCGTCTTCGACGTGGTTGTCATTTCATCGTAATCTTAGTCATTTTCATCATCTGTCATGATGGATTTAATCATCTTGACCATTATTATGATCATTATGATTACCATCTTCTTGATCATGGTCATTCTCCTACGCCATCATCACATCCTTGATGACAATTATGTAATATTAATTTTATTTAATTTACTTTTATTAAATTATAAACCATAGATAATATAAATGATAATATATAATATACATTTTAATTTATATTATAATTATTAATTTTATTTACTTAATATTATTAAATTAAAAACCATATATAATATAAATGATAATATATAGTATAAATTTTAATGTATATTATAAATTAAAATAATAATATCTATTATATAATTTTTTAGAAGTGAGGGCCTATAAATATACTATTTTAACTATTTTTGGTTTTTCCTTATATAATTTTTGTTAATTATTTAAAAGTGATATTATATTATATTATTTATTTAAAACTGAGGCCCCCTATAAATATAATATTTTAGGTTTTTCTATATATAATTTTTTAATGTAATTATTTGAAAGCGATATTCTATTATATAATTTATTATATTATAGTATATTATATTATTTATTTAAAAGTGAGGTCCCTATAAATATAATATTTTAGTTTTTCCCTATATAATATTCTTATGTAATTATTTAAAAGTGAGGGCCCTTATAAATATAATATTTTAAATTTTCCACTATATAGTTTTTAAATTAACAAATTAAATTACTAAAGTCTTTTTTACATGTTTAAACAATTTATTTACTTTAATTTTTAAATAATTTACTTCCCCACACTCAAGAATTTAACAAATTAAATTTACTAAAGTGTTTTTTACCTTTAAATTATTTAACTATATAATCTAATTTAAAAGCCATATTCTTATGTAATTATATGTTTTTAAGTGGGGGCCCTTATATTTCATGGGCACGGCATCAGACTCCTCCATTCAATATATATAAATGAAGATGTCTCTCAACATAATAAAAGAATTGGTTTTTATTTACACAAATAATTATTTACACGGGCACGACATCAGACTCCTCAACTCAATATATATATATATATATATGTATATATATATATATATGTATATATATATATATATATGTATATGTATATATATATATATGTATATGTATATATATATATATATGTATATATATGTATATGTATATATATATATATCTATGTACATATATATATATACATATATATATACATATACATATATATATATATACATATATACATATATATATATACATATATATACATACATATATATATATATACATACATATATACATATATATATATATACATACATATATATGTATATATATATATATACATATATATGTATGTATATATGTATGTATATATATACATATATATATATATATGTATATATACATATATATATATATATATATATATATATATATATATACATATATATACATACATATATACATACATATATATGTATCTATATATATATATATATGTATATATATATATATATATATATATATATATATATATATGAAGATGCCTCTATTCAAATTACTAATATGCCCGAAAATAAATATACATTTACATAATTATCTCAAGACATAATAGAGTATTGATTGTGCCCTAACAAATCCTAGTGAAATTTACATCATTTTCATTCACCATGCCCTTAGTAGATGGTATTATACCCACAACATAGCTTTCAAAGCATATATTAATTCTCAGTAAATACATATTTTCCCTACAAATCCTAAGATTTGGGCATATCCTAAAGAAATTAGAAATCCTATTAATGCCATAGCCCATGGTTCTATCAAGAGATTTTCGTGCCAACATATTTTTTCCAAAATTTGTAAAAATAGGTGTTTTTTTGTGCTAGCTCAATTTTATTCTCCTCTAATGACTATGAAATCATAAATCAAAATGGATTTAGCAATGTTTTTTGTAATATAAAATAACAATATTAGAAATCGTATAAGAAAATATGGGAAAATAGAAGCTAGAAGTGAGATTTGTGGGGAATAAAATTGATCAAAGGAATTTAGGATAACAATTTAAATTTTGAATTTTAAATTTATTACAACCTTATTGACAACCGAAATAATAGGACAATCAAATTCTTGTTGTTCCGTAAGTCGATGGGAAAGCATTTAAAATTATCCACTTTTAAATATAACACAATGGAAAAGAGATGAACTTTAGACAATAGTATGAGTATAGAATAAGGAATTGTCTATTCTCCATATAAAAATGTGATGTTAATATTCTCCAACACCCCATACCATGGCATCATCCATATGCATGATATATGTTGGAAACGTTTTGTGCCAAATCCAACAAACAATGGGGAATACACAACTAGAACACAAAAATATATATATTAAATTTTGTTTAAAAGATTCTTACAAACTCGAGCTACGACTCTACATATTCTATTTGTTTCTCTTCTTTTGGTTATGTGATACTGATCGTGCATTTTTTTCTATATAAAACCTTGAGCCTTGGATCGTAAATTTCTCCTCCGAGATATTGATGCTTTATCTATTTTCTATATTTGTCGAAGCCATTTATATAGTTCCGTATATCTTTCAAACTTTGTTGAACTTCGACATGAACCCGAGACATTTATTAAAAATGCTCAATCTGGGGCTTGAAATCCACCTGAGTCCATCGTTCAAAAGCTAAATGAAATGCTGCCATGTGTCGGTCCATATCTAGTTTCAAGTTTGGGCCTTGAAAAAATTCCATTCTTTAACGCGAAGAAAAGACCAATAATAAAGATCCAGTTTTTTTGCAGTTGTTAGTCTACAATAATAGATCTTGTCAGAACTATGAAGCGTGAACCAACGAGGAACCTCAATGTTCTTCACACTTGTTAGTTTTTCTAGCTTCATGCTTGTCTATGATTTGTTTTTGTTTTACATCCCAACTTATAGTTGGGCTTAATTAAATTGTTGGCTTCTTTAAGATGCAACCACACATCTTTGCATTGGTCACCGATTTATGACCACGACGTGCTTGACTTAAGCCAGACTTCAAGGATATATAAGTTGTGGCTTATTCTATGGAACTCACGTCCACTAGAGAACTTTGTTTTGGATTTTTTCAAAATGGTGACGCGTGTCTATCTCTACCCATTCTATTTTAACCACGTGTCTTCCTCTAAACCTGTTGTGTGTTAGCTTTAACCTTTCAATGTAACTCAAACCCAAAAATCTATTCACCACGGTTAATTCCGTGGGGTTGAGATACGTGAGAGGAAAAATATTAGACATATAATGAAATGATTCCATTTGTCGTCTCACATTGGCGGGGGTATTCAAAACTCAATGACCAAAAATAACACAACCTCAAATATGAATAAATGCCTCACAACATGGAGGTTGAGAGAGAGGTTAAACAGTTTGAAAACTCCGTGAGCAACTCAAGATTGTAGAAACAATTAATTTTGAACCCCACCCTTTATCTTAATTCGAACAAAAACTATTGAAGGACCAGTTTTAAATCCTTGACATCTACGATGTCCATACTTTCTCTTAAATTCTCAAACCTTTCTTTTTATAGAGATTTTGTAAAAATATAAGCTAGCTACAATTGTGACTTACAAAACATAAGTTCAATTTCACCTTTATTAACCAATTCATGAATGAAATGATATATTATTTCTATATGCTTTCTTCTTCTATGGAAGAATGGATTCTTTGAAAATGCAATTGAAGAAATATTATCACAAAAAATAACAAAACCTCCTTGTTTTTCTTCATGTAAATATGAGAGAATTCTCCGTATCCATATTGCTTGACAAGCAGCTAAGTTCGCTGCAATATATTCTACTTCATCTATAGATAGTGATACAACTTACTATTTATTTGAAGCCCATGAAATGTCTCCTAACCCAATATTAAACACATATCCATATGTGTTTTTTTTATCATCAAGGCTACCTTCCCAATCACTATCTCGTATATCTAACTAATTGCAAATCATTATCAGCAACATATAAAATTCCATAATTTCTTGTGTCATTCACATACCTCAAAATAAACTTTCCTATCTGTCCAATATGTCTCTTATGGAGTCTCCATAAATCTATAAATTAGACTAAGTACATACATTATATCTGGTCTAGTTGCATTTAAATACATCAAGCTTCCTACCATGCTTTTTTACCTTCTAGGATCAACATTTTTGCTGTAATCATCTTTAGTTAAATTCATACTTATTTCATCTGGTGTAGATGTTAGTTTACTATCTAAAATTATAAATCTTTATAAAATTTATTTTGCATACTTTATTTGAGAAAAAATATGCACGACTCTTTTACTTGACCTCAACGCAAAGAAAATGCTTCAACAATCCCAAATCAGTCATCTCAAATTCCTTCTTCATGACTGATTTAAATTCATTTATGGTCTTTTTGGATTTCCAGTAAAGGTTAAATCATCTACATACAAAACAACAATTAAATTCTCACCATTTCTTTCTTTGATGTAGAGTGTGGGCTTAGTACTACTTTTACTAAAGACATTACTTGTCAATTAGGATTGTATCCTACTGTACCATGCCCTTGGTGCTTGTTTGAGTCCATATAATGCTTTCTTAAGCTTGTATACTTTTCTATCATGCCTTGGGATTTCATAACTAGGTGGTTTTCCCACATAAACCTCTTCTTCCAATAGTCCATTCAGAAAATCTGATTTGACATCTATTTTATGGACCTTCCACTTATATTGTGAAGATATGATAATAATTTATCTCATAGTTTCTATCCTTTTTACTAGATAAAATGTCTCATTATAATCATGTCCAAAACTTTATTTGTAGCCTTTGGTAACTAACCATCCTTTGTGTCTTTCAATTTTTCCTTCGAGAGTAGTCTTGGTTTTATAAACCCACATAACTCCAATAACTTCCTTTCCAATTGGAATATCTACTAACTCCCATGTTCCATTATTCTTTGTTGCATGCATTTATTCATCCATTGCTTCACACCATTTATGGTCCTTAATTGCTTCCTCATAATAAATAGGATCAGCTTTGCTGAAAATAAAGAAAAATTAATCATTTCATCTTCATTTTCTTCATACCTTGATTTCTCATAAATCTCTTGAACACTTCTCATTCAACCTTGCTGCTGGAATCAGTTAGATGATGATGAAGATGCCTCATTTTTTGGTCCTTGCATGCTTTGTTGGTTGTTTCCATTTGAAGTTTCACCCCTTTATGTAATGGGTTTCTAACTTGGTGCATTATGTTTTCTACCATATGTTGTTTCAAAATAAATGATAGGTGCATTTCCCTTTGTGTGTGGTTTCTCTACTTATTTTGCATCTCCCAAAGATGTTTCCTTAATGAATAGAACATCACAGTTGATCATTAGTTCCTTTGTAAATGGATTATATAATCTTTAAGATTTTGATTGTTTACTATACCCAATGAAAATGCACTTATTTCCTCTGTTATCCAACTTTTATCTTCTTTTCTTGGGCACATGTGCATATGCTATAGACCCAAAAAATCTCAAGTGTTCACAATTTAGTTTTCTTCCACTCCATTCTCATTGAGGTATCATGTTCCTCACACTATTTCTAGGACATTTATTCACCAAATAAACTTTTATTCTAACTTCTTCTCCCCAAGATTCATCGACAATCCTCGTTCTTTGAGCATGATTCTTATCATTTATTGAATGATTATATTCTTCCTCTAATCTATACCATTTTTATGCGGTGTATACCTAGTTTTGAATTTTTCTTGATCTCACTCTGCTTATAGAATTCTATAAACTCATTCGATATAATTCTCACCCTCTATCCATTCTCAATGTATTTATATAATGGCCTCTGTGCTTCTCAACCATGGCCTTAAACTATTTGAATACTTCAAATGTTTCTAATTTATTGTTTAAAAAATAAATCAATGTCCTTCTACTAAAGTAATATACAAAATTAGTGAAATACACACTTTTAGACAAGGAGAGAGTCTTCATGGGACCACATAATTTTGAATGTATCAGCTCAGAGGTGAGCTTTCTCTCCAAGATTTACCTAAGGGAAAATCATTTCTATGTTGCTTCCCCAATATGAAACCTTCACATACTTTATTTAGTTGTTCAATAGGAGGTATCCGTTTAACCATTTTCATTTTATAAATAACATTCAATCCACCATAACTCAAATTCCCATACCTGAGATGCCAAAGAGTAGATTGATCAATGGATATTGTTTAGAACGTTTCGCACCTTCACTCTACATCCTCAAAGGAAACATTCTATTTTATGTCATGTTCATTGTTGTAATCAACTTATTGCTTCCACTTTTATCATATATAATGCATTATCCATTTTAAAATTTCACCTTATATCCATTTTGGAGAAGTTTTCCAAAGCTCGAAGGTTATCCTTCAACCCCGAGACATAGAAGCCATTATGAATTTTCTTCTTGTCTCCTTGGTGAGAATGGATACAATGGATTTCCCCATCACTGGAACCTTATAATTTGTGCCCATATTCACTTCAAATATGATTTATTTATCTATGCTATTGAACATTTCCTTATTTACACACATATGGTTTCTAAATGCACTCTCCAAATACCATATTTTCTTGTTTCCTTACTCATCCGCATTGCAAGTTAGAAATAATGTTCCACTCTTTTCATTATTTTCAGGTTTAGATTATTTGCATTATGATTTTATTTCTCATATCATATTCTTTCTTTTTGCATTAACTTGCATAGTGTCCATAATTATTTCAATAGTAGCATTTCACATTTTATTTTTCATACATTTGTGAATAACCACTTCTGAAGTGTTGATTCTCCTTTCTTTTCCTCTAACTTGTGGATGTTGGTGGTTATCTCTCCCACCTTCTTGTTGGTTGTTAAATATTCCTCTTCATATGTTGTAGGATTTTCTCCTCCTACCTCTCCCATTTGTATTTATTTTGAATTCTTGTTCATTAGAGGATCTAGTTTCCTTACTCGTCCTTTGTTCAAGGGCTTTCAAATAAATCATTAACTCATCAAATGTCATTTATCTCAAATCCTTAAATTCCTCTATTAAAACCACAACTGGATCAAATCTTGTCCTCCAAGGCTCTTCAAAACCTTCTTTATGATCATATGGTCTTTGTAATGCCCACTAATTCACAACACAAAGACCAACATAGCAAAGTACAGGATATTTTTGTTGACTTGTTTGATGTATAGAATGACGCAATAGGTGGTCACAAAGGTTACGACTAACTCTTCAAACAACTTGACTCAATGATGACCTTATGCAAACACGGAAAAAACTAACACCCATCAGGATAGTTCACTTTACTCTTTAACAAGGCACCACGAAACAAATCAACCACAATACACACAATGTGATATACTCCATGGTTTACAATCCCTTAAGGTTACGCATTTACCAAAAAAAAAAATTCAAGACCTCCTTAATAATCTACAAGATTCATGTTTTGCGAGAATTCTTCTCACAAAGGTAAACTTATTACTTAGGTAATCTAGACTAACTAGCCGAAGCTAACAAAATTTTTTTGACCAAAAGGGACACCTTTCTTCTCTCACAAGGTTGAAAGAGGTTCAACTAAAGACAATAAAAGCTAAAGAAATTCATTTGAAAGAGGTTCAACCAAAGACCGTAAAGCTAACGAAATTAGTTTTACCAAAAGGGACACCTTTCTTCTCTCACAAGGTTGCATAAACATGCCCGATCTGAAAATATTGATTCGGATCTCCATTGCACAAGTGATGAGCGTAAGCTCTAACTAAAGTGGAGTGCCATTACAAAAATATCAAAAATCCTATAAAACACCAAGAGAGATAAATTCATCCTTAGCATAGGTAGATTATCTTCTTGCATGCATGGAAGAAATTTTCCCAGGCGTGAAAGAGAGGTGTGGAAATAAAATTTTCTTCCGGGCACGGAAGAGAGGCGCGAGAGAAAAAAATTTCTCTCTAGTGCATAAGACGGAGGAAGAGACTCATTTTTCTCTCGAGTGTGCAAGACGAGCGTGAAGAGACTCATTTTCTCCTAGGCACACAAGACGGGTGTGGAAGAGACTCATTTTCTCATGGGCACGCAAGACGAGCGCGTAAGAAGCTCATGTATGCAAGAGAGGATTTTTGTCTTTCGTAAACTTCTGAAGGACATAATGTTTGATAGGGAAATTTTTTTGGAAAATGAGGACTTTTTAGAAATATCTCGACATCCTCTTTACACAAAAACCTTAAAATTTTAATTTGGATAAATTTTCAAGGGTTAATTTTGATAAGACCTCTTCAGATTATAAAATGAAAACTGCTAACATTCGACTTATAAAATTTTGTTCAATTCAACCTCCTTCCTTTCTCAACATGCCAAACAGACATGGAGGGTTGCACTTGGGTAAATTTAGGATGGATTTCAAGGGTTAATTTGTTTGATTGATGATCAATTTGAAATTCTCAATTGACAAAGAAAAATTACTATAGTTTTTCCTTTGTTCGATTTGAAAGGATTTCTTAAAAATTTCTTAAGTGTTTTAGTTTTTTTGGGGTCATTTTTAATCATATTAAGTTCAATTCAATGTTTCATCTTATTGCTTATTCATAGGGTCATTTTGTACATTTTTAATAAAATATTTTCCAGCATGAGAAATTTTCTAACAGAGCTCTACCACTTCAAATTCGAATTGATCCATTTACATTTACTAAGCTTAAAACATGAATTCATTCTAAACCAACACTACAATGTTATATTTCCTTCAATCAAAAGGTAGAACAAGAATGCAATTTCTATTTCTTTCCAAAAAATGTGTTTTCCACATAGAGGGTGCAATAATTCTGATTACACTTTCCAAATAGAGATTTCAAATATATTTCAAACTTCCAAAGAACACCAAATTATTTGAACAAGGTAAACAACTTCCATTAAATCAGACATGATATCTTTACAACTTTCTTTTCCATTTCATTCCCAAAAGACAGAATATAAATCTTTCCTTTCCTTCATTCAAAAACAGAAAATAGAGTACATCTATTTCTCATTTTGAATTACAAGTTTTAGAGTTAAATCAAAACATCTTTCCATCAAAAATATATTACATTATCATCCACTTCTAGTGGGAAAAAGGTTTTACAAATAGATCTCTCACAAGGGACTCACAACATTTTCTTTCTCAGCTCCAAAACAATAGTATGAATTTTCATCATTCTTCAATTTGATCACAACAAAATAAGGGGAAAAGAAACACTCTCCACCCAACTAAGAAAATCAATGAAAAGGAGAATCCATCTTTCTTCATTTGCCCCAGAGCCGCAACCACAATGCAATAAGAAATGTGTTTCAACACATGGCAATAATAGGCTTCCACAACATAAAGAAAATCTTTCAACATGAAAATTTCACATTTAAAGACACATCCCATAACAGAATAAATTGTTTAGCAACCACAAGATAAAAACACGAACAATACTCAAAGCTTACATCAAGCAAGCCAAAGGAGAAAGAAAATATGGGGATGCTACTTATGCCTCCCAAAGGGGAAATGGTTATCACCACCTAAGAACAAACCACCAAAATACATATCATTTCAAATCCCTAACATACCCTTATGCCTCCCACAAGTACCCCTTATTCCTCACAATTTGTTATGCCTCCCCAACCTCTTATGGCACCCCATAACGAGTAAATAAATGCAAGCTATTTATTTTTACAAGATGGAACCCAAATCCCAACTCCGTCCACACTTCTAACTCCAAAAACACTTATGCCTCCCTCAAGAGTACACCATAGTCTTCTCTAGACCATCCCTAAGCCATCTTCCCAACCAACCAATAAATAAAACAACACATTCAAACATTCAACCATTTACAATGCATAAAAATAAAATAAAAGTATTTCAAGAGCCAAGCTCCTACCTCTCCATGATGGAGTTTGTTCCAAGGTTCCAAAACAATAAGCTTCCCAATGCAAAATAGTCCAAGATTAACAATCCCCAAGTATGTAACAATCTCCAATCTTCTACAAAAGCAAGAGCTCTCAAATTCCCCAAAATAAGTCTCCCAAAAATGAAGTGATAAAAGTGAAGCAACCCAAAACAAGATAAATAATACCACATCACACTTCTAAAACCAAAATGAGGTGGATCCATGTAGGATGCCACATCACACATCCTCAACTCCAAAAATAAAGAAACCCAAAAATGAGGTGGATCCATGTAGGATGCCACATCATACATCCTCAACCCCAACACAAAAGTCAACTTCATTCTCTAAAGCATAATCAATAGGTGGGTGAATAATATGAAAATCTTACTTACACACTCCAATCAAACCGACACCCCAAAGGGCTGAAATTAAAACATGTAAGAAAAGTGCAATAAAAACATTCCACTTGACTTAAAAAAATGCATAAAGAAGGGATAAATTTAACTCTCCAACCATAGGTAATGTTGGTATATAAATTTAAGAGGCAAGGGACACTTTAACTTGTCACACATGTCTCCAAAATCAACATCCAAAGACAAATTCAATTTCAAATATGTAGTGTTTCATACCCCAAAATCAACTTACACATCTCTTACACATCCCTTACACGTTTCTTACAACACTTTAATTTTAGGCCAACAACTCTAATAATTACTTACTTATGACCCAATTTGATTAATTAATTTTTCACAATATGATTAGTCAAATTAATTAACACACTATTTAATAAATAATGAAATGGGTCAAAGCACCACAAAATAAACACATACAACATTAAACCAAGGAAAATAAATAAAGGAAACATAAAACCCCTTGGTCACATTTGAAGGTGATCCACCCCATGGGAATCCCTAACAACAATCAAATACACACAAACAAATACAGGTTGCCATGGTGACCTTGTTGAATCCATCTAGAATTTCAAAGTGGTTGGTCTCCAATCCCCGATGTGTGTTGTGATATTTTAACATGCAAAACACAAATACCTCCTTCGGCCTCATGGCCATATCAGAAAATCCAAATGAATATAAATATAATTTCAAGATCATTAATATATATGTGAATCACAACAATCTTCAAGAGAATCAATAGTATCACTTATAATTTTATCAACAACTATATCATCATCAATTTTAATTCAGTTTTCATTTTCTAGGTCTACTATAAATATCCAAATATCACATGTCCGAACAACATCTATAATGTAACCATGTCATAAAGTATAACAAAATCAATAGATAAAATGTCTCGAATAATCATCATGAATCATATATGAATCGAGTCAGCAATAATCCATGCTCGACATCTAATCATCATACTAAATCAAAACTATAATAATGTCCATGATATAGTCAACATTGTCATGATCGTATCAAAATGTGTCAAAGGGATGTGGGCACTACATCCCCCTCCCTAGACTCGACTTCCTCTTGGAAGTCACGGGTAGAGAGATAGGAATAAATGCAACAAAAAAGATCCCTCTCACTATGGGATTTCTTGCTTCAAACAAGTTCGGGTCCACAGAATCCCAAGTTCGGTCCAATGCAATTCGAGAAGAAAAGGGAAATTTTAAGGGACGAGTTCTAAACTTTCTCGCATGTAAGGCTACAAAAATTTAAATCTAGAGAGTAACTTTACGCTATCAACCAAGGTACAACACATAGCAATATAACATGAAGAGGTCAAATGATTCTTAAGATTAACCACCAAGTAGAGGAATAATAAGGAGAATTCCATGAGTTGAGAAAGAATGCATAGTTTCCCAAGGAATACAACATAGTACAGTAACAAAAATTAAGGTTTCCACTAGGGTTAAATTATGCTTTCATAGTTTATTGTTTAGGCAAGGCTAGCAGAATCAACCAAGGCCACAATTTTGTATGAGAGACATGTTTACTCAAGTTCCCACAATTTGAGGTCACACAAGATGAGGTTAATCAATAAGGAAGGACACCTAAATCAGCAAGCATTTACAATCGAGGAACTATTTATGGAAAACACTTCTATAACTCGAGAGGGTACAATTAACTTTTCATGGTAATATTAATAAATTACATGACCACAAGGTTTCCTATAGTCTATTTTTTTACAATTTTGTTATAAGAATCGAACACACCACACAAACCAAATCTAGAGATGTCAACCATTTAGCAAAAGAAAAAAATATATATCTCCCCTAACAACTAACATATCAATACAAGAAGTACCATTCACAATAACACAATGGGATTCATTTATCTTATTTCCTGATCAAGCTCAAAATAACCACAAAGAGAGCACAAGCATAAATCATAACACCGAGAGCACTCAAGGTCTCTAGGGAGAAGAACAAGAAGAAAAGAAGACTTCCCAAAGTTATTTTATATCCTTAACATATGTTTCCTTAAAATTACAATAACTTAGGTCTCCAAGGACAAGACAACACACAAGGAGGTTGCTTAAACAAGAGATAAGTCTCAAACCAAAAAGGCCACAACTCACACTCATCGAGCTATGGGACGATAAGGGTATGATGACCCAAAAATCCCACAAAGAAAGGCACATACCTCTATGAACAAGAAGGTACTAAGCAACTATAACACACTACTATCCACCAGGTGCTTCACAATTCCAGGTAGGTGACAGAACTATAGGTTCAGCTATACATTGTACTCAATACACATAAATCTTACTTATTTATAAATCAACTAATTAAGTCAAAAGTTGTAGTTTTTTTTCTAAGCACATTCCTTTACAAGTTTTCTTAATTAAACTTCCTCCTATTATGACATCACAAGTTGTGTTATAAGGACCACTAAGGGGGCATGATATCTCACCATTCTGTAAAGGCAGAAAAGAGAAAAAGTATTTATTTTACTCCTAGGGAGGTAGATGGAATTTTTTTCCCTTTCTGTTCTTCTACATGGTTTTTATTTCTTCTATTAATCTACCAAGTTAAAGCAAGGACCATTTTCTCTTTCTATGTTCCAGTTTATGTGTTAAGCTTCAAGGCCAAATCTCCTCAATTATAGTTTTATAATGTTTGGGTGAGTCAATTTGTCAACCAAATTTAATGAGAAGAAATGATAAGAATATCACACTATACTTTTATGGGAGACAGAGGTAAATCAACACATCACATTTTTAATTCTAAGAAAATAAGGGACATTCAACATAGAAAACACACACTATTAATTTTGTCGAACTAGGAAATAATCAACCAACATGGATCACAACAATATTTCAATATTTTTCCACTAATTACAAGGATCATAAAACATTCCTAGTTGTTTTCAACAAGTTCTCAAAATACGTTACAAGGAAATCATATTAAGGGAACATAATTACTTTAACAATGTTTGTTGTTTTGGTGAAAGCATTTTACTCACATGATAAAACAAGGAAAGTTTTCAAATCTAGACCCATATTACCACAAGATACCTCCAACCAAGAAATCAAAATGACGAGGAAATATTTTAACTATAAGAACACCACATACTCACTAGAAAGCATCAAATGTAATCAGGCAATTGGCTATCTATTCAACATGGCTTTATGACCAAGAGTTACAGTTTTGGAGGAAGAATCACATTATAAAATACCACCAAGATTAAATTATCAAGGTATAATTACACTATCATCACCAATGTCATGGTCCAAAATACTCAAAGCATCCATAAGTGTCTCCACGTAATCCAAAATCAATAGGTCATAGAGTGTTATTCATAGTAACTTAAAACATTAAGGAAAGGATAGACTTATTTATAGGTCAAGAGGGAAAAAAACACACTTAATTTACACACAATACTCGAATGGGATTGATTCTAACCATAATAACCAAGAAGCATACAACCCTCAAGTCACTACTTTAGATAATGAAACAAGGAAATCCTAATAAAACTTAGCATGCCATCGAAAAGAAGCCACTACCAGACACACACTTTTCCACTAACATCAAAATCTAGCCAAAATCAATCCAATCCTAACATAATTCATCAACCCACAATCAAACACCTCTACTAGTTCAAGCTCTTACTGGATTGTAAGAGAATCACCACCACCGCTAATAGACTAGCCAACTAGAATGCACAACACAATGAACTCTCTATTTAGCAAGGTCGAGCAATGAAAAAGTCACTCTAAGATCCTAGACACACTCAAGGTTTTGTGCATCCAAAACCAAGGCATAACTTTAAGCACCTAAGAATACATTCAAGAAACCTAGGGTGTACCCCATACGATGAAATATCACAATACAAAAACATAGAACCAACTCATCATCATGCAAGAAGGAACCATGTAACATTTAGCTAAGTAGCCAACAACATAATGAGCTCTGAGTCACCAATCAAAATAAAATCCAAGAAATGTTGACAATCAAGGAAAGTGGCTAAGTAGCCGTATTGCAAAGTCTGAAAATTCTCACAAAAATAAAAATAAATAAAAAGAGCCTTAGAGCTTCTCAAATCAATCATAAAATAAGATGTTGGTCCTTGATAAAATAACACAATATTACAAATGTAAAACACAAAAGTTAACACCACATTCACTCCGCAACCCTTCATGGCTGCCAATAGGGGTACTCTGCCTCGAGGTTAGTTCAAGGACACATACGTAGGATTGGGTCCTAAACGACACCTAGACTTAATTTCCACTCTCCCATATGGGTAACAAAATGGAAAACTGACAACCAAACCATCTTTCCTAACCACTGAAGGAAGGAAGCTCTAAACAACTTCTAATTAACTCTTCTCAACCCTAGAACACAACCACTATTGTCCAACCACAAGAATCACACCATACAACTTATCATTCCAACAACTTCAATAAAGAAGGGTCTCAAAAGGGCTTAACACATCATACAATTAAATCAAGATTTAGGACTTGTAAAACAACACATTTTCAAAAGGGAACCAAGTTTCCACTACACTAGAAGTTCACAAAAATCAATTTAATCTAACCTCCTTAGTTACCTAGGTTTAGACAAAACACCACTAAGCAAGTGCAACAACTCAAACAACTTATTATTTTATTATGATTTTAATTCTACCAGTTTAAATGAACAAAGTAATGTAATATTTCTTCATACTTATTTCTTTTTTCCAATTTTCAAACAAGGTTTTTTTCTAGATTTAAAAGTGTGCTAGGTTTACAGTTCATGTCTCAAGTTTTTTCTAGTGTGCCCAAGGGTCCAAGATTTTGAACCCACGGCTCTGATACCAAGTGTAACGCCAATGAATTCATGACACAAAGACCAACATAGTAGAGTACATGATAAATTTTTTTGACTTGTTTGATGTACGAATGACACAACATGTGGTCACAAAGGTTATGAAAATCTATTCAAAAACTTGACTCAACGATGTTCTTATGGAAAGAACGAAAAAAAACACCCATCAAGGACATTTCACTTTACTCTTTGACAAGTCACCACAAAACATGTACACCACAATACACAGTCACAGTTGGATACACTCCACGGTTTACAATCCCTTAAGGTTATGCATTTACCAAAAATGTTTTTCAAGACATGCCTTAACAATCTACAAGATTCATGTTTGGTTCAAGCATTCTTCTCACAAAGGTGAACTTATTACTTTGGTAATCTAGACTAACTAGCCAAAGCACAAGATTTATTAAAGAGGTTCAAATAAAGACTAGCAAAGCTAAAAAAAGTTGTTTGACCAAAAGGGACACCTTTTTTCTCTCACAAGGTTGCATAAACATGCTGAAGTTGAAAAACTTGATCCGGACCTCCATTGCACAAGCAAAGAGCGTAAGCTCTAACTGAAGTGGAGTGCCATTACAACAATTATCAAAACATCCTACAAAACACCAACAGAGAGAAATTCAACCTTAGTGTAGATAGATTATCTTCTTGAGGGGCACGTAGAAGAAATTTTCCTTGGCATGCGAAGAGAGGCATGGAAAGAAAATTTTCTTTCGGGCACGGAAGAGAGGCATGTGAGAAACTCTTTTCTCCAAGGCATGCAAGATGGGCATGGAAGAGACTCATTCTCTCTCGAGTGTGCAATGGGGTGGGTAAGAAGCTTTAGGCACGTAAGAGGCTTTTCCTCTTCTATGAACTTCAAGGCCATAACATTTGATAGGAACTCTAGTTTTGTCAAAAGAGGACTTTTCAGAAATCTCTCGATGTCCTCTTTCCGCAAAAACCTTAAAAATTAAATTTGGAAAAAGTTTTAAGAGTCAATTTTGATAAAACACTCTACAGCTTATAAAATGAAAACTAGTAACATTCAACTTATAAAATTTTGTTCGATTTTACCTCCTTCCTTTCTCAACATGAAAAATATACATGGAGGGTTGCACTTGGGTAAATTTAGGATGAATCTCAACGGTTAATTTGTTTGATTGATGATCAATTCAAAATTCCCAATTTGATAGCAAAACGACCATAGCTTTTACCTTTGTTCGAGTTGAAAGGATTTCTTAAAAAATTAAGTGTTTTAGTATGTTTGGGGTCGTTTCTAATCATATTATGTTCAATTCAATGTTGCATCTTATTGCTTATTGTTTGCGGGGGTCATTCTGTACATTTTTAATAAAGTACTTTCTAGTATGAGAAATTTTCTAATGTAGCTCTACCACTTCAAATTTGAATTGATCCATTTGCATTTCCTAAGCTTTTAACATGATATAATTCTAAACCAACACTACAATTTTATATTTCCTTTAATCAAAAGGTAAAATAAGAATGCAATTTCTATTTCTTTCGAAAAAAGTGTTTTCCACATAGAGGGTGCAATAATTTTGATTTCACTTTTCAAACAGAGATTTCAAATATATTTCAAACACAGGTTTCCAAAGAACACCAAATTATTTGAACAAGGTAAAAAACTTCCATTAAATCATTCATGATATCTTTATAACTTTATTTTCCATTTCATTCCCAAAAGACAAAATATGAATATTTCCTTTCCTTCATTCAAAAATAAAAAATAGAGTACATCTCTTTCTCAATTCGAATTACAAATTTCATAGTCAATACAAAACATATTTCCATCACAAAATATATTACATTTTCATCCACTTCTAGTGGGAAAAAGGTTTTACAAATAGAACTCTCACAAGGGACTGTAAAAACTGTCTTCTTTCTCAACTCCAAAACAACAAGATGAGTTTTCATCATTCTTCAATTTGATCACAATAGAATAGGAAGATAGGAAACACTCTCCACTAAACCAAGACATCCAATGAAAAAATAATCCATCCTTCTTCATTGGCCCCCAAGCCCCAACCACAATGCAATAAGAAATGTGTTTCAACACATGGAAACAATAGGCTTCCACAACACAAAGGTAATCTTTCAACATGCACATTTCACATTTAAAGACACATCCCAAAACAAAACAACAATTTTAGCAACCACAAGATAAAAACACAAACAATACTCAAGCTTCATCAAGCAAGCCAAAGGAGCAAGAAACTATGGGGATGCTACTTATGCCTCCCAAAGGGGAAATGGGTATCACCACCTGAGAACAAACCACCAAAATACATATCATTTCAAATCCCTGACATACCCTTATGCCTCCCCCAAGTACCCTTTATTCCTCACAATTTCTTATGTCTCCCCAACCTCTTATGACACCCCATAACGAGTAAAGAAATGCAAGCTATTTCTTTTTACAAGCCGGAACCCAAATCCCAACTCCCTCCACACTTGTACCTCCCAAATGCACTTATGCATCCCTCAAGAGTACCCCATAGTCTTCTCCTACACCATCCCTAAGCCATCTACCCAAGCAACCAATAAATAAAATAGCACATTCAAACATTCAACCATTAACAATGCATAAAAATAAAAGAAAAGTATTTCAAGAGCCAAGCTCCTACCTCTCCATGATGGAGTTTGTTACAAGGTTCCAAAACAACAAGATTTCCATTGCAAAACACTCCAAGATCAACAATCCCCAAGCATGAAAGAATCTCCAATATTCTACAAAACCAAGAGCCCTCAAAATCACCAAAAGAAGTCTCCCAAAAATGAAGTGATAAAAGTGAAGCAACCCAAAACAAGCTAAAGAATTCCAATTTTTAGAAGAGGAAAGGGAAGAGGATGAGGTGGATCCATGTAGATTTCCACATCACACATCCTCAACCCCAACACAAAAGTCAACTTCATTCTCTAAATCATAATCAATAGGTGGGTGAATAATATGATAGTCTTACTTACAAACTACAATCAAACCCACACCTGAAAGGACTGAAATTAGAACATTGAAGAAAAGTGTAATAAAAACATTCAAGTTGACTTACAAAAATGCATAAATAAGGGCTAAATTTAACTCTCCAACCATAGGTAATGTTGGTATATAAATTTAAGATGCATGGGACAAGTTTAACTTGTCCCACAAGTCTCCAAAATCAACCTCTAAGGACAATTTCGAATTTCAAAGAAGATGGAGTGTTTCATACTCCAAAATCAACTTACACATCTCTTACACATCACTTACACATTTCTTACAACACTTTAATTTTAGGCAAACAACTCTAATAATTACTTTCTTATGACCCAATTTGATTAATTAATTTTTAACAATATGATTACTCACATTAATTAACACACCATTTAATAAATAAGGAAAGGGGTCAAAGCACCACAAAATAAACACATGCAACATTAAACCAAGGAAAATAAATAAAAGAAACATAAAATGCCTTGGTCACATTTGAAGGTGATCCCCCATGGGAATCCCTAATAACAATCAAACACACACAAACAAATATAGTTGCCACGGTGACCTTGTTAAACTCATCTAGAATTCTAAAGTGGTTGGTCTCCAATCCCCCGATGTGTGTTGTGATATTTTAACTTGTAAAACACAACTACCTCCTTCAGCCTCGTGGTCATATCAGAACATCTAAATGAATATAAATATAATTTCAAGATCATTAATATATATGTGAATCACAACAATCATCAAGATAATCAGCAATATCACTTACAATTTCATCAACAACTATATCATCATCAATTTTCATTTTCTAGGTCTAATCAAAGAAGTCTCAAGAGGTTTCATTCGACATTGGAACTCAAATCATAGATATGAAATGTGAAAAATATTGTAGGTCAAAGTTGATTATTGAAAATGGTCAACCTTGGTCAACAGTCCAATCCAGATGTGACACATGGAAAATTGGTAAAAGGTTAAAAATTGTTAATTTTGTTTGTTTCACCTCTGGTCTTCAACAAACGGTTAAAAAAATTGGGCCCCACTTTTTCTTGGTTGAGGCTCCTCTGCCTTGTTCGACACACTCTTTTATAAGAGGGGTGACTTTGCCACCTTTGTATTCACATTAGTGTTATTGTCTTTTTGATATTATATGCCATTTATCTCTCTAACTTTCCCAATGTGGATTATTTGTTTGGAGTGTTGTATATTTTCATTGCAAGATATTTGGAATTTTCATTACAAGGTGATAATCAACTTGACAACCTATATTGCTAGCTTGGCGAGGTGATCAACTCCCACGGAGTTCATCACACAATTTTACCACAATGTTTGGGCTAAGCCGCATATAACTCTGCTTCAATACCATATTACCTCAAAGATACATGGCATGCCTCATAACATAGTGATATGGCTTTTTATGCAATAGTTTTGAGGTCCATATTATTCTTCCGGAAGAGAAATGAAATACTTGGGCCATTGGGCATTACGTGGCATGGCTATTAGCTCGATAGGGATATGGGTGGACCAACCATACATCTCAACCCACACTCGAGGTAGTGAAACAAAAAAACCCAATGCATTAAACTATGAGGTGAATTTGACCATTGCATGGGGTATGCCAATTATTCAACGCAATATATGGGGCATTTTAACAATCCAATACCATTCCAAACATAATGCATAGCTCGCCCATAGTCACGAACAACTTAAAGATGGTGGGTGGATATTACATATGGCACCAAAACATTGCATGTGTGGCTACAACAAAATCTATAGGATCGGCCCTTTCAATATATACTTGCCAAACCTCCATTTACATGGGGAATGTGTGATTTATCAACTGTTAGAAAAAAATGTCAGCGGTAAAAGTGTAAATGGGTAAGCTTGAACCCATGGCCTCTGCGGTAGTAAACAAATCAACGAACCAACTCACCCATAGGGCTCAATGGGAGATACGACGAGCTCACTGGAATTTAAACATGGAGGCACTTTCACTACTTGGTGTAAAAATAAACGTTGCTCGAATTCAGAGCAGAAGACAATGGTGGTCTTCTATTTCCATAAATTATAGTAGATTTTCTGTGTTGGTATTTAAAGGTGAAATTTTCAAAGGAAAATCATCAGGTGGAGTGCCCGTGAAGCCATGAGTAAAGTTCTTGACAGTTTCTGACAGGAAATCAAAGTTTTCAAACCTGCTTCTAAGCTTCATTTCAAGTATAATGGTCTATTAGTCATTATTGAAGGTTTAATTGTACTTCATTGTACTTTGAATAGACAAATTCATGATTATGTGGATACCGAGATGTAGCCTTCTAGGTGAACTCCATTAACAACTTATTGTGTGGATTTATTTTTAGTTTGTGAGATTTTGATCAGATAAAAATATTTAATTGGATTAACTAATTAAATTGGTGAAGCAAACACTTAATTGGGAAATTGGACTTAAGATTCATTTCAGTATCCATAATCCACAATAGTCAACTTAATGCACATTTAAATTTTCGTTTTAATATCGAAATTTGTGTAGTGTAAGATTCAACTTGTGATCAGATTGAAGGATTTGTACTATTTCCATTTGATTACGGAAGTTGAAATTTAATTTGATAATTGATCGTTAAGATAGTTTTTTGAAAATTTGGGTTTCAAAACACCCAAAATAGTTTCAATTAAAGCACACTTGATCAATTGTGAATTTAGAAAAATTAAGAATCTGAAATTTATTAAATTATAATAAAAATAAGGACCATTTTTAGATCAAGTTTTGGTATTAGAGTTGGTTTAGCTCTTGATTTGTTTCAGTTAATTGGTTCAGTTTGGTTTTGCATTTCGGATTGATCTTTCAAACAGAGTTGTAGCATGCAGAGTTGGAAGTACAAGTGTGCAGAAACCATGGGAAAATTTTCTAACAAGACCAATTTTTAGGAACTTGAAGCATGCAATTAGCAGATTCAAGAAGAAAATGCCTTCCTAAGATGTCAATTATTGACTCTTGAGGAGAAAATTGATAGTCTGAAAAGAGAGCTAGAATCTAAGGATGAGCTCTTAATGGTGTTGCAGATTGATGGACCTAAGAAAGAGGTACCTATTATTGTTGATGCATCCACTATGACAGATGAATGCATGGTAAGTAAGACAACACTTAATTCCTCTCCCAAAGCCAAGTTGGATTTTGATATTTCTCTAGGTGAATTTGAAAAACACACCAAAGGTATAGGATCTAAACTTTTGGATAAGATGGGTTTTAATGGAATTAGCCTTGGTAAGAATAACCAAGGCATAACTAACCCCATACAGGTGGTATAAAGACCTCGTCATGTAGGACTGGGGTTTGTTATTGTAGGAAAAAGGAAATTGGAGAGAACTCCAAGACCGTTGGAAGAAGACAAGCTTCTAACAGCAAAGAGGATTCCCCAATAGCTTCAGGTGATTCATCCTTAGCAGGAGGATCTAGCAAGAATTCACCACGGAGAGGTATAGAAATCCCTCCACCTTTAGTTTACCATGTTGAAAAAAGAAAAGGTAAACAAAATGATCCACTTTCTACATTGGAAAAGTTTGATTATGATATGCAAGCAATATTGTATAGTTACCCATGCACATTTTTTGGGTTATCTAATCATTGTGTGGCCAAGTGTAGGAAGTATAAATCCATGTTGGAAAATATTGAGAAAGTTCATTCTCCTAAACTTGGCTCGGCTAAAAGCAGTCAAGGTAAATTTTATAAAAATATGGATACTAAAAAAATGGATCAAAGAATTTGTGGTCACTGTAAGAAAACATGTCATGTAATTAAAAATGTTGGCAACTACATCTAGAAGAAAAATTAGAATTTATGAAGAAGGATAACATTAATAAACCAACCAATTTGACCACTTTAGTGAATCAAGTAAAAATTGAATTGACTCAACCACCTAAATAGAAAATGTGTTGAAAAAGGTGGGTAAGCAATTTATTAGTTTTATGTTTGCATAGTGATTTGTTGATTAAATGCAAACTAACAAAGCATTTTTGGAAATCCTATTGATTTGTAAAAGGATAAATTCCATATTTATTTTGCTTTGGTGTTGGTGAAGTATCCTAAAGAGGGAAATCTAGTGACAGGTTTAACATACTTGGGTGTATTTCTCTTTTAATGGTTTTGAAAAACTTCATTCTTTCAGCAAGATGTACAATTATTCCTATGGGGCATGATCAGGGTATCAGATGTCTAATTTTGGAAATTGTATTTAGTATGTTGTTGTAGTGCAAATTGTTCCATGTAGGCATTATTTGTGTGTGTACAACTTATAAAAAATATTTTTTATTATGCATGATATTTGCACATGTATAAGTCTTTTTATTAGGCTTAATATTTGTAATCAGATATAGTTGCAAATAATATGTACAAGTTGTCAATTAGGGTTAGATTTGCGTTATTAATAAAGTGGTGAGTGCAGGATCAGATTGTATAGAGGAATATGGCAGTTGGATTTGTCATATCAGTTACAGTATAAGCCATGGGTGATGTTAATTCAATGGTTTTAATTTAATGCAGTTTTGGAACCACTACCATAGTATAAACTCAAGTTATACTATTTTTGGTGCTCAAAATAGTCTCGTCCCATTTTTCCATTTAAAAATCTATCAAGTTATGGCCTCTCGCCATATTTTATCCCCCATTTTGTGCCCGAGAAGTCTCTATCTTACTTTTGTTTCCATAACAATTCCTTCCTGGGCCGAGGATCACGTATGGATCCATAATTGTTTCCTTGTTTCTCTGCTCATTTGAAAAGGTATGTATTTGGGTGTAAAAACTTGGGCTGCCCCATTCTTTCCATTTTGTATAGTCGATTTGTTGTCCTTGTCATTTTTTCCCTAGATACTTGAAGAAAAATGAATGGATGTAGCTCAAAGGAATGTATTTGAGCCTTGTAACATTTCTCGAAGTTATCTTCCTTGGAAAAATTTCATCTCCAGGCTCAAATGGTCATTTTTCTACATTTTACAGCTTTGACAGCGTTTCTCTTAGTCAAATTTACATCCTTACATCAACAGGAAACATGGCTTCTTTGTGTTGACGTGGCTCAACGGGGCACTCTAACAATCTATGGATCTCCTTGACCCAAAAATGGTCTACGTGGAGGAACGACGCTCATTTGAAGATTTTATTTTTGGTTTGGCCTTGGAGTTGCAACGGGAGGACACGTGGAGGTTTTCGCTACTTTTCTCGACTTAGACAAATTTTTATGTAGTTGGTATAGTTTGGTGGAACAGGGACACATGGTGAGCCCGTGCTCATTAAAGGTCTCCACTCTTGGGACCCATTTTGAAATTGTGCCATGAAGACACGTGAAGGATTCCGCTATGTCTTCCCATACTTAATCTTTTTTCAAAAGATTTTGAGAGGCCTGGGACACATGCGGTGAGCCCGCGCTCATTCAAGATCTCAACTTTTGGGGACCATCTCAAGATGCACCATTATGATGTGTGGCAGTTTGAAAAGTCAAAAGGTGAGGAAGCAGACCATCGGGCACTTTGGATTTTTTGCCTCTTAAGGATTAAAGTATCAAAATGGCCCACAAGCCCGACAAAAGGGAGGTCAAGGTTGGCTTTGAAAATTCAAAGGGGCGGGAAGCGGACCATCGAAGGAAACTTGGATTTTTTGCCTCTTGTTATCAAAAGGATTAAAACATCAAAATGGCCCCCAACTAGTACAGAATAGTCGAAAAAATTCCCTAGTCAACGGCGGAGGTGCGGACTTAAAAGTAAAAAGGAAGCGTGTTTCGTTGGGACCCACATTAAAGACTAGAAGCGGAAGGGCGGAGTCTGCAGGGAAACTTGGAAAATTTTCTCTTTTCCAAAAAGATTTGAAATAGCAGAATTTGGCCACGGTTCCTTTGGGACCCACCTTAGGACACGTGTCAGGCTCATTTCTCAAGGGCAGAGGTGTGGAGCAAAATTGGAAAATTTTACATTTTTACTAAAGTCAGTAAAGGAAAAAAAGGAACCCACAGCCCATTTTAAAATGGATATTACACATGGATGGTCCAAATTCAAAATAGAAATCAACAGTAGCTATGCATCTGTATCTAATTTTTCTACCATTTTCATTCTAGAGCTCCTGGGATGCGTATTCTTATGGTTTTTTTATCATTTCTTGGAGTCTCCTGCATGTCAAATGAAGAGGAACATTAATCTAGTATCCTGGTTTGGTGGGGAAGGTCTGTAAACGTCTCTCACCATTAATATGCAATCTAACCGCTGATTTGGCCTGATTTTTATTTCCTCAAAGATGCGAAAGTCTTGTTGATATCTGGTTTGGTGAGAAAAATCTGGGATGTCTTTTACCATTAAGATGAGATTTTACCTTTAGGCTCAATCTAATCTTCCTTTTTTCTCTCCCAACAACGCAAAGAACCAGATTTTATGGATTAGGGGTGGAAGTGGTTGGCAAGTAAAGGGAAAAGTGATCTACTAGAGGAAGGATTTGAATGTGGGAGGTGTTCAAAGAAATTTACCCCTAAGCACTAGACAACTTTTTACATATCTGATTCTGGGAATCACGATCGAGATTATGGCGAGCACTGGTGCACTCAATGTTTGGATTTTTTGGGGGAACTCTATTGTAAAATGTTATAAATAGGTATGAATTTCTGTAAAGGGTTGGAGGTTGGGAGGTTGGAGTGTTAGAGGTCGAATTTATTTTCTAAGAGAAAATCTTGATAGAGCTCATTTTTCCGAGGGATTTTCTATGAAACCTACATATCTCTTTTGCATTAAAATTGATCATGTCAAGGTGGTTGCAAGTGTACAACCAATGACAAGCTCTGAGATTTTTCTAGAAAATTTCCCCTATTGATAAGTTTAATCAAATTTGAGTTATTTTGTGTTGACTTTGAGCAATTAGTGTCTTCTTTGTTCAAAAATGTCTGCAAATAGTTATATTCATTCCTATTGCAATCTTATACTATTTTTTTGTGAAATCACACAGGATCTTGTCCCTATGAATAGTTTAATGGTATTTGCAATTTCATTTCAAGAAGAGCCTTCTTCTTGGATGAAATAAACAAATTTAGAATCAATTCATTGTCAAATGTTGATAAATATTGTCCGTAAGCCTTTAGGTGTACCTTAGGCATGGTTTATCGGACAATCGTAGTGTTTAATTGAGTCTTCTCATTCGATCCTTCGTATTGGAGTCTTAAATATTATGTGAAAACATGTTGATTTAGGCCTCCATCAAGCACACCTTCTCGTCAAGGAACATCTTGATCATGCTTTTGAAGATTTTTGTTGTGAAGTTGCTCATTATTATAAATTCCTCCAAAGATCTAGTATAATCAAATTTATCCCGGTTCACCTCCCACCAAAAAATCATTTAAAAACAACCAATCCCGCCCGTACTACCCCCTGTTTGTCATGTGTGTATACAAATACATAATTATTACTACTAAAACATGCGTAAACAATCAGGATTCCCAATTCCTTTAGTAACCTTTCCCTTGTTTGGAAAATATCTCCATAATCTGGAAGTGACAACTCATGAGAGTCAGATTTGGTGTGTTGATCATATTTTCCCAAGGTTTTCTCTACAAAATTTATGCAAAAGAAGGATTTACCAACAATCCTCAAATAACAAAGGTTACAAAATAGGTTCTCTTACCTTGGTTAAAAGTAACAACCTAAAATAGTTAGTATAAGATCACATCCTTTTAAGGTGCTACCCACTCCTTCTAAATCTTGAGTGCTAAAGAGTCAAATAAGTTGCTTCCCCGGATACAAAAATGCATACTTAATCATTTATTTGCCTCCGAGTGTCCTATAAAATCTGAGATGCTACTTGGCCTTTGAAGGAAATTAAATTTGGGTACGACACACTTCTAAAGCACCGATGCTAGAACTAATATGAGTTGCTATGATAGATTTGTAATATTTGTTTCCCGTCATATCTATTTGGCCCATCAACACACTTTTGGCACTATTGTCATGGACATTGTGATTGTAGTTCATATTTAAACCGCTGGTAAAACACTTCTTATATGCTCTAAGTGCTAATACATTTTTCAAATATCATCTTGTGTTCGGGCCTATAAGAAGTGTTTAAAAGATACAGGCGCTATGTGCAATCCTTTTAGTTTCCACACCTAGTGCACTAGCTTTCATTGATAAATCTAGGTAAAGAAAAGTTAGACATTTCCATTTCCAATTTCTGTTGTTGACAGACATTTGACAGATCATATTTTTAGTGCATTTGCATAACTAACGTGGAAATCCTTAGTGGTGACTTCGTGTTGATTTGATTTTTATAAGCACCAATGTCTTAACCTCTGTCAAGTGAGATTTGTTACTTATCTTTGCAAAGATAGAAGGAAGAAGATCTTTCTTTGCTAGGGATCCTGCTAGGACATTATTTCCAGAGCTAGGAAAACAAAGTCGACGGAATAAAATCCTCGAGAGCTATTGGAGATCAATAGACAAGAAAAGGAATCTCTATTGATGAAAGTGATCGGCTTTATCATTGAAGACTACCATTCAAGTGCTTTGTGAATCGGTAGCCTCTTTGTGGAATTGAATTCTCCAACTGGAGAAGGCCCTTCATTTTATTTTGAAAGGTTTGCTTCTTATTCTCGCCAATGTCTTTTCGTACGTTGATAGGGTTTTCTAAGAGACAAGGCCTTTAGGGGATATCCATCTTGAAAGTTATTCTCCTATGTTTCAAATACTCTCTTCCCCTTATACATTTTTCACCCTCTAGGGTTAATTCCTCAAAACAAAATGGCCCTACCCCCACCTAGACCCCTTTTGTTGTAAACACCTTTGGTCCTAGAAATTTTATAGGGATGACTGGTTATCAAAATGCAGCTCCCAAGATGTAAGAAAGAGATTACCAAAATTCCAAGGAAACAATGCTATAACCGGTGATCAACATTTAAAGCTTTTTATCAATATGATTAAAGAATTTGAGATTGAACATGAATATGTATACAAAAATTGTTTATCCATACTTTGGAAGAGGATGCAAGGGACTAGTATAAAGCTTTTCCGAGATAATTTCATTGATTCTTGGACATAGAGATGAACAATGCATTTAGATTGCAGATGGTGATACAACCGACCCTAGGTTTCTTCCGTCAGAATTTGAAAACAGAAAGAATAATCCTAATATGTCGGTACATGATTTCAACACAAGGTTTAAAAAGACCTCGAGAATATTTCCTATTAGCTTAAGGCCATGTGATGAGTCATGTTTGATCAAATATTCGATGCATTTGATAAAAAGTTGCTTACTACTTCAAGGAAAAAAACCCTACTAATTTGGGGTAGGCATTCACCATGGCTCTGCAAATAGAGAACAACATCAAGGTAATTGGAAAGCCTCCAAAAAGGGAGGGTGTAAATCTAATTAACTTGTAAAAGCCTCAAACAAGTAAGGTCATGATTTGGAGGAAGTTGTGAAAGCTTTGGCAGGGGCTATCAAAGAAATATCATACAAATTAGCCCATGAAAAAAGGGGATTGGGCAAAGTTTACAAGGTCAACATCTCTTCACCATAATCTCTTCTTGGATCCTCCTTCAATGCATACAGGTGGGTGTGGGTCTCAAAATCGTGTTGTGCAGGCAGTATCCATGGAGCGTTGAACTGAATTTCTCCTGGGAGGGCCGTGAGGAAGATTTGGCTGTATGCAGCAGCTACAGGGTCGAGGTAAACTTATCTCAGAAAATCAGTGGCCTCCAGAGAGAGTAAGTGCGACAGCTGCTGCAGGGTGAGCCCAGGAGCCGTGGTGTTGATCCTGATGTTCTGGTTGCACGCGACCATAGTCGTGATCAGTTGTTGCAAAATCTTGCAGCTGTAGTAGAAGAACGAGATAAAGTTTTAGTTGAGCTGTCTTGCCTTTTCATTTTGGAAAGTCACTTCTGTTCATCATGTGCTTGGTGGTTTTGGAAGTCTCGAATCAAAAGGTGCTTTTGGAGGCTTTTTGAGTGTGTTAGTGTTTGTGGCGGCGGGTCCTCGGACGGCCATGAAAAGGACTTTGGGTTCTTATCCCAAACAATGATAATATTTCCCTTTGAAGTCGATGGCCCTGACTTCAGGGCAATTTTTGGAAATGGAATTGGATCTTTGCAAAACCCTTTTGAAAAATATGGGTGTGGTAGGAGTTCTTGCAGCCGGCTAAGTTCTCGCTTGACTCGAAAGTTTTTAGCCATCCAGTTTCTCTTTGCTGAGCTATCTCGGGTGGAAGATTTTTTTTTAGACGTGGGGTGCCCCGTGTCCCCTGTTAGGGCCACGTCTTGTCTTTGAGATGCACTGTTTCCACTTGTGCTCTCCAAGTTGGTGTTGATGGTTTGGGGGACACGGATCTGGTGAAATTAGAAAATGTCTTGGGAGAGTCAAGATCTTCCTTGATGCTGCTAAAAACTCTACTGGCCCACATTTTGAGCCTATGACATATGCTAAGACATCTCATGGTGATAGTATTTCAGGGCACAAGAAGTCTTGAAATGTTGAGAGCTTATGTCTTGGGAGATGATTTGCCAATAGCAAGATATGCCTCTTCACTGATCCACGAATGGATCTGAGTTTGTCTCCAAAATCGCTTAATGGAAGGGAGTATGATGAGAAGCACCACCAATGAAATTTATTTCTAAGATTCTCTACTTACTTGTTGTTCGATGTAACTCATGGAAGAGAACCTCATAGAGGCCGATCTGTTTCATATCAGAATATTCATGAAACACAATTTGCTCTGCTATTATATGAGCTGCTTCAACAAGTCACTAAGTTGGCAGGCATAAAGGTCTCTGTTGAATTATCATCACCTTACAAGCTACAGCTGTAATGTTTGCACCGAGAGTTTGATGTTGTCCCCAAATCTGATGAAGGAAAAGGATTGTGTATCAATACGGTAGATGCCTTTCAGAACCAGGAGCGATGTAATCATTATGTCTTGTGTCCGAGCTTCAAACCATGGTCGGTGTTTAGCTTTCTAGCGCAAGTGCTCTCGACTGAGTGGTAAGCAGTTCGACTCTCACCCCCAAAGCAGCTGCATTGAAGCAATCTAGTGTTTGGACAGCCACCTATTGCATTCTTCTAGTCGTGCCTTCAAAAGGGAATCCTGGTGTGGTATATTGCAAGAAAAGACCAGTGAAGCAGAGGATAAAGCGGAGGGCGTGTGGCTGTAGCAGTCCTTGCTGGATGTTCACGACTGGTGGATGCGTTAAAACAGGCAAGATAGACTAACCATATACATAATATGCTAGTATCTAATAAACCTCTTGAAATGAAACTTTTTCTTTCTAGAAATTGGTTTAAATCTGTGATTTTGTGGATTTGTGTTCAGTATATGGTTAACAGTTTGTTACTTCTGGATTTGCCTCTGTTGGTTGTTCTTGTTGACGTGATCAAACCCTTTTATATATAAAACAAACAAAGGTTCTCAGTGTATGCTTCGATTGATCATATGAATATATATATATATATATATATATATATATATATATATATATATATATATATATAATTTTAAAGTTACTTCCTTCTGCAAAAATGTCGTTGTTTCTTTTGTGAACCTGGGTATGTAATCGCCCTAGAAACGTTGCAGCTTTGACTAGTATTGGGTTCCTTTTATGTTGTTGCCCTAGAGGAAAATATACAGTTAAATTATTATTATTTTTTTTTTATGATAAGCGTGATTATGCACTTCGTGTATTGTGCAAATTATTAGGGCATTTGGAAATTAGAAGTTCAATATATATGCTTGTTAAGAAGGAAGTTTTGGACCGAAAATATGTCCTGGGTTGATAGAAGGGCATAAATTATTGATAGAACCCCATTTGATTCTACTCTTTCTATGAGTAAAATTTGATAAAATTAATGACCTTTATGGTGTTAAGATATGGTATGTTGATGATTCCTTGTGTGATCGATTTAATTATGTATAGACATAATGCCTTGATGGAGTAAGGTAATATCTTTCACGGTTCGTGAAAGTTAAGGTTTTCATCAACTGCTTAAGGTAACATGAAGTTCCTTAATTTAGTCAAACTTGTTTTGTACTTCCTTCTTGATGAGTGACCTTTCATTACAAATTTAGAATGATTGTGATGGAAGGTCGTGAATATATTTTGTTGTCTAAAAAGGGAAAAGAAGCTATGGAATAGTTTGTTTATGTATCGAACGTAATAATTGTAATTACATCGTTATAGAAGTTCATTATTGGAGGATATCTATCTTCAATGGTATATTATGTGTTTAATCACTGCATAGGTTACCATAAACTTAGTGATGAGATGTAAATTAAGGAGAGTTGAGAGACCTTTTTCTTTTGTATACATCGTTTATGATATTAGAAAGTGAGTTGACGTCGGAAAATTTCAACCAAGTCTAGATTCATGGCTATGTTCCTCTAGAACGGGAGGGTTATAAATCTAAGGTATTATGAAAATTGCAAGGATGTGTTTAGAATGCTAGATTGCCTACTCAACTTGGGTATTAATGAGGCTTTTCACTATTCCGGCCCTGGTTATGTTCAGTAGGTAGGCTGTTAGACAATGCCTATTCCGGACATTCTTATCGTCATTTCCACTCATCCTTATTAGCTATGAAGTCACTTATTACCTAAGATATAATGGTTGTGGGTTGAATATAAGATTTTCATCCTTTAAACCTTTTTGATTACATGATGGAACTTTGTTATTACCCTCGTTGTTCGTTTCTAGCCTATTAGGCCTATGGCCCTACGGAACGATTCCAAAACTATATTCTTTTTGGCAGCTAAGATCGGGTCTGGTTTTTATCTTTTGACTTCACCTTGAGAATGTGGATTGATGGGTTACACTTTAGATTTCAATCACGTAATCTACGGGATTACATGATTGAAATCCTAATACTCTCAACTCTTGTGTCTAATCATTTAAATTTCATAGTCTTGCGTATTTGGTTGTCAAACTTTTGTAGTTTTCGAGGTATTTTCATAACTAAAATTTATGGATTTCTTCTTAGTTGATATGTTGAAAATTATATCTTGTTTCAAAAGGTTGTTAGAGGTTAGAACTTGATCCATTTCTTGAAATAGAATGTTACCTTTCATGGTATTGTTAGCTAGTAGCTTATTGTTGCTATGTATAGTCTTATCTTGCTCAGTTCTCGCGAACTGACTCAGGTTATTAATTGTTGCAGATGGCTTATGTGGTTAGATGATGGAAGAACTTGTAGATTACTGCATCAATCTTGGTTATGATGTTCCTTTGTACGAATGAGTATTATGTTATAAAAATTTGGAAAGGGCCTTTGGACATTTTAGAAGAAGGGTCAGTGCCTTAGTAAATGTATTGTAGAGTATTGTTGTTGTAACTATTGAAACTTTGGTTTGTTTGGTTATCACGTGAAAGATGAAATTTGATTACCGCTTGGTTATGGGATATTCTAGTGTATTTTAATCCTTAGAATAGTAGCGGGGCATGTCCCATGTTATTACTCTCTTGCTCCCTAGTCATGGTTCAATAGAGATGGTATGTCCCTTTGATTTGTGCATCATGTTGGAATGAATTGATATAACCTTGTTTTGTTTCCGCAAACGAGTACTGTTAAACTTTGCTCTTGAGTTAAAATGTTGAGTTGTAAATCCTCCTAAGGCTTAGTAGCAATGAGTTTGTAAGCACTATAAAGTGAGCTGGATAGTCCTGATAAAAGTTAAACTAAAATTTATATATATGAATATATTAATGTAGATGTGATCTACTAGATAACCTTTGAGACTTGGAACAATCAAGAGGAAACTATCTTTTGTAATGAAATATGATTACTCATTTTTTTTTCCAGCCAAACTAATAAACATTATCCTTTTACGGTGAAACCTTAAATGATCTCATGGTGAAATCAATGGTTAGATTTTAGAAGATGATAGGATTTAATAAGTAGGAAGGAAATTGATTAATAAAACCTTAAATATCTCTCTATCGTTTGAAATGTCCTCCTTTGTCAAACTTAATTAAGTAAAGTCTAGATGGAACATTTAACCAATCTTGATAAACTCTTAACCTCAATAAAAGACTGATAGTAAACAATGTGACCCTGAAGCTAAATTCTGTTGTCCTGTTCTATTAACCCTTGCCTTGATTCATGGTGATATTTCTTAAGCAAGGTCAAAGTTTGATCCTTAAACAAGAAGGTTATTGTTATGAACCCTAAGCGGTACTTTCCACTCAATCGGAGCTTATGCCTTCACCTGTGCAATAGAGGTGTGGAACATGTGTTAGTGGCTTGAGTAAGATTAATTAACCTTGTAAGAAATGGAAAATGTTCTAAAATCAAATGAATAAAAAGCTTTGGACATAAAATTGATGATCCTAGTTTAGAAAGCTTGGCCTTAAGCTATTTAGTCAATAGTTGAAAAGAAAGAAGTTCTCCCTTGTGAAAAGAATTGTGTGAATCATTACATGAAATTTTATAAGAACGTAAGTTAAGAATTAAGAGACATTTTAGTAAACAAGAAAATTTAACAAGAATTTTCTCATGGGATGCCCTAAATGTAAGTGTGTCATGTGGTTGGACTTCCATGTTGTCTTGTCAAAAAGAAAAAAAATATGTATTGTCCTTGATAGGTGTGAACGTCTCCGTGCTGCCTTTATGGTCATCCTTGTATCAGGTTGTTCACAGTGTTAGTTGTATCCTTGGTGATGACATGTTGCGTCATGTTATGTGTCAAGCAAGTTCAAAAAAAAATTATCCTGTATTTCACTGTGTTGTTTGTGTGTGTGTTTTTTGGGTCGTTACACTTGGTATCAGAGCGTAGGTTCATGCTCTCGAACCTATGGGCCGGATTGGTGTTATATGATGATGTTACATGGTGGTGGTGGTGTTACATGATGATACTTGCATGATGATGATGATGTTGCATGATGGTGGTAGATATTGGAAGAGTAATGTGCTTTAAACGTGATGTGATTATTGTCGTAATTGTGATATTGTGAACGCACATGATGTGTATGTCACTTTGTGCGTGTTTGTGATCATGTTGATATGTTGGGGATGGGAGTATTCTCTCTCCTTCTTGTGGATTCTAGGAAGAGTTCACGTGTGAATTATTGTTTGTGATGTGTGAAAAGAATTCTAATGTGGATGACGTAGTGTTGGAGCATTGTGGCATATTGTGATATGTGGGTGTATCAATGTGTTGTATGACTAGATTGATGTTAAAAGAAATGAGTTGTATCATGATGTTTTTATCTTGTTTTGATGAGATGTGTGTATCACCTTGTTATGTAGCAATGGATGTTATGTTGTGATGTACTATGTTCATCGTATGTATGATTTGTGTGTAATATGTAATGCTTTATGTTGTGATTTGGGGTCATACGGTGAGTGTATGAACCCTATCGTATGGTGATTGCACTTTGGGTGCAGAATGTGGTAAAGTGATGTATTACACCCTGTGGATGTATGATTGTGATCTACCCTGTATACATACCATACGTGAGACGTTATGGTAGTTATGTGTGTGCCACCGTTATGTTAGTGATGTTGTTGTATGTTATGTTGTGAACCTTACGCTAACCGATCCTGAGGGAAATCGGTAGAAGTGTATGTTGAGAGTGAGGAATGGTGTACCATGGGTCAATAACTCGAGCCAAAACTTGGTTTAGTAGATAACATGTGATTCTTTCCTCTCTCCCTATGTGGTTGTATGTATGCAACCTAAGTGTATCTATGACTATGTTTAGCCTTGTCGAAGTGGTGGCGGGATGATTCAGATGGAGGTGATGACAGTTGTATTATTGATATGTATTTTACGAGCTGAGGCTCGATGTTCCGAGTGCTAGCAACTCGTTGAGTACCCCTTGGTGGCTAGATAAGGCCACACAGTTATCGTAATGTGACATCATTATAAGTTGATTTTATTCGTAATTGATTTTTTTCTTTATTTTGTAAGGACCAGCAGCTTTTCTTGATTGCAATGCTTTACAATTTTGGGCATTTCCTTGGTTTGTGGCACTAACATGGGGATTTTGATACTAACTATGGCTATTTGGTCATTTATTTTTGCTTGATTTTGGGTCTTCTTTTAAATTTGGAATTTTTACCGCCTTGCCCAAGGCTTGTACTTTGCCACTTGGCACTTTGATTGGATTGTTGTGCTTTGTTCTAATGTCGTGATGTGTGGAATAGGGTCATAGGATGCACCATGGATTGGTTGGACCTATGGACCCGCTTCGTTGTATGGGGGTACGCCCCAAGGAGTACATATAACTAGCGGGTTGTTGAACCACGCGTTATTATGTCACTTGGGTTAGGAGTGTTCGAACTCTATGTGTCTTGGACCATAGGGTCAACCGGCCTCCTTGAGGGAGGCATAAGAGACTTGAGGGAGGCATAAGAGTTTGAGGGAGGCATAAGAGACTTGAGGGAGGCATAAGAGTTTGAGGGAGGCATAAGAGACTTTGAGGGAGGCATAAGAGGAGGAGGCATAAGAGTTGAGGGAGGCATAAGAGTTTGAGGGAGGCATAAGAGACTTGAGGGAGGCATAAGAGTTTGAGGGAGGCTTATGATATTTGTCTGTATGGTTGATGTTTCAGGATATATGTTGAGTTATTGTGATGTTTGGTAGTGGTCTTTTGATGTATGTGTTACTCATGTCAGATGGATATGTGTTGTGATGTTGTGGTTATGTCATTGATTCCCTTGTGGACACTATGTACCTGTAGCATGGTTTGGTGTTATGTGAGTCTTTCATTGATGCAAATTGAGGAAATGTCTGGTGGATTGTAGTACTCTTTTGTTTGAGTATTTTGGTATGTCAGTCATTGATGTGTGATGAGTACTATGTTATGTGGACTGTGCCTATTCCATTCCGTATTTGAGTAACCTTTTGTGGTGTAATACAATCTTGAAGTATATACTTGTGTGCTTGTGAATCTGTAGTGTCTTGTGAACCTATAGGGTGTTGTGTTAGCAGTTCATGTTGGGCACCCACAATAAGGAATAAACCAAAACTCTTCAATGATGAAATTTTAAAAGAAATTAAACTAAGAATAATGCTAATGGAAAGAGACTAATGAAATGATGAACAAGAAAGAACTGCCAATCTTCACAGAACATTGAAAGTTAAAAATTCTACCAAATGTTCCTAAGGCTACCTTGTGACCGTGCTTTAATCAACTAAAATTTTAAACCATAGAGTGTACTTTCTCCTGTACCTGTTCTTGGTTGCGAACCTTTTCTTTTCCGTTGTGTTATGTCGCATCGAGGACGATGCTTTCTTAAGGGGAGGAGAATGTAATGCCCAACCTACATCGGATTCTTTTTTTTCTACTCCGCCTCCACTGCCACCTGTGGCCTCCTCCCAACCACCCACCTGCAAGGAATTTTTAGGTGGCCACACCATTGTCCTTGCTGAGAGTTCACGGTGGAGTCATTTTTTCTTCACCATAATCTCTTCTTGGATCCTCCTTCAATGCATACAGGTGGGTGTGGGTCTCAAAAATCATGTGGTGTGGGTTTGTGCAGTCTTTGTAGCCGAAGTATCCGTGGAGCGTTGAATCCGAAATTCTCACGGAGGGCCGTGAGGAAGATTTGGGTGTTTCAGAGGAAGTTTGCAGTAGCTGCAGAATGGGGTCGAGAGTAAACTTATCTCGTAAAATCGGTGGCCTCCAGAGAGAGAGTAAGTGTGATGCAACTGCACAGGTGAGCCCAAGGAGCCAGTGGTGTGGTGATCCTGATGTTGCAGTTGCCGCACGCAACCACGGTCGTGATCGGATCGTTGTTGCAAAATCTTGCACCGTAGTAGAAGAAGAACGAGATAAAGTTTTAGTTGAGTTGTCTTGCCTTTTCATTTTGGAAAGTCACTTCCATCCAGCATGCGCTTGGTGTGGTTTCCAGTCACACGAGGAACTGAAAAAGGGAGGCAAGGAAGTGGTGTTAGTGTTTGTGGCGGCAGGACCTCAGACGGCCATGGAAGGACTTTGGGTTCTATCCCAAACAATGATAATATTCCCTTTGAAGTCGATGGCCCTGACTTCAGCATTTTTGGAAATGGAATTGGATCTTTGCAAAACCCTTCTGAAAATATGGGCAGTGGTAGATCTCGAGCGCCAATTTACTTGCTGACACAGCTCGAAAGTCCTTTTCTAGCCATCCGAGCGAGAGTTTTTGTTCACAGAGATCTCGGGTGGAAGATTTTTTTTTTTTAGACGTGGGGTGCCCCGTGTCCCCTGTTAGGGCCACGTCCTTGCTACAGATGCACTAGTTTCCACTTGTCTGCTCCAAGTTGAAGTGTTGAGATTTTTTTTTGGGGGACGTGGATGGGGTGAAATTACTGTGTGTGGATTATTGAGAAAGAAGATTCCTTGAATGCATGCTGCTAAAAACTCTACTCATGAGCATCCACATTTTGAGCCTATGATGATGATCATACCCAGACATCTCCTATAGTAAGTTTCGTGGCGAAAATGTCTTGAAAGATGAAGGTTATTCAAGCAGGATATTGCCTTATTTGGATTTAACAAGATATGCCTGAAGCTTGTACTCCAAAATCGGTTATGTGAAGCCGCTAATGGAAGTATTACCGTGATGATGAAATTTATTTACCACCAATTCTCATTGAGATACTTACTTGTTTTCGATGTAACTCATGGAAGAGAACCTCATAGAGGCCGATCTGTTTCATATCAGAATATTCATGAAACACAATTTTCTCTGCTATTATATGAGCTGCTTCAACAAGTCACTAAGTTGGCAGGCATAAAGGTCTCTGTTGGAATTATCATCACCTTACAAGCTACAGCTGTAATGTTTGCACCGAGAGTTTGATGTTGTCCCCAAATCTGATGAAGGAAAAGGATTGTGTATCAATACGGTAGATGCCTTTCAGAACCAGGAGCGATGTAATCATTATGTCTTGTGTCCGAGCTTCAAACCATGGTCGGTGTTTAGCTTTCTAGCACAAGTGCTCTCGGACTGAGTGGTAAGCAGTTCGACTCTCACCCCCAAAGCTGCATTGAAGCAATCTAGTGTTTGGACAGCCACCTATTGCATTCTTCTAGTCGTGCCTTCAAAAGGGAATCCTGGTGTGGTATATTGCAAGAAAAGACCAGTGAAGCAGAGGATAAAGCGGAGGGCGTGTGGCTGTAGCAGTCCTTGCTGGATGTTCACGACTGGTGGATGCGTTAAAACAGGCAAGATAGACTAACCATATACATAATATGCTAGTATCTAATAAACCTCTTGAAATGAAACTTTTTCTTTCTAGAAATTGGTTTAAATCTGTGATTTTGTGGATTTGTGTTCAGTATATGGTTAACAGTTTGTTACTTCTGGATTTTCCTCTGTTGGTTGTTCTTGTTGACGTGATCAAACCCTTTTATATATAAAAAAACAAAGGTTCTCAGTGTATGCTTCGATTGATCATATAAATATATATATATATATATATATATATATATATATATATATAATATATATTACTTCCTTCTGCAAAAATGTCGTTGTTTCTTTTGTGAACCTGGGTATGTAATCGCCCCTAGAACGTTGCAGCTTTGACTAGTATTGGGTTCCTTTATGTTGTTGCCCTAGAGGAAAATATACAGTTAAATTATTATTATTTTTTTTTTTATGATAAGCGTGATTATGCACTTCGTGTATTGTGCAAATTATTAGGGCATTTGGAAATTAGAAGTTCAATATATATGCTTGTTAAGAAGGAAGTTTTGGACCGAAAATATGTCCTGGGTTGATAGAAGGGCATAAATTATTGATAGAACCCCATTTGATTCTACTCTTTCTATGAGTAAAATTTGATAAAATTAATGACCTTTATGGTGTTAAGATATGGTATGTTGATGATCCTTGTGTGATCGATTTAATTATGTATAGACATAATGCCTTGATGGAGTAAGGTAATATCTTTCACGGTTCGTGAAAGTTAAGGTTTTCATCAACTGCTTAAGGTAACATGAAGTTCCTTAATTTAGTCAAACTTGTTTTGTACTTCCTTCTTGATGAGTGACCTTTCATTACAAATTTAGAATGATTGTGATGGAAGGTCGTGAATATATTTTGTTGTCTAAAAAGGGAAAAGAAGCTATGGAATAGTTTGTTTATGTATCGAACGTAATAATTGTAATTACATCGTTATAGAAGTTCATTATTGGAGGATATCTATCTTCAATGGTATATTATGTGTTTAATCACTGCATAGGTTACCATAAACTTAGTGATGAGATGTAAATTAAGGAGAGTTGAGAGACCTTTTTTTTTTTGTATACATCGTTTATGATATTAGGAAGTGAGTTGATGTCGGAAAATTTCAACCAAGTCTAGATTCATGGCTATGTTCCTCTAACGGAGGGTTATAAATCTAAAGTATTATGAAAATTGCAAGGATGTGTTTAGAATGCTAGATTGCCTACTCAACTTGGGTATTAATGAGGCTTGTCACTATTCCAGCCTTGGTTATGTTCAGTAGGTAGGCTGTTAGACAATGCCTATTCCGGACATTCTTATCGTCCTTTCCACTCATCCTTATTAGCTATGAAGTCACTTATTACCTAAGATATAATGGTTGTGGGTTTGAATATAAGATTTTCATCCTTTAAACCTTTTTGATTACATGATGGAACTTTGTTATTACCCTCGTTGTTCGTTTCTAGCCTATTAGGCCTATGGCCCTACGGAACGATTCCAAAACTATATTCTTTTTGGCAACTAAGATCGGGTCTGGTTTTTATCTTTTGACTTCACCTTGAGAATGTGGATTGATGGGTTACACTTTAGATTTCAATCACGTAATCTACGGGATTACATGATTGAAATCCTAATACTCTCAACTCTTGTGTCTAATCATTTAAATTTCATAGTCTTGCGTATTTGGTTGTCAAACTTTTGTAGTTTTCGAGGTATTTTTCATAACTAAAATTTATGGATTTCTTCTTAGTTGATATGTTGAAAATTATATCTTGTTTCAAAAGGTTGTTAGAGGTTAGAACTTGATCCATTTCTTGAAATAGAATGTTACCTTTCATGGTATTGTTAGCTAGTAGCTTATTGTTGCTATGTATAGTCTTATCTTGCTCAGTTCTCGCGAACTGACTCAGGTTATTAATTGTTGCAGATGGCTTATGTGGTTAGATGATGGAAGAACTTGTAGATTATTGCATCAATCTTGGTTATGATGTTCCTTTGTACGAATGTATTATGTTATAAAAATTTGGAAAGGGCCTTTGGACATTTTAGAAGAAGGGTCAGTGCCTTAGTAAATGTATTGTAGAGTATTGTTGTTGTAACTGTTGAAACTTTGGTTTGTTTGGTTATCACGTGAAAGATGAAATTTGATTACCGCTTGGTTACGGGATATTCTAGTGTATTTTAATCCTTAGAATAGTAGCGGGGCATGTCCCATGTTATTACTCTCTTGCTCCCTAGTCATGGTTCAATAGAGATGGTATGTCCCTTTGATTTGTGCATCATGTTGGAATGAATTGATATAACCTTGTTTTGTTTCGCAAACGAGTACTGTTAAACTTTGCTCTTGAGTTAAAATGTTGAGTTGTAAATCCTCCTAAGGCTTAGTAGCAATGAGTTTGTAAGCACTATAAAGTGAGCTGGATAGTCCTGATAAAAGTTAAACTAAAATTTATATATATGAATATATTAATGTAGATGTGATCTACTAGATAACCTTTGAGACCTGGAACAATCAAGAGGAAACTATCTTTTGTAATGAAATATGATTACTCATTTTTTTTTTTTTTTTTTGCCCAAACTAATAAACATTATCCTTTTACGGTGAAACCTTAAATGATCTCATGGTGAAATCAATGGTTAGATTTTAGAAGATGATAGGATTTAATAAGTAGGAAGGAAATTGATTAATAAAACCTTAAATATCTCTCTATCGTTTGAAATGTCCTCCTTTGTCAAACTTAATTAAGTAAAGTCTAGATGGAACATTTAACCAATCTTGATAAACTCTTAACCTCAATAAAAGACTGATAGTAAACAATGTGACCCTGAAGCTAAATTCTGTTGTCCTGTTCTGTTAACCCTTGCCTTGATTCATGGTGATATTTCTTAAGCAAGGTCAAAATTTGATCCTTAAACAAGAAGGTTATTGTTATGAACCCTAAGCGGTACTTTCCACTCAATCGGAGCTTATGCCTTCATCCATGCAATAGAAGTGTGGAACATGTGTTAGTGGCTTGAGTAAGATTAATTAACCTTGTAAGAAATGGAAAATGTTCTAAAATCAAATGAATAAAAAGCTTTGGACATAAAATTGATGATCCTAGTTTAGAAAGCTTGGCCTTAAGCTATTTAGTCAATAGTTGAAAAGAAAGAAGTTCCCTTGTGAAAAGAATTGTGTGAATCATTACATGAAATTTTACAAGAACGTAAGTTAAGAATTAAGAGACATTTTAGTAAACAAGAAAATTTAACAAGAATTTTCTCATGGGATGCCCTAAATGTAAGTGTGTCATGTGGTTGGATCCCAATAATGACTGAATATTTAAGAGCTTTGTTGATAAAGAAATATGATGGAGGAATCCCATCTCGAGGAGGAAATGCGAGATGTTGATGAATGTTGTTGTTGCCCAAGAGAAGGAATATAACACAAGAAGTAGGGTTGTCAAAGGGACAAGGCCTCATGTCAAGCCAAATACTCCATTGATTTCAAATATTCCTAAAGAGGCTCCTAAGAAAGATGCATCTGTCAAGGGCCTCGCTTCCCCAAAAAAAACTCATACCCCTCCTCATGCCCAAGCTATCAAAAGTCATGTGCCATCTAATGAGTCTATCAACCTTCCTTCCAATGCCGCCTTGAAAAATTTGATCCCTTATGATATTTCCCAAGTCTTGAGTCAAATCAAGATCTCGGTTCCCAATTTTTGAGTTTTTAGGATCCCCGAGCACAAGAATAGGGCATTAGAGTATTTTAGATTGAAAGAAGAGAAGATTGCCTCGGGCGTAAATGTAAATATTGTGGAGACTCATCCAATCATTGAAGAACTAGAAGCACCACCATCATCGAAGATCTAGATAAACCATCCGAGGTTTATCTCGGGAAAATCCTTGGTAGATTCTCAGCTGAATGTGGATCTATTCTTCACCACTCTTATAATTAAGAATAAATTGCTGCATAATTGTATGTTTGATTTGGGGGCATCATGCAATGTTATGCCTCTCGAAGTTATGAATGAATTGAATATCAAAGTAACAATGAACCGCATATGGGAAGTGCACTACCATGGATTCTAGAGAGGTGCCAATGGTGGTATGTGTGAAGGGTCTAGTGGTACAATTTGCACCATATCCAGGAAGGAATTTGAAGCTTGATGTAGTTATTGTTGTTGCCTTTGCCAAGTGGGGTATTTTGTTTTCTAGATAGTGGGCTGCAAGTGCTTTGGTGGGAGTGTTCAAATGGATATTTCCTATGCCACCATCCTAATTGAGGGAAGCCTTGTCAAGTTTTATGGGAAAAAGAAGATGTTACACCTTCTTGAAGATCCCAACAATGCATCTTATGAAGTATTGTACACAAGTGTTGATGTTGATAATTTTGTAGGTTTTGCTTTGATGGAAAAGAGCACAAGATTGAAGAATGCAAGTGTCTTGAACAGAGGCTCTCCATGGACTTTATTGTTTGATGGAGCTTGCTCCAAGTTTGGAAATGGTGCTGGTGTTGTTCTAATCTCTCCAGGCTAGGAAAAGTTTTTCTTTTCTTTCAAACTCAACTTTGAGTGCACTAATAACATTGCTGAAGTATGAGGCACTCTTTGTTAGGTCTTAGGATTGCTTAGAAATATGGTGTTAGACACATCATTGTGAAATGAGATTCATAATTGATTGTAAAGCAAGTCAGAAAACTATATGCCAAAAAAATCAGCGAATGAAACAATACAAGCATGCAGTTTGGGATTTCATTCAGATGTTTGATTCATTCAACATTGTGCATCATGATAGGAAGTTCAATGATTTGGTAGAAAAACTTTCAGTATTAGGATCTCAGTTTGATAATTTTTTAGTGTCCCCATATTGTGAATATGATGTTGATGTGTTAACAAGGCCATCTGTACTTGAAAATACTAAGCATTGGCGGGTTTTTGGTGATGATACTTAGGTTAGAAGATTTCTATAGAATAAAGGAGAGTTTTCTAATCAAAATATTGATTAGGGAGCCAATGGTGTGCGTAACAGCAGGTAAAGATACCTTGTTTGGAAAAGACATCATCCAACTAAAGACTAACACCATTCCTCGAGGGCTGGTTTCTCTTGAGTCCAATTTCAATAATGTTGATTGCATTATTAAAAATGCATGGCAGCCTCAATGGATGTTGAGGATCATGACCTTGACACAATGGAGAAACCAAGGAAGATTTGGTTAGGCAACAATCTCAGCAAGGAGGAGAAGCATTCCTACATCCAATTGATGAAAAGGTATTAAGATTGCATGTCTTGGACTTATTTTGAGCTGAATGCATAGAGAGAGGATCTATTTCAACATGATATTCCCTCGTAATCTAATGCAAAACCATTCGAGGCAGAAGTAAAGGCCAATCAATCCGCTTCTATCTCTAAAAATGCAAGAGGAATTGAATAAACTAAGGAATGGAGGGATTTTTAGCCCATAAGGTATTCCTCCTGGGTTGCAAACCTAGTACTAGTTAGAAAGAAGAATGGTGACATCAGCCTATGTGTGGATTTCAAAAATTTGAACATAGCATCAATTAAGGATGATTATCATTAGCAAACATGGAAAATGTGATGCAACTAGTGACTGGTTCTGAGCTACTTTCTACCTCGATGGTTTCTCTTGTTATAAACAAGTTGTGGTGAAGGAATTAGAAAGGATCATGACAACCTTTACTACTCGTTGGGGAACTTATGTATATGTCAGGATGCCCTTTGGACTGATGAATGTTGGAGTAACTTTTCAAAGAGCAATGGATGTTGCTTTTGTCTGGTTACATCAATGATTTTATTATTGTCTACCAAGATGATGTAATTATGTTCTCTAGAAAGAGAAGTGATCATTTGCAAGCACTTGGAGAAAATGTTGATAAGATGTAGAGAATATGGCATTTCACTCAATCCAAAGAAGTGCCATTTTGGAGTGCAAAAGGAAAAATTGCTTGGTCACATTGTGTCACAAGAGGGGGTGATGATTGATCTAGAAAGGGTAGAGGCCATCAACAAGGTTCCAATCCCAAGAACCAAGAAAGGAATTCAGTCCTTCTTTGGGTAGATAAACTTCATCAGAAGATTTATATCAAACTTTTCTCAGTTGAACATTCCAATTACTTCCATGTTAAAGAAGGACCAAGTCATCAAGTAGGAGGAGGATTCCATTCAAAATTTCAATGGGATTAAAGAGGCATTAAAACATGCACCTGTTCTAGCAGCTCTAGATTATAAGAAGCATTTTCAACTATTTTCTTTGCTTCAGAGAACACTATTACATCTATCCTGTTGCAGAAAGATGATGAAGGGGCTAAGAGGCCAATTGCCTTTTTCAATAAGGCATTGTAGGGGGCTGAGATGAAATACACTATTATGGAGAAACAAGCATTTTCCTTAGTAAAAGCAACAAAGGTTTTCAGGCCTTACATTTTGAGTTCTAAGATTTTTGCTTATGTTCCCCACACCATGGTGAAAGACATCTTATCAGAGATGGAAGTCTCAAGCAAAAGATGTAGATGGGTGAACAAGTTGCAAGAATATGACATGGATATCCAAACCAAAAATCTAGTGAGAGTTTTGGGCTTGGCTAAGCTTATGGATGAGAGAAACTTGCAAACTGATGAGGTGAATGATGTAGGAGAAGGAAGGGTAGATGTCTTTGAAAAACTAATGACTTATGAGTGGTACAAGGATGTGATTTTTTATCTCAGACTTTTATACTGCCCTGAGTATTTGAGTAAGAACCGAAAAGGGACCTTAAGTTGTCTTCCTTGAAATATGTCATTACTTATTATGGGTTATCTTGGAAGAGCCTTTAGGGAGTCCTCTTAAGGTGCATTATTGAAGATGAAGCCGCCAAGATAATTACTAATCTCCATGGAGGATTTTGTGGGGGGCATTTCACTAGAAGGGTGACAACACACAAGATCCTAAGGGCTCATTATTGGTGGCCAAATCTCTTCAAGGATGTAACTCTTTTAGTTAGAATATGTGAGATTTGTCAGCCGTATCTCTAGAAGACTGAAATCTTTAGGCTCCCTTCTTTCGTAGCTCCGTATCAATTGAAGCTTCATTCAAGAAATGGGGAATGGATTTCATTGGTGAGATTTCAGACCCTTCAAGTGCTGGCCATAAGTGGATTCTTGTAGCCACATATTACTTCACCAAATGGGTGGAGGTAATCCCCACAAAAAGGCAACACACTAAATTTTCATGGACTTCATGTTGAACCATATCATTTGCAGGTTTGGGGTGCAAGTCAAAATTGTTGCTGATAATGCCATGAACTTTAGATATAAACCCTTGGTGGCAATGTGCAAAGAATATAAGATCAATTTGACATATGCTTCTAATTAAAATCCCCAAGGAAATGGACAAGCTGAGTCCAGTAATAAAAATTTGTTGAAGATTATTAGAAGAACCTTGGAGCTGAACAAGAGAAAATGGGGTGAGCAATTGAAGTTTGTTGTCTAGGAAGACCGAATTACTATTAAAAGAGCCACTGGAAAGATTCCATTTGAGTTTGTGTATGGAACTCAGGCCACATTACTGTGCATATGCAATTATCCTCATATCAGTTCATGGAACAAATGGAAGATCAAGAAGTAAGTTCATATGATGCCCACATTAACAAGATTGTTGAACTTGATGAACAAAGGAGGGCATCCCACCAAAGGTATGTAAAGTTTAGAGAGAAGTTGAAGATGTTGTTCCACAAGAAGGTCACCCCAAGATATTTCAATATTGGATATCTTGTGCTGTTATGGGATAGTAGGCATGAAGATAAGGGAAAACATGGAAAATTCGATGTAGTATGGATGGGCCTTTACTTCATTGATATTAGAATTCATGAACATACCTTCTTCTGAAGCACTTGGATGGGGAATTTCTCGAATTTCCTGTTAATGGCAAGCATTTGAAACATTTCTTGGATTGATTCCCTAGAATCAAGGTGAGCATCATCTGTACAGTGTATAGTTTGTTGTTTTGTTTTCTGTCTTTCATGTTTTTTGTTCATTCTCGACCCCTCGTGGCCTCTGCTTTTGTTGGTTTCTTGGTTCATTTTAAGGGATGGTTCTCGGGTTTTGTGCTCTGTGCTGACTCCTTTTCCCAATGGATATTTTTGGCACTTGGTCTACCTTTGTTCTTGTGGCACTCATAGGGAGTGCCCATCCTCGAGTCGAGCCGATGTTGGTGCTCAAAATAGTCTCACCCCATTTTCCCATTTAAAAATCTATTGAGTTATGGCCTCTACCATATTTTATCCCCCTCCCGTGTTGTGCCCGAGGTCTCTTCCTTCCTTTTTTTCCATAACCAATCCTTCTTGGGACGATGATCACGTATGGATCCATAATTGTTTCCTCATTTCTCTGTTCATCTGAAAAGGTCTATATTTGGGTGTAAAAACTTGGGCTATGCCGTTCTTTCCATTTTCTACGCTTGGGATTTTTGTCCTTGTCATTTTTTCCTAGATACTTAAAGAAAAATTGATGGATGTAGCTTGGAGGAATGTATTTAAGCCTTGTAACATTTATGAATTCTTCGTCCTTTGAGAAATTTTAATCTTTGGGATCAAATGGTCATTTTTATACATTTTACGGCTTAACGGGTGTTTATCCCGATGAAATGTACATCCTTACATCAACAGAAACATTGCTTCTTTTGGTTGGACATGGCTCAAAACCCAATGGGGCACTCATAAATGTATTGATCGGCTTGACCCAAAAATTTTCCACGTGGAGGAACGATGCTCATTTGAAGATTTTATTTTTGGTTTGGCCTTGGAGTTGTGCTGGGAGGACACGTGGAGGTTTCCGCTGCTTTTCCCAGACTTAGACAAATTTTTATGCAGCTGGTATAGTTTGGTGAAACAGGGACACATGGTGAGCCCGTGCTCATTCAGAGTCTTCACTCTTGGGCACCATTTTGAAATTGTGCCATGAAGACATGTGGAGGTTTCCACCGGGTCTTCCCATACTTAGTATTTTTTCAAAAGGTTTTGAGAGGCCTGGGACACATGGTGAGCCCACGCTCATTCAAGATCTCAATTTTGGAGACCATCTCAAGATGCGCCATTGTGATGCGTGGAGTTTGAAAATTCAAAAGATGGGGAAGTGGACTATGGGGGCAATTTTGATTTTTGCCTCTTAAGGATTAAAGTATCAAAATGGCCCACAAGCCCGAAATAGCAAAAGGGAGGTCCAAAGTTGGCTTTGAAAAGTAAAAGGTGCGGGGAAGTGGACCATCAAAGGCAACTTAGGTTTTTGCCTCTTATTATCGAAAGGATTAAAATATCAAAATAGCCCATGCACCCGTGAAAGAATAGTCAAAATATTTCCCTGGTTAATGGCAGAGGTGTGGACTTCTGGGGGAAATTTGGAAAATTTTCCTTTTATGGAGAAGGGAGTTAAAAGTAAAAAGGAAGCGTGTTTCTGCTAGGACCCACATCAGAGACTAGAAGCTGAAGGGCACAGTTGGGGGGAAACTTGGATAATTTTCCTATTTCCAAAAAGGAGTTGAAATAGCAAAATTTGGCCGTGGTTCCTTTGGGACCCACCTTAGGACACGTGTCAGGCTCATTTCTCAAGGGTGGAGGCATGGAGCAAAATGTGAAAATTTTACATTTTTCCAAAAGTTGTAAAAGGAAAAAGGAAAACACATGCCCATTTTAAAATGGATCTCCCACATGGACGGTCCAAATTCAAAATAGAAATCAATGACAATTGTGCATCTGTATCTGATTTTTCTACCATTTTCACTCCAGAGCTCCTGGGGATGCGTATTCTTATGGTTTTTTATCATTTCTTGGAGTCTCCTGCATGCCAAATGAAGAGGAACATTAATCTAGTATCCTGGTTTGGTGGGAAGGTCTATAAATGTCTCTCACCATTAATATGCAATCATTGTCGATTCGCCCAATTTTTCTTTTCAATTTTTCTATTTTCCGTCATAACTTCATTAAAAAATATCAAAATCAAATACTTATTTTTCTGAATGTGTATAGAATTTATCCATGATTGGGATGGTATAGGTTATATCACATTCTAGAAAGTGAAACAAAAGTTGCAAAGATTAAATGTAGACATGAATATTAATGGAGAAAAAGTGTCTTAAAGGCCTAATATTAGTAAAAAAATATATAAAATGATATTTATCATATTCTAGTCACTTTAAAATTAATATTTATATGAAGCTAATAGCATCCCCTACGTGATGGTACCAATTTTGTGACATGTTTTCAATTTTTCGGCATCGTTCAAGTTCACAACAGAGAATTTTGATGTTTTTGGCCTTTCACACACCATAATGACCTCCCAAAGCTTAGGTTCAGGAAAAATAGATATTTTCTGAGCCTTGAGGGTCGGATTTGATGATACATGTAGGACCGCAATCATTGTTGTAAATTGACCTATATTAAAATATCCACGATCACGGTTATTAAAATCATATTTACATGAATCCGAACATTCAATTCACCATGTGATTTTATTCTCTGACATGACTGTATGAATTTATGTGAAAATGTTTCCACCTTATGCACTTTTTCTTGTCATCAAAAACTTTTTAATTGTTTTTAAGGTGCCTGTATCATTTGGAGTTTTCCTACATCGATTGAAACATCATGGGAGACAAGAAAAAAAGTTTTAAAAGGAAATTAATAAGTAAAAAATGGAGGAATTAGAGGCAAAAATATTGCAAGATTGTGATCAAATGTGGAAACTTCGTGAATAATGAAGAGGTTCATCTTCAACCCATACTATTATAAGCAATGAGGAACCAGGTAATGCTTTTACTATTAATGTTGAAGATGAATAAAATACTCATGATGAAGATGAATTAAATACTCGTGTTGTATTTGATGTTGAAATTGAAGGAGAAAATGAAAATGTGAATCTAGAAATTCATTTTGAAACCGTAGACAACAAATTTTTTTTTAAAACACCTCCTAGGATTTTACAAAAGAGACCTAATTACTTTATTGAAATTGATGAAATTTTTTTGAAACCAAATTGTCCGATAAACTTACTAAATGCAAAATGAGAAGAAAATGCACTAAAATTCTAGATAATCATTTTCAAATTTTAAACGACTCCCAAAGATGATAGTTGTTGGTTAGTTTGATGAAATTGAATAAAATGAGACCTATATTAAACACCTTAGGATTGATGACATCTAATATAAGTGCTCAAACCTTTGCAATTTTTGATAACCTATATGATGCATATCATACTCGTTGGTATAAAGAGATGCAAAAAGGATAGTAATGTCATGCGTCATGTACTTATTCTTCGGTGTTGTAAGAGAATAAACAAAAAAAAAGTGTTTGATTAGGAAAACAAGCCGAATGTTGAAAGTTAATAAAAACTCTAAAGAAAGGAATTTTAATTCATAATATCCTTCAATCATCCAATAACACTGATTTTTGCGTATTTTCTACTAGAGCACCACGTAAAGACAAAGATATATCGAGATGCTATAAGAGAATTTGTTGTTTGATTTATGCATGGTAACACTAGAGTTTCACCTAATACAAGAGATGTTGTAAAATAGAGAGTTGGTTCTACTAATCATGAACCATATCCGAAGCGTTTTTAGATATGGCTCAAACTCAATTTTTCATAAGTTTGAAGAGGAACATTCAGAAATTAAAATTAGTAAACATTTGTTTGAAATGTTGAAACCATTTTTTGTGAAAATCAATCATGCTCGCACCACTTGTTGTATGCATCATGTTGAATTTTTGATGCATTATGATAATTTTCGACGTATTTTTGTTCTTAGTTGCATTTTGAAACTATGTTACAAGAATGTGGTGTTAAAGTTCCACCAATATCTTCTAGGGATTTCATTCCTACAATATTTTGTGAAAGAGAAGTTGGAAAAAAATTATATAGTCAGGATTGTTTAGATTAAATTTTTGGTACGTGCATCAGATTACCGAAATTGGAAAGTTGTATCCATGAGAAAATTGGAGGTGCAATAGGAAATAAGGTATTTTATTTTAATAAATATAAATTAGTATCATACCAATTAAAAAATGCAAAGGAGTCTAAACATTGTGATCTAGCTAAAAAACATAATTTTTTTTTCATTTTAAAAAAATTTAAAGATGAAATTGTTTATGAGTATGTTAGGCATACACACGAGCTCCATCATTATTTGATAAATTCAAGATATGAAATGACACATTTCCTATTAGTACTATTTTTTTAGTGGTTGATTTTGCAGAGAATTACACATTACAAATAGAAATGGAGGTTCAATCACAATATTTCAACTCATTACAAGATGCCATTTTTGTGCATATAAAATTTATACATTCTCCGACAATGAAAGAGAATGATCGATTTTTTTAAAGAGAGGAATAGTTTTATGTTAGTGATGATCACTCATTCTACTAAATTATTACAGGGTGTTGCTAACTATTTTCCCCCGAGAAAAAATTAGCCAACCTAGGCCAACATCGGGCCGAATGAGCAAAAATCGGTAAAATTGTGTTGATTCTAAAAAAATCCCCATACTTAGTTCCATCACATCTAAGATGTGAAAATTCAAATAAATCCAAAATGTATCCTTGGAGATTAAAATTTACATTTTGGGCCTTGCAAGGGCACTAGCAAAAATAAACAGCTCAAGCTACTCGACGAGTAGCTCAACAATTTGGAAGTTTGTTATAAGGGGAGAGAGCTAGTGGTGACTCGTCGAGTAGCTCGGTGAGCTACTTGGAAAATATGAGTTATGTTAGGGATTCGGTGGGCCGGGTCGTCCATTGTGAGAGTGTGAGGAGCTTGTGGATCGTTGAGTTAGGGATTCGAGACAACATTACATGAAAAAAAAATTTAGGAGTGGAGCCCATAAGCATAAATGTATATGATCTCGGGTGAAGGAATTTAAAATGATAGATGTTAAAAATGTATGGATCACCATGGGAGTTTGGGTTCAAGTTGAAAACACATTGGAAGCTCATGAATCGACTAATCTATGTTTTCCAAAACAAGGTGGATGATTCGGAAAGAAAAATTCAAAGACTATGTTGGCTAATGCATGAATGATAGTATGGAGTCAACAAGGATAGTTGGAGCCAGTACTGAGAAAATGCATGATAAGGAATTAAGAGGGCCAATCCACATTAATCTTAAGAGCTCACTACAATGAGGCATGGAGTCTAGGAGCCAAGTTGAGGTTGCGGTAATGTGACCGAACCCAAAGGAATGGTGAAAACAAACTCATGATCAAGCTAAGTGGTAGTTGGAGAAGGAATGACAAAAATCGAAGAAAAACAACTCGAATGGGGTCGGGCAACTTACTTCGAGTTAAGGGAAATGGCCTTTTGAAGCTTAGGTGAGAATGTTTTTGTGGTCGAACAACAGAGAAGATTCGAAAGAAGTAAAAGATGAAAGTCCTAAATTTTCAGACTTCATGAGTTCATGTTTTCAGTGTTTGGGTGAATTTTTGTTCGGAGTAGGCAAGGTAGAGAGGTCGGTTCCGATATCGTAGACCCTGAAATGCGTGGAGTCCAAAACTTCAAAATAGGTCAACATGGGGATTTGTTTGGGTTTTGGGAACTGAGGTCTTAGGGGTCATGGCATGTAAAACCCAAAGTGGACATGGCCAAAAATATGAAATGTTAAATCGTTAAGGTTTTGAAAACCATGCAAATTCCCGCGTAAAACAAACAATAGGCTTCTAGGTGGAGCTTGATCACAGAGCCAATACACAGGTGGAGGGTTGGTGAGGATCACTAGAAATCATACCATTCAAAGATGTGAAAGGGATTTGGCATGTTGAGAGATGATGGTGTTGAATGCATAGCTTAGCGATAGGGAAAGGAAAACCAGCTCGGTGGTAGGGCATACTAGCTCGATGGGTTAGGAAGAGAGATTGATGGAGCTTGAGAGAAATAAAAACCTAAATCATACTCAAACTTCCAAACCATACAACTTTTTAAATTTTGATCCAAATGCAACAAAATTTTACTTTTAAGAAAGGTAATCCAATGTAGAATCCAATGATGAGGGAAAAATGCAAAGACTAGTTGGGTAGATGAAGTTACAAGCCAAGAACCAACCAGGATAAAATAATGATATCTTGTTCCCTACTTCACCAATCTTTACAAAATCAAAGTCATTGGAAAGTTAATTTCGGGGTCTAGAGTATGAAAACATCAATTTAAGATTTTGGGGTTTTGGACCTCTTAAAAAGAGAGAAATGTAGTGGTTGGTTATGGTATTTAATGGAGGTTGGTTAAAATTTGGGTCATGATGAAGATACAGAGCTAGACTAGACCAGAGGTGCAATCACAACAGATTTCTTCAAGGACAAGGCACGCCATTAATGAAAGAAAATATTTTAGAGATCTAAAGGAACTCATTTAAGGATTAAACAATGATTTTTGGAGGATTTTAGGGAAAATTTGAGATTTTGTTTTCTCTCTCTTTACAAATCTTCTACTATAAACTGTAATGAGGGGGTTAGTTCTAAACGTTTGATTTTTAACCTTTTCCCCTTCCTTCTTTCTTTATCTCGTAAGGAAATTTATGGAGCTCAAAACTTCTAGTGAATTTTTAATGCGCTTTTATGCCTCTTGCTCTTGTAATGCATTTTTCTACTTTTGGAATAATAAAACAAACCTGTGGATGTTTAATAACCTTTTTTTGTTATTGTGTTCTTTCTAACCTCACATTGTAATCTGGTTATCTGTGCATTTTCTAATTTCTATTACATATTTTAATTGGTTATGTTTAATGCTAAATAGAATTGTGATATTGTTTTGATATGTGGTGTTCAATCATTCTCTTCAACCTTTTTCATTTTCATTTCCATGTAAGGTAGATTATTCAACATTCCTTATTGGTGCATCACCTCTAGTAGATTAGGTTTACTTTCATTCAATCCTCTTATTTCTATCTCCTTGGAAAATTTAGAGTAGGATTTAAATAAGTTTCTCTAAAATTGGTGAGTGGTGATAGATTTAGGAATAGGAAGATAACTTTTTCCAAAGAGCTTTCCCAATTGCAAAGTCACACACTTTGGGAAAAGCTCCATGTTATGTAATAACACCGACTGTCTCAATCCTTAAAATTGCAAAAAAAGGGCTGATGTGATTCCACATAAAATGTTTTGGCACACCCTTGGGACTAGAAGTCATTATAGGATCTTTGAGGGTTCTTTCAAGAAGTTTGGATTTCATACTTAGTAGATTTTAAATTTTAGACCTTTCACCTCCAGGGAAGAGTTTCGAAATAAAATTCCAAAGGGTTTTCATTCTAAAAATAAGTCAAAATTTAACCAGTTGGTAGATCGGGACTAAAATTCAAAAGGGTATTTTTATATTTTTAAATTTTCACTTTTGAAATTTTGGAGTTTTTTCCATTTCAGAATTTTGGGTTTCGTGATTTTGAACATTCTAAAATTTAGGGATTTCAAGTTTTGTGTGTCCTTTAATTTCAGATCTTTTGAATTTAGGACTTTGAATGTCTTTTACTTTTAGATTTCGGGTTTCCTTCATTTCATAGTTTCATAGTTTTTCAAGTTAGGGATTCTGCATTTTAGGATTTTGGGACCGGTAATTACAGGACAAGTTTAACATCCAAAATCATCTTTCGAGACCTTAAAAGTTTCTTTTCGTTCAATTTTTCAAGATCGGTGTGTGTCCTAATTAACCCCTAACCTTATAAGGCTCATTTCCTAACACATCTAGTGACTCCAAGGGTTAGATTTTAGTAGTGTAGCAACACAGGTTTCCTAAGTACATGAGAAGAGTTTGAAGTAGGTCATTAATCAAGAGAAGAGGGAATATTTGTGTACCTAAAACTATCTCCAAGTAGAGGGAGGAGAGGAAGAATAAAATAAATATCACCATCTCCACCTAATAATACTTTGTCTACACCTCCACCTGGTAGACCCTTCATTTAATCCACTAGGGTTCTAAGGCCAATTAGAATGACACATCGACAACCACCTTAGGGACCACCAAATCCTTTTGTTAATTTCATGGGAAGCAATCCACTTGCCCTAAATGCTCAAAATCCAATCTCGAGTTACAATATTGAAGAACATCCCCTTCTTCAGAGGAAAAAATTATACAACTCCTATTGACCACATCCAAGACATCGCAAATGTGTGTACAATTCACGAAATCAATGAAATGGATGTTGCGGTAAAATTGTTGGCATTCTATTTTAAAGGTAATACTTTGCAATCGTTTTAGGATCTTGAAAAAAGGTATATTCAAAATTGGGATAAATTGTGTTCATCCCTTTGTAATCATTTTGGAGAGAGGGAAGACATCCTGTCTTTATTGGAATAATTGATTTCAATCAAGCAAGCTCTAAAAGAGTAGATGGCAGATTTTAATTTCCATTTTCAATGGACATGGGACATGATTCCAATAGCTTTTAGGAACACTATAAAGGGATATTTCCTTTACTTCGTGAAGGCTATAAATACAAAAATAAATATGATGATCCAATCGATGGGAGGAACCGTGCTTCCAGGGCCTCATGACATAGCTATCAGAGGGGAATTTGTTTTTATTCAAGTAAGTAAGATCACAACAAGGCCACCAATGCCTCTCTATCTAGAAATGGGAACCCTATAACTAGCAAAAACATGAATTAAACCCTATTCTAGGCCCTAGGAATAGAAAGAATAGTGAAGCTTTAACTTCTTCAAAGATTTCCAAAGAACTATAGGAGGTTATGAAGAAACTCTAGAACCTAGGGAATGCATTGGTGACCATTAAGAGGAAGAAAGCTCAAATTTTTTTATCCAATATTGCATGCTTTGGCATAATTCGATGATGGAGGAATTGTACTGGGACCGAAAAAGCCCTTGATGATGACTCTGGGTCATTTAGGGTAAACTTTGTTCTTGATAAGCATTTATGGTATTCTGGGAAATTTTGGGATCATCTCAGAATATTTTCCCTTTTACAAGTATAACGGTGAGAAATCACCCTATGACGGGTTCACATTCATCTGATACTAGCGAGAAATGATAAAAAATGATAACTCATGTTTTATTGGGTCTTGCTATAACTTTTCTATTTTTGGTTTTAATAGGAAGGCCAAGGAGTTCAAAATCAAGGAGAGATTAGTTTTAAATGGGTCAAATGGCATTGAGCTATGAAATATCTCTCCAATTTGCTCATCGAGCAGCTCAGCGAGCTCGTAATACATCAAATATTTTACCCCAAATTAGCTCGATCGAGCTAAATGAAATCAACACATATAGAGCTAGGTGTATTTGCAAAAGTCTCGAGCTATGGCTCAATTCAGGTCACAAATGCATGATAAACAACTAGGGTGGTTGGAAGAAGAGATTGTATCTTGGCACTGAGGAAGGAGAGAGCCTCGAGCACATCGAGCTATGGTTTGGTCAAAGAGCTCAATGTATGGATAAGGAGTTTGACGTAATGCACCGAGCTAAGGAGTTTGATGAATTGATAGGGGAGAAACTCACCTATCCTAGTGAGGCTCAACATGGATTCACATAAGTAAAAACTAATATAACATTGGCTCATACAAATTTTAAGAGATCGCAATAAGGAAGATCTTGGTTGGGGGCTCGTGAGAAGCCAAAATTCACATAACAACCATATTAGAGTTTCGTTTCTTGGTCGGCTCACCGAATTGGAGGAAACGAAGCTCATGATAAATGGAAGAATAGTTTAAGAGATCTCAATGCCATGACTTGTGCAGAGTTAGAGGGGTTCAACTCGGAAACCTAGTTGAATCTAAGTCACTGGTCTACAGAGATGGTGAGTCTGAGCTAGTCTAAAGATTGAATCGGTTTGTAATGTAGGATCCAACTCACCCAATCGAGTTGCACCATGGAGCTTGACTCTATTATAATTAGATATGGAGCCTAAGAGCTCGGTTAGATGAGTCAAGGTGAGTTTGTAAAATGTGAATGCAACTCGAGTCAGAGCATTAAGGTTCAAGGAGCATTGGAGGAGAGTTGAGGTGAGATGAGCTATGAGATGAGAAGAACTCGAGTTGGGTAATTTTAAATATTGTGACCATGGTGGAGATAATGCCTTGGTAAGCCAAGCTAGTAATTTTGCATGGAGGAATTTGGTGAAATGATTACCATGTGGGAATTTTGTTGATGGAAAAAAAAGACAAGGGTGCCACTTCACGGGGATCATGAGAAGCATTGCCATGTGAAGACGTCGAGATGGCAAACCAACGGAGAGTTCTACTCATGGGAGGATTCTAAGTTGATTGTTGATTCACAGGGATTTTCCAGTGAGTTAAAGCATGTTAGAGTGATTGAGTGGTTGTGGATAAGATGGTGAATCATTTGCCAATCTATGAGGAAGTTTGTTGGTAAGACCAAGGAAAATTATGATGGTTGGAGATAATGACGCATCGATGTGACAAGGCTCGCGCAAAGTGTAAAATGTTGTATAAAATGGTGAAATCTATTTTCGTGGTATATCGATCTTGAAAGGAGAACTACTCCATCAATGAGAACATGATCATGATGCTTAAAGGTCTGTACCTAGAAATGATTCAGATGGTGGTTAGATGCATCACCAACCTCGAACTCGGCAATATGAGTTTGACCAATTCAGTCATACCAACATGACCTAGTTCATAGGTTTGAGAAATGGCAGAACTAGAGCCGACTTTCGATTCATGATTAGGAAGGAAAACTAGATGGATAGAGTCGGTAAATGTCTCGATCCATCACCAAGGATAAGGTTGAGTACAAGCCGACCTTAAAGGATATGGACTCAACATTGATGTTCACAACATTGGGGAAGCTCAGAGCGGGTTCTTGCGAGATGACGATTGTGTCAAATAACGTGGAGAGGCTCGGTGTAGATGGAGTGAAAAGGATCTCTAATCACCGAGATGATTCGTGTGTGTAGAGAGCTTGTAAGAGATGCGTCGACCAAGGATGAGATAGAGTAACATGGTAATAAATGCTCATAGGATGAGTTAATTGGAGGATCTCATAATGAGCCAAATTGTAGGCTAAGTCACTTGGTGTTAAGCATTAGAAGTAGTTGAGGAGTTATGTTGCAATAGTACCAATAAGGGAGCATGAAGAGCTTGACTCATAAACCGAGTTAAGAATGAGGTGTGAGTTGCATGAGTTATGGAGATTAAGGTCATTTGGAATGAGGAAGGGGCTCATGGTGAGACACAACTCAACGGGGATGAGTAAATGTTTCTTAGAGTGAAGGTGTTGTAACTCGATGAGTCATGAAGAGTTTTCAAAGCTCTCACAAAATGGTGAGGTGGAACCCACATTTTACAAGGGATTTGAGGAGTTAACATTCGTTGGCCACTTAGTATGGAAAATATTATCTTGCTTGATGAGATATGTGATCAATTCCAAGAGAAAATGATAAGGAGCTCAGTTGGCAAGATGCATGGGAGAATCGATTTGAGGCCAAGTCACTCAAGGCGGTGAGCTTGCAAGAAGAGGTTTTTGAGTCTAGCCATATGAAGGAGATTACTAGGAGGTGCTTGAAGTAGGTTTTGGGTCCATGTGAAGGTGCCAAACTTGGTGGAGTATGGTACGAGGTCTTAAAAGGGATTCATTGAGTGTGATGTGGTGGAATGAGAGGGGTAACCAACTCGATCGACCAACTCGATGAGTTGGCCCTTCTTTCAAAGAATCCCCCTTCAATGCAAACCAACCTTAGGGGGGTCCCACCAAAATTATTAAATTATATTTTTATTAAAATATTTTAATAAAATTATATTTTTATTATTATTAAAATATTTTATTTTAATTAAATGAGTAGATAAGTTCAAACCTTTCATTAATGAGACATGATGGAATGTTCCTAAGTATTGCAACCAATGTTGTAATTAATATAGGCCATCATGTGCCTTCTTTTAGGCCAGAATTTATGATTTCTCCTCTCTTCTCTCACAAATATTTTCTATAAATGTAAGTTGGAAACTCATCCCAAGGGATTAACAAGAGTTATACATGTGACACAAGTTAGACAAGTTAGACAAAATATGTTGCATGTTCTTTCAAGAATCCTCTCTCTTCTACAAGTTATCTTCATGGATTGGGGAACTTTCAAGCCTCTCTTCCAAGATTGTAATGGAAACCATTGCCTCTTTTGAATGTAATGATGCATTGTGCATGTTGATGAAGTAATAAAAGTGTATGTTTTGTGACTACTATAAGTCCTTTCATCATTCTATATACTTCTTTATTCCTTTCTCATGCTTGTAAGTACATTGTCAAGTTCAGCTTATCCATTGCAGTTCTTGGTGTTCTGTGCTTATCTAGTGGTGGAGTTCTTGCATGCATTTGAGTTCTCGCTGCTTTTTCACCCTTCTCAGTTTCAACATTATTCATTGGAAGAATGAAATATTATTTTTCTGATTGAGTTTAACAAAGGGAACAAATGCTTCTTAGTCCATGGTATTTTGTTTACCCTCTCTAAGTTTCAGTAAGGGAATTTGGCTTTTGGTGCATAGCATCATTTTCAATCAACCTATCTCAAAGTCTATCAACACCCTATATTTTGTACATCACCATCCCTAGTACAGTTTTATATCTTGTAAGTCACTTTCCATAAAACCCATTGAAATGTTTGTATAGGTTTAGTTAACTATTTTATTGCACTAGGAATAGTATAACACTTATTTTAGGAAGAGGAAGCTGGCCTTCTACAAAGGTTCACCTCGAGCCAAATTCTCACACTTGAGAGCTAATACCATCTTACCCAATCACATTGAACATCCTACTCACATTCTAGCCATTTCGGGGTGTAATGATTTGGTGATAACAAGTTTTGGCACACTGAGGGTACAAGAGTTGGTGCTTCTCTTCATACTTAAATGAATCAAAGTACTTGATGACTCCATATCTCTAGATTTCATATCTCAATGTTTTAACATATGCGAAGAATTTAGACAAGAGCTTCTATGAGATGAGATGGAAATTATCAACATATCGAGTTATTCTTGTCTCCTCCAAGGAAAATCAGAAGAGGAATTTCATTATCACCAATTGAAGCATCACCTCATAGGATCATTCAACTCTTCCTTACTGCATAAATTTCCTCAACCTAGGAACAATCAACCTCTCATTGGTATGGCAGCCCCTGCAAGGAACTATGTTTTTCCTTCTTTCAATGTAAGAAATCATCTTAAGTTAGCTCAACGTGATCCTATACCTGATGTGGCACTCAAAATTTTTCCCTTTTACATAGGGGAAACTCATATTACTCTGGTGGAACATATTCTTGATATAGCAAGAATTTTCATAGTACATAATATTACATAAGACAATGTTTTAGTCACACTCCTTACCACTTCCTTCAAGGGAAAATCAATTTAGTGGTTTCATGGGTTAGAAATTGGTACAATAACAACTTGGGAAAAGTAGGGAGAGAAGCTCTACAAATATTTTGAAGACAAGAGTGACCATCTGTCACTCATGGAACAACTCACTACCATAAAGAAATCTCCTTACGAATACATGAGTGATTTCAACTTCCAATTCCATAAGACTTGGAATAGAATTTTGTCACTCATAAAAATTCTCCCAATAATGCATTCATGTATTATTTACGAACCTTGAATAACGATGTAGGAATTATGATTTATTCCATAGGAGGGACCAAACTTCCTAATTCATATGAAGTTGTGATAAGAAATGAGAATTATTTGATCCAAACAAGAAATATTAAACCCGAACTATCATTCCTTTGTTTGTTTAACTTTCAAGTAATTAGCCAACAATTTCTCCTATTCTGTTAACTTCTAGCCGACAAGCTATGTCTGTACTAGCTGGTACTGCACCCGCCCCTTCAAAATATTTGGTTGAGGTCAATTCAATAATAAAAACTTTTGGGAATGAACTTGTAACACTCAAGAGGCAATAGTCTCAATATGCTCATCCTTACCAATCTAAAAATCAACAATACTAGGCTAACCACCCACCTTTTCAAGGAAATAATCAATAGAAAAATCAAGTTACCAATGTCAAGCCTCTAAAATTTAGGAATCCTCTTACTTCGAGCTCTTCCATATCCATTGTACCTATAAAAATAATCTAGTTCAAGACTATGAATGGTGTTATCTTTGTTCTCAACCCCATAATCAAAATATTTGTCTGAATGGAGCTCTTAGCCAAGCCCGTATGGTTCAAAGTGTATATACACCTTCCAAGCCAAAAAAAGTTCATCTACGTAGGAAGCAACAAATCAACCATAGGCCCCTGAGGAAACCACTTTGCTAAATTGGAAAGAGAAGGATTTTTATGGGTTGAACACAGATTCTTCATCAGTAGCAGCAAATAATCACTCCAAGAAGAGGGAAATGGAATCCCAACCCTTCTTAAATGATCAAGAATCCAATTTTTACCCTCAGCCACAGTGGTGGTTTCCAACAAAGATGAGGGAAAGAAGTCAACATAAACACATGCTAGTCAAGATCTGCAAGAAATATTGTTCTTCAGGCATCACAGTACCCAACAAGCACTTTCCAAAAGAGGATTATAATGTCTAATGAAATGTCAACAAATTATGAATAGTTCCCTTCAATTCATAGAAAAAATGAAGAAGACTAACTTGAGTGTTACCATGTGATATGCACTCTCGCTTGCTTCTCAAATAAATCTATAAAGCAAGAAGCCCGAAGCAGTTTTTTGCTACATTATGGATCATCAAGTTGTGGGGCAAAAACTACTACAATTTTTTGTCAACCAGAAGGGAAAATTATTCCTAAGGTGAACAAACCACCAATATTTTACATTTCCCGATTATTGGTGATGATTTGGTACATAATTACATGATCAATTCGACACTAGTAGCTCGGTCATGCCCAACCATATATACACCGGTCTCTAGAGGAGTTGTTCGAGATGGATGGTATATCGGTTTAGACGATCGAGACTCATCCAAGCAATCCATCTTACTATCCATACATGTCCCATTTTTCATTCACACAAGATATATCGGTCATTGATCTTCCTCCTCTCTTTGCCTTTTATCTATGATGAGATTTCACTACCAAGATGGGAAGTTAGTTATTAGCATATTGGTCACATACAAATCCTTAGGATTCAATATGGAACTAAAGTGACTATAATGGAAAAACCAATTTGTCAAAATCATGTGGATCCTTATATCACTAGTCCTCTAAATGGGAATTATACCATTCATTATCGAGAGGAGGAAGTTGTTGGTTAGGAACCAACAACTCTTGTGAAATAATTTTGTAATACTATGTTGGATGAGGTAAGTATAGATCATCAGTATGATCCCTATGCTAAGGCATTAGTAGAAGAAGAATATGGTTTATTATTTTTAGAAGAGATGGAGTTAGGTACGTATTGTATTCACGAAGAAGGTACAATCATACCACAACTTGTTAAAACCCAAAACAACTCTAAAGGACTTTGGAAACTATTTTTCAATGGTTCAAGAAGTAAGAATGAAGGATTTTTGGTTTCGTGTTAATTTCTCGTGAAGGAGATAAATATTTCTCATATTTTCGACTGCAATTTAGCTACACAAATAATGTCGCCAAATATGAATCTCTCGTGCAAGGAATTCAAATGGCTCAAAAGAAGGGAATCAAATCTTTGACTATTTTTAGTTACAAAAATTGGTTGTACATAAAGTAAGAGTGTAACACATCCAAATTTTTTTATAAGATCTTACAAGAACCGATTTTGGGATTTGATTGAATATTTTGAAGCTTTTAGGATCCACATGGTTCCTAGAAATCAAAATCAAGATGTTGATATGATTGGTATGGTTGGCTCACAATACGATGTACCTATTGATGTCATGAAAGCAAAGTGGCAACATGTTAAAATTTTTGTTCACTTGCATTTCCTAATAATGTGGGTAGTTGGAAAGTTTTCGATAGTGAAAAACAAATTATTCTTTTTCTACAAGAAGAGGTAGAGTTTGCTGCAAAAAATCAAGATAAGCTGCAAGAATCATATGGTGACCAGATTATACAATTGAAAAGAAACAAGCTACCAAAAGGCTTGGTTACTCTTGAGTCCATTTTTAATTCAGATGATCAAACCAGAAGACAGAGTTCTAACATGGTAGTCAAAGATGACAATTTTAAAGAAGTTGAGGTAGTAAATGAAAAGTTTTGAATATCGAAAAGTGTGTACCCTAGAAGAGAAAAAGGCTTTTTATCAAAATTTGTCAAGAATATAATGATTTTTTTCATGGAGTTATAAATACTTACGTGGCTTTGACCCAAGTTTGGAACAACATATCATCGAACTCAATCTTGATTGCAAGCCAATCCATCAAAATAAGAGGCTAATTAATCCCAAGATTGAGCCCCTGATGAGAAATGAGCTAACCAAAATCATAAAGGCTTGCATCATTTTTTTGATCAAGCATTCCTCTTGGGTATCCTATCTAGTTCCTATAAGAAAGAGGAATGAATAAATATTGATATGCGTGGACTTCAGGGATTTGAACCTCACTTCATTAAATGACCATTATCCTTTCCATATATGGATAAAATCATTCAAATGGTGCCAAGAGCTCAAAGGTTCTCTTTTCTCGATGGATATTCGGTTACAATCAAATTTTGGTCAATGAATCCGATCAATTCAAAATGGATTTCACTACCACCTTGGGCATGTACGCCTAAAACAAAATTTCATTCAGATTATCTAATGCTAGAGCTACTTTCCAACGAGTTATGGACATCGCATTTAAGGGATTAATCAATGACATCATCTTGGTGTATCTTGCTGATATAATCCTGTACTCTAACAATGCAAAAGATCCTATTGCACATCTAAGAAATTTTTTTAGAAGATGCAAGGAATTTGGGGTTTCTCTCAATCCTATGAAATGTATTTTTGTAGTGCACGAAGGGAATTTTCTAGCGAATATTATTTCAGCGGAAGGAATTTCAACTTGTCCCACTAGGATTCATTCAATTATGTCCTTATCTCTTCTAAGTCACAAGAAAGGTCTTTAGATTTTCTTGGGAACCATAAATTTTGTGTGGAGATTCATCCCTTAATTCGTGGCCTTGGCTAAGCCATTGAAAACCATGTTGAAGAAAAATATTTCATTCTCATGGATGAAGGAAGGGAAGGAGAGCTTCGAGGCCATCAAGATGGCCATTTCTCAAGCACCTACATTATTGAATCCAAGGTTTGATAAGGATTTTATTCTTTATGATTTTGCAGGTTAGGAGATCATTTCAGGGATCCTCACTCAGCAGAATGATGATATAATGGAACAACCAATTACTTTCTTCATCCAATCCCTAAAAGAATATGAGCTCAAATATTCATTTGTTGAAAAGTAAGTTTTTTCTACCATTCAAGCTTTGAAAAAATTTAGGCACATGTTTTCCAATAACAAAATTCACTTGATGGTGTCTCATCCAGCGTTAAAGACTTTTTGTTGAACAAAGACATGAACGAGAAACATGCTAGATGGATTAAAAAAGTGATGGATATGACATACAAATAAAATTTACTAACTTGGTAATAGGTAAAGGTTTGTTTCAACAATTTTTGTAGATTTAGAATCAAAATGTGATGAAGACATGACGCTTCTAAATAGTGATGAAAGAGATGATCAAGTTGACTAGTTGTCAAAGATGAAAACATTCCTTCTCTCAAGAACATATCTAGTTGACATGGATAAGACTCAAAGATGGAACTTTCACCTTTATTTTATTCCTTATGTTCTGGTAGATAATGTTCTCTTTCGAAGGGATTTGAATGGTGTTCTTCTTTGGTGCATAGGTCCTGGAACAAGTGAGAAAGATACTAAAAGAATTCCATAATGGCCTTTCTGGAAGACATTATTCTGCATAAACAACTACTAAAAAGATCATGAGGGCCAGCTACTATTGGCCAATTTTTTCAAAGATGCCCATCTCTAGGTAAATAAGTGTAAGGAATGTGCCTTTTTCACCAAAAAATAGAAGTTTGCGAGCTCTTCCCCTTCCATCCAATTCAGGTTAATCAACCCTTTGTTTAATGGGGTTGGATTTCATTGGAATGATTAATCCTCCATCTAGCGATGGACATAAGTGGGTCCCTACCTCAAAAAACTATTTTACTCGATGGACGTAGGTATCAACATTAAAGGAGGGAAATGAGAAGGCCATTCTTGATTTTCTAGAAGGCATAATGACAAGGTTCGGTTTCCTATTTACAGGTCATTTCAGATAATGTGATTTATTTTCTTGGTCTAAAGCATAGTAAATGGGATATTAAGAATGGATTTTATCTCAAAACATGATCCAATTACTATCCAAAGGAAAAGGATTAGCCGAGTCTAGCGAGAAGAACCTCACGAGGATTGTCAAACATGCGATGTGGCATACACAACTTAAGAATGCTTTATGAGAGGATCGATCACACCTAAAAGGGACATCAAGAATTATCTTTTCATGCTGGTATATGGAAAAGAAGTAAAACTTCCGTTATCCTTGGAATTACCTTCTTTGGAGTTAGCTTATCAGCTTGAGGTTATGTAGAGTGATCCTATGATAATTAGGTTTACTAAGCTCATGGAATCAAAATAAGTGTGAAACAAGGCTATGAAGAATTTGGAGCAACATTAGGCTCAAGTTAACAAATATTTTGAGAAGAATTTTCTAATAGGAATTTTCAAGAGGGAGATTTAGTTCTCAAATAGGATGAATATTGAACCAAACTAGGTATGCACGCCTAGTTTGATGCTCTCTAGATTTGGCAACACATGATCGACTTGCACAGGCTAATTCATTTCATCTCTCTAGGATCAATAGAGAAGAAATAACCATTCATGTGGATGTGATACATCTCAAAGCTTACTTTTGAGATCATTCCACCCTAATGTATAGTTTAGTTAGGTATTTTACTCCAAGTGCTTTCAACATTGTTGTGTGTTGTTTTCATCATTTTTTCCATTGTTCTTGTGTTTTCTATTATTCTACACATTATATCATCATTGGAGATTTTCAAGGAGAAGAAAGGTTCAAGGTTTCAAAAAGAGTTTCAGATATCCAAGGTTCCTAGATGCTTCATTCAATATTCCATAGTGCTCTGTAGGTGTCAAGCATTCATTAGATTCAGTATATTTCTTGCCTATAATTACTGGAGAGTTCAGATCAATTATTACAAGAGGATCAAATCATTTTCGGGATTCCAATATTGAAAATATGCCCAATGGATGACTTAAGGCTACTGGAATCATGCTTAGTAGGAAATCATCCCCGAGAGGTCGCCAAAAAAGTTATCATGGCGGAATTGGATAACAAGAGGAATTGTACCCTTGGACTAGAAAATCCCTTCATGATCACTCTAGGTCATTTAGGGTAAAGTTTGTGCTTGATAAGAATTTATTGTATTCTAGGAGGTTTTGGGATCATCTCGGACTATTTTCCCTTGTCTAGGTCTTAGGGTGAGAAATCACCCTATGATGGGTTCACATTCATCCGATACTAGCGAGAAATGATGAAAAATGATAAATAATGTTTTATTGGGTCTTGCTATAACTCTAATTTTTTCTGGTTTTAATAGGAAGGCCAAGGAGTTCAATCTTAGGGAGATATTAGTTTTAAATACATTGAATGGCATTTAGATATGAAATATCTCATCAATTTTCTCATCAAGATCATCATCCATCGAATATTTTATCCCAAATTAGCTAGATCAAGCTAAATGAAATCAAAACATATGAAGATTGGGGTATTTGTAAAAGGTTCCAGCTATGGCTCGAATTAGGTCATGAAGGCATGCTAAACAACTCGGGTATTTGGAAGAAGAGCTCCAAAATTAGTATTAAGGAAGGAAAGAAGTGGGGACTTAGAAAAATTTGAAATTTTTTGGCTTCAAAATGCTAGAGGAAAATATTTCCCTTTGAGCCCGTGACGAATAGGAAGAGGACACGTGTTCGGATTTAGTAGAGATTTGGAGCACAAGCCTATGGGAGGATTTTGTGCTCGGGAGGAATGAAGGAAAAAGGATGGGTTGGCTCCGTAGCGAATGGGAGACCACCACATGGTGGAGGAAGCAGCGGATGTTTGGGCCCACGAAGGTTCTCAAGAAAATTTTCCTTTTTTCACAAAAGGAGCAAAAATTTTATTTTGGCCTAAGGATCTTGGTATTGTCCACCTAGGGACATGTGGCATGTCCAGGGCGCATGTGGGGAAAATTTTCAAATTTTTCCCAAGGTTAGAAAAGGTTCCAAATGCATTTTAAGGTTGGAGGCCCAGTCCAATGGTATTTGGACACGTGTCCACCTTATCCAGAAGTCAAAGAAGATATTTTCATCCTACGTATCGAATCTCATCAAGACATGTGGAGGGCGGAAATTTAAAGTTGATTTTAAATCAACGGTTGCTGAGTGTTTTCGTTTCTTGCACCATTGGAGCTCCAAGATGCTTAGAATCATCATTTTTGCACCAAATTGCGTTAATTTTATCTAAAATCACATCCCCTAGACCTTTTGGATGCAATGGCATCATTCATTTGAGCTATTTTGGTGCCCTATAGTGATTTTCATGAAATATTTTTCTCAGCCCGTGTAAAAACGTGAAAAGTGAAAAATTAAAGTTGTGGAGTTAAAAATGATGAGGGAAAAAGGTGAAAAATGATTGCAAATGCATGTTGGCATGGTGGAATGACAAAAACGTGACCCTGGGATGGATAAGGATCCAAATCCATGCAATATTTTAAAATATTTGTGCATCTCTGGCATTTTGCAAGCTATTTTACAGTTTTATATCATTTTTCATCAAATGGATAGGGTTTTGTAACAAATTTGATCCTCTTGGCATATTCTTTGCTTGGGATTCAAGGATCCAAGTTGGCATAAGGTATATTATGTAATTTGGAGGCAATTTTTTAAGGTCTGTTGGGATTTTTGGAGAAAGAGAAGAATTTTCATGAGGAAAACTAGAAGTAGTCCATTTCTTTTGGGGAAACTTCCTGGGAGCCATTTTTAATTCCTTCTTGCATCAAATGTTCATCATGTTGAGTTGGTTTCAGTTGTAAAGCCATCAAAAAGATTTGATATTGTCTTAATAACTTTCCCTTGCTGGTGTATTTGATCAAATTTATGGGTTGACTGGTTTTATCTCTTGGCAAAACTTGCATACACTTGTATTTCAATATGATTTTAATTTATGTTTCATGCTCATGTTACAATATTGTGTTTGGGATATCTTTTGATCATACATGGTCTCATTTCTTGTAGAGGGTTTGAAGGCATCTGCAATCTTTCATTCAAGAGCATTCATTTGAGTGGAGATAAACATATTTAAATTCATCTTACTTTCCTTGAATATTTAGGGTGTTTGTAAACCTTTGGGTGTACCTCAGTCATGATCAAATAAGAGTTTTTAGATGCTTCATTGATATTTTTCTTCAAGCCTTTGTGGCAGGTTATCAAAGTTTGTGTGGAATAGTGCAGATTTGGGCCTCCATTTGTGCACACATTTTGGTTGAAAGAGTACTTCAAACTCATTGAAACATCCTTGTTATTTAGGTGTTGCAATTATTTTGCAAAGGTTCCAAAGAATTTGGGAATTCCTTATCTTGTCTTGTCCAAACTTATCCCTTCATAATTTCATTCAAACTAATTCATCTTACCCATACTACCCCTACATTGCATTGTGTATCAACAAAAGAACTCAATCCTTTCACAAAAAAATGGACAAAGCATATCGGGGTTTTATCATGTCTTTAGTAGCCCTCGCTTTGTTTTGAAAACATTTCCATAATTTAGTAGTGACAACTCCTTTGACTTTGGATAATTGATACTTGATCATGTTTTCACAAGGCCTCTTTCATATCATATGCAAAACACAAGGATATCTCTACCTCCTTTACCATACAAGGGCTGCAATATAGGTTCTCTTGCCTTGGTTGATAGGCACAACCTAAAATAGTGAGGGTTAGATCAAAAACCTTATGAAGGTGCTATCCACTTCCTCAAATCTTGAATACAAACAAGCAGATAGGTGTGATCCCCGACTACAAATGACATACAAACCATCTATCTATCCTTGAGTGTCTGTGCAAGTTCTTGATGCTGTTCAAGTTGTTAAAGAGATTAAATCTGGATATACCAACAAGTTAAATATAGGAGTGATTTGAAGAGATCGTCCCACTCGAGCACCTGGTGACTTTTTAGAGATCTAATCCCAGAAATTATGATTGTGATCATGGCAAGCATTGGTGCACTCAATGTCTAGATTTTTGGGGGAAAGGGGTCTATTGTAAATATTATAAATGACACGAATTTTTTTGTGCAAAGGGTTGTTGGAGGTTGGATTATTAGAGGTCAATAAAATTCCCAAGAGGAAAATTTGACAAAGCCTGTCTTTTGAGAATCCATCTGAGAAACTTGGTTATCTCTTTTTGTATTAAGTTTTATTGTGTCAAGGTGGTTGCAAGTGTACAACCATTGAAAAGATCTGAGATTGTTCTAAAAACTTTCCCTACTAATAGACTTAATCAAATTCATGTTTTTCTATGTTTTCTTGAGGCAAAAGATGTTGTTTTTATTTTTGAATGTATACAAGAAACTTCTATTGTTTCTTTTGCAATCTTGTATCAAATCTGATTCAATCACACAGGCCTCAATCCTTGTGACAGTTTAGTGGCATCTGTAATTTCATTTCTCAAAAGATCTTTCATTTGGGATTGGAATAAATTATTTAAAACCACTTTTCTTCTATTTGTTGATAGATATTGTCTCATGTTAGCCTTTGGGTGTACCTTAGGCATGATTTGGATTAGATTTTGATGCTTTTTTGGGTTTTCTAACTCGAGCCTTCATGATAGAATCTCAAAGATTGTGTGAAAGAGTTATAATCTGGTCATCCATTGAAGCACACATTCTAGTTAAAGAAACATTTTAGCTATTTTGTGGCATTCTATTGGTTTAACCTTCCATTCTGTAAAGATTGCACAAGGATTTGGTTAATCAAGTTTCACCCTACCCCACCTCCCACCAAAATAATTCATTCAAAACAATCAATCCTACCCGTACTACCCTTGTTTGTCCTGTGTGCATACAAATGTGTAATTTGTTTTGCCAAAACATGTAGAAGCAATCGGGTCTTAGATGTCTTTAGTAACCTTTACCTTGTGTGAAAATATCTCCATGATCTATAAGTGACAACTTGTTAGAGTCGATCTGGTGTGTTGATCATATTTTTCCCAAGGTCTTCTCTATTAAATTCATGTAAGAGAGGGATTTATCACTGCTCTTCAATAAAAGGGGTTACAAAATAGGTTCTCTTACCTTGGTTAAAAGGAACAACCTAAAATAGTAGGGAAAGATCAAATAATTTTGAGGGTGCTATCCATTTCTCCACATTTGAGTGAAAAGGGCTAGTTAGATATCATCATCGGATACAAAACGACTCATCATGATCTAATTTGTCTCTATGTTTCCTGTAAAACTAGTGATGCTACTCAAACTTTGAGGGATAATCAATTTGGATACCAACACCTAAGTGGTGTCATTACTAGGATCAAAGTTCACATTCAAACCTCTGGTAAAACACTTCTTGTATGCTCCAAGTTATGTGTGCAGTTCTTTTAGTTTTCACATTTAGTCACTAGCTTTTATTTGATAAATGCAGGGTAAAGAAAGGCTAGAAACTTTCTTTTCTAGTTTCTATCACTCGACATACATTTGACATATCATATTTAGTGAATAAGCACAACTAATGTGGAAATCCTTAGTGGTGACTCCTTGTTGATCTAATTTTAATAAGTACCAGTGTCTTAGAAATCTGTCAAAGTCAGATTTGTTACTAATATTTGCAAAGCTTCAGGGAAGAAGGTCTTTCTTTGCTAGGGATCCTACTAGGACATTGTTTCCAGAGCTAGGAAAAGAAAAATCAGAAGGAATAAAATCCTGGAGAGTTTTGGGAGATTAGTAGACAAGAGAGGGATCTTCATTGATTAAATTGATCAACCTATCATTGAAAACTGTCATTCAAGTGACTTTGAATCGTAGCCTCTTTGTGGAATTGAACTCTCCAGGCTAGAGAGGGGCTTCTTTTGATTTTGAAAGCTTTGATTCACACTCTGTCCTATCTTTTCTGAGGTTGATAGGGATATCCATGAAACAAGGCCTTGGAGGGATCTTCGTTTTGAAAATTATACTCCTTTGTTCCAAGGACCCTCAGCCCCTTATCAATTTGTCACCCCTCCAAGGTCACCTTCTCGAATCAACATGGCCCAGCCCCCACCCATACCCCCTTTTATTGTAAACACCTTTAGACCTATAAATTTTGTGGGAATGGTTGGATATCCAAATGCAGTGTCTTAAGATATAAGGAATAGAATGCCAAAGTTCCGAGGAAATAATGTTATTACGGTGATCAACATATAAATTTTTTTATCGATATGATGGAAGATTTTGAAATTGAACATGAACATGTATATATCAAGTTGTTTATCCATACCTTGGAAGAGGATGCTAGGGATTGGTATAAAGCATTGCCAGATAACTCTATTGATTCTTGGACTGAGATGAGCAATGCATTTAGATTGCAGTATGGTGATAGAACTGACCCTAGGTTTATTTTGACATAATTTGAAAACATCAAAAAGAATCTTAATGAGTTAGTACATGATTTCAACACAAGGTTTAATAAGACCTTTAGGATATTTCATATTAGGATAAGGCCATGTGATCAGTCATGTTTGATCAAATATATTGATGCATTTGATTAATAGGTTGCATATTATTTAAGAAACAAAAACCCCACAAATTTGAGGCAGGCCTTCAATATGGCTCTGCAAATAGATAATAATATTAAAGCAATTAGAAAGCCTCCAAAGAGGGAGGGTGTAAAGTTGATTAACCCAGAAAAACCCAAACAAGCAAGGTTGCTTATTTGGAAGAAGTTGTGAAGACTTTGGCAAGGGATGTCAAAGAGATTTCCTACAAGCTAGCCCGAGATGAGAAGGGAATTGGACAAAGCTCAAAAGGTCAACACAAGTAGCAAGGCCAAGATAGGTTCAAAAATCACCAAAGATATGATGACAGAGGAAAGGGACTTGTTGGATTTGGAAATAGATAGTCTCAAGCCAGGGATAACAGAATGGTACCTAGTCCTTTGGTTCGAGTTGCTATTTTGGAGGAGATAGATGTCATTGATTGGTGTGAAAAATGTTTCATGCCTCATGCTCCTTGTGAAGAAGATCAGCAAGAAGAGGAAGAATATCATGATAATGATGATGATGTCTACATGATGGGTTGCTCCATGAGTTTACAAGAAGGGGAAACATCAACTGAGGTGATAAGTTCCCAAAATGCTACCACTTTTTGGGACCGCATTCATAGGGTACCCATTATTTATCTCTCTTATACTTTAGAAGTAGATACTATACAAGCTTTTGAATTTCCCAATAATGAATTTGAATATTTAAGGGATTTAATGATAAAGAAGTATGACGGAGGGATCCCATCTAAGGAAGATAGACAGCCACCAATGAATGGTGTTGTGGCTCAAGAGAATGAATATAATACAAGAAGTAAGGTTGTCAAAGGGGTGGAGCCTCAAGCCAAGCCAAAATCTCCCTTACTTTAAAACATTCCTACAGAGGCTCCTAGAAAGGATGCACTGCTTAAAACCCTCCAGTCCCAAACAAAAATCATACCTCTCCTCATGCCCAAGTTGTCAAAAATCCTATACCACTTAATGAGTGTGTTGGCTTTCCTTCCAAATCGCATTGCCAAGAAATGTCCCATGAGATATTGCCCAACCGTTGAGTCAAATCAAAGTATCTGTTCCAATTGTTGACTTTCTTAGGATTCCCGAGCACGAAAGAGAGCATTTGAATACTTGGGGTTGAGAAGAGAAGACTTCCTAAGGCGTAATCATAAAAATTGTGGAGACTCCTCCAATCATTGGAGAACCAAAAGCACCACCAAAGATTAGAAGAGATAGATGAACCGCCCGACGTCTATTTGGGGACATACTTGCTGGAATCTCATATGAATATGGACCCATTCTTCACCACTTTGATCTTTATGGATAGATCACTGCACAACCGCATGTTTAACTCGGGGGCATCATGCAATGTCATGCCTTTGAGGTCATGAATGAGCTAAACATCAAAGTGATAGCAGCATATGGGAAGTGCACTTGCCATGGACTCCAGAGAAGTGCCAATAGTGGGATGTGTGAAGGGTTTGGTGGTGTAGCTTGTAGCTTACCTAGGTAAAAACTTAAAACTTGATGTTGTCATTGTTGACTGCCTAGCCAAGTGGGGCATGCTACTATTAAGAAAATGGGCTGCAAGTGTTGGTGGGAGTGTCCAAATGGATATGTCCTATGCTACCATTCCAATTGAGGGCAGCCTTGTCAGGTTGTATGGGGAAAATAAGATGTTACACCTCATTGAGGATCCCAACAATGCATCCTATGAGGTATTGTACACAAATGTTGATGCAAATAACTTTGTGGGATTTTTGATGGAAAGGAGCACAAGATTGAAGAATGCAAATGTCTTGAACAAATGGGATCTCCTTGGACTCTGTTGTTTGATGGAGCTTGCTCCAAGTTTGGGAATGGTGTTGGTGTTGTTCTACTTTCTCCAGGTCAGAAAAATTTGTTTTTTCCTTCAAACTCAACTTTGAGTGCACCAACAACATTATTGAGTATGAGGCACTGTTGTTGGGTTTAAGAATTTCTCGTAAATATGGTGTCAAGGACATCATTATCAAAGGAGACTCAAAATTCATTGTAAAACAAGTCAGAAACCCGTATGCCACAAAGAATTAGTGAATGAAATAAGTACAGACATGCTTTGTTTGGATTTCATTGAGATGTTTGACTCATTCAACATTGTGCATCATGATAGGAAGTTCAATGACTTGAAAGACAAGCTCGCAGTGTTGGGGTCTCATTTTGATTATACAGTGTCCCTATATTGTGAATATGAGGTTGAGGTATTGACAAGACCTTTGTTTGTGAAAATATTAAGCATTGGCAAGTATTTGATGATGATGCTTAGATCATGATATTTCTACGAGAATAAGGGAGTGTTTTTGATCAACGCATTGATTTGGAACCAATGGTATATATAACAAGGAAAGTAAACCTTGTTTAGCAAGGTCATCATCCAATTAAAGATCAATACCATCCCTAGAGGTCCGGGTGCTCTTTAGTCCAATTTTGATAATGTTGATCGCATTATTAACGTATGCATGGTAGCCTCATAGGATATTAATGAGTATGACCTTGGTACGAAGGAGAAGCCAAGAAGAATTTGGTTAGGTAGTAATCTCAAAGCAAGGAGGAGAAGCAATCATACATCCAATTGTTGAAAAAGTATTAGGATTGCATGGCTTGACCTATTCTCGAACTAAAAGATTACAGAGAGGAACTATTTCAACATGAAATCCCCTTGGAATCTAATGTAAATCTGTTTAGGTAGAAACAAATGCCCATCAATCCCCTCTTATCCCTCAAAATGTAAGAATAATTGAAGAAGCTAAGAGATGGAGGAATTATCCAACCCACAATGTATCCCTCTTGGGTTACAAATCTAGTACTAGTAAGAAAGAAAAATGGTGACATCAGGTTATGTGTGGACTTCAAGAATCTAAATAGAGCATCAATGAAGGATAATTATCCATTACCAAATATGGAGAACATGCTGCAGTTAGTGACTGGTTCTGAGTTTATTTGCACCTTGGATGGTTCTCTGGTTATAACCAAGTTATGGTGAAGGAATCGAAAGGATCAAGACAACCTTTACTACTCCTTGGGGGACCTATGTCTATGTTAGGATGCGTTTTGTTCTGATGAATGTTGGATCCACCTTTAAAAGAGCAATGGATGTTGTTTTTACTAGTTACATCAATGAGTTTATTGTTGTCCACCAGAATGATGTGACAATGTTTTCTAGAAAGAGAAGTGACCACTTGCTATAATTGGAGAAGATGCCGATAAGATGTAGAGAATATGGCATCTAACTCAATCCAAAGAACTACCATTTTGGAGTGTAGAAGGAAATTTGTTTGGTCACATTGTGTCACAAGAAGGAGTGATTATTGATCTAGAAAGAGTAGAGGCCATTAGCAAGGTCCTAATCCCAAGAACCAAGAAAGGAATTTAGTCCTTATTTGGGAAATTAAACTTCATTAGAAGATTCATATCAAACTTTGTTGAGTTGACCATTCCAATCACTTTCATGCTGAAGAAAGACCATGTCATCAAATGGGAGGAGGCTGCCATCTAAGCTTTCATTGCCATCCAGACTATAAGTATCCTTTCCAACTATTTTCCTTTGCTTCGAGAGAACACTATTGCTTCGTCATACTACGAAGGATGATGAAGGGGCTGAAAGGCCCATTGCCTTTTTAGTGAGGCCTTATTGGGGCTAAGTTGAAGTACACTATCACGGAAAAGTAGGCATTTTCCTTGATAAAAGGAACAAAGGTTTTAGAACCTATATTATAAGTTCTCAAAGTGGTTGCTTATGTTCCCCACACCATGGTGAAGGACATTTTGTCGAGATGGAATTCTCAAGAAAAAGATGTAGGTGAGTGAACAAATTGCAAGAATATGATATGGATATCCATACCACTAAGTTGGTGAGAGGTTTGGGCTTGGCTAAGCTTACAGTTGAGAGAAACTTGCAAACTATTGAGGTAAATGATGTAACAAAGGTAAGGTAGATTTTTTCAAACATTGATGAATTCTAAGTGGTATAAAGATGTAATCTTTTATCTTAGACATCTAAGCTTCCCGAGCATTTAAGTAAGAAATAGAAAAGAGATCTTAAGTTGGCTTTCCATAAATATGTTATCACTTATTATGGGTTAGCTTGGAAGAACCCAGAGGGAGTCCTCTTAAGATGCATTACTAAAGAAGAAGCCCCCAAGATAATTTTAGATCTCCATGGAGGAGTTTGTGGGGGGAATTTTGCTATAAGAGTCACAACACACAAGATCATAAGGGCTGGTTATTGGTGGCCAACCATCTTCAAGGATACACCCTTTTTATTAGAAGATGTGAAAGTTTCCAACGCTTCTCTGAAGACCGAAAACTTTAGGCTCCATTCCTTTACAACTCAGTATCAATTGATACCCCATTTAAGCAATGTGGAATGGATTTCATTGGGGAGATCTCAGACCCTTCAAGTGTTAGTCATAGGTGGATTCTTGTAGCAACTTATTATTTTACTAAGTGGGTGGAGGAAATCCCCACCAAGAAGGCAACACACCAAGTTGTCATGGATTTTGCACTAAACAACATCATCTGTAGGTTTGGGGTGCTAGTCAAGATTATAGCTGATAATGCCATGAGATTTAGAGGTAACCCTTTGGTGGCAATGTGAAAGGAGTATGGGATCAACTTGACATATGTCTCCAATTACAATCCCCAAGGAAATGGACAAGTTGAGTCCAGTAATAAGAATTTCCTTAAGATTATCATAAGAACATTAGAGCAGAACAAGAGAAAGTGGGGCAAATAGTTAAAGTTTGTTTTTTGGGCGGATAGGATCACTATCAAGAGGGTCACTAGAAAGAGTCCATTTGAGCTGGTATATGGGACTCAAGCCATATTACTTCTTCATATGCAACTTTCTTCATATCGGTTTATGCAACATCTAGGAGATTAAGAGGTAGATCCTTATGATGCTCGCATTAACCAAATTTTGAGCTTGATGAAGAGAGGAGGGCATCCCAATAGAAGCATGTAAAATTCACAGAGAAAGTGCGAAATTATCCTGACAAGAAGGTCACTCCCGAGCTTTCAATGTTGGTGATCTTGTGTCAGTTGTGGGATATCGACATGAGGATAAGGGCAAAGCATGGTAAGTTTGACTCATTATAGATGGGCCCTTACTCGTTGATATCGTAATTGGTGATCCTACCTTCCTCCTCAAGGATTTAGATGGTGAACTACTTGAGTTTCCTATTAATGGCAAGCATTTGAAGCATTTCTTAGATTAATGTCTCTCGATCAAGAAAATATTTTTTTACAAAGTGTATAGTTTGTTGTTTGCTCCCTATCTTTTGTGTTTTTTCTCATTTTGTTCCTCGGTGACTGTTTTTTCTAGTTTCTCTGTTTCTTTTTGAAAATTTATCTGTTTCTCTCTTCCCGTAAGATTACTTTGTTGCCCAATGGTTACTATTGGCACTTAGTCTACCCCTATTTTTGTGGCACTCACAGGGAGTGCCCATCCCCGAGTCGAGCCGATGTTGGTGTTCATTAATCTCGCCCCAATTCACCTTTGAAAATATATCGATTTATGGCCTTTGTCACTTTATTTTTTCCCATGTTGTGCTTGGTTAATCTTTGTTTCCATTTTCAATCTATTCTTGGGTCATAGATCACTTATGGGTCCATGGTTTTCTCCTTGTTTCTTTGTTCCTCTGGAAATGGTTTGTAATTTGGGTCTCTCATTCTTTGTTCATCCAAAAAACTCGAGTTCTCCCATATTTTTCTTCCTTGTCATTTCTGCCCTAAATACTTGAAGAAAAATGAATGGATGTATCTCTGAGAAACATATTTGAGCCTTGTAACATTTCTAAATTCTCTGTCCTTGGAGAAATTTTCATTTTCGGGCTTGAATGATCATTTTTCTATATTTTACGGTTTGACGGGCATTTCTCCCGGTCAAATTTGCATCCTTACATCGACAGGGGACTGTGGGCAAATACTTTAACTTATCACTTTTTGCTTTTTTTGCAAAAAGGCAAATTTGGTCCCATGGCTCTACTCAATTCTGATTGGTTCTTTTGGTGCTTACGTGGCTTCTTCTTATTGGATAGGACATGCAGGTTTGTATCTCGAACATGCTATTTTTTTCTACTTTGGAAAAAAAAATTAACTCACCTCGCAACCCCAAGAGGCTTTGATTGGAACAAATTTAAGAGGCAGGGAAAAAGTCTCACTTTGACCCCGCAGAGGACACGTGGCAAAGTTTTTTGAAGGAGCACCACATTGACACATGGAGGCCTCTGCTCACTTTGCATTTTTACTTAGACTTTTCAACGGCCAAAGGAGATTGCCTCAGAGCATGACATGTGGCACTTTTCAACTAAGCTTCAATCAATCGGAAAAACTTTGTCACGACAAGACATGTGGCAAGCCCGCACTCATTCAAGGTATCGATTTTTGGGACCATATCAAGGTGCACCATGGTGACATGTGGAAGTTTGAAAATTCAAAAGCGATGGGGATGCGACCATCGGGGCAATTTGAATTTTTTCCCCTTGACATGAAAATGACTAAAAACATCATAATGGCCTGCAAGCCTGATAAAGGAAGGGTCAAAGCTTGCTCCGGTCAATGGCGGAGGTGTGCAAAGGGTCAAAAATTTCCTTTGGGAGAAAAGGGTTAAAAATGAAAAAGGAAGCATGGTTCCACTTGGACCCACATTGGGACACGTGTCAACTCCTGCTTCCTAGAGGACAGAGTGCAGGGAAAACTTGGAAAATTTTCCCTTTTCGAAAAGGAAGTAAAATGGAAAAATTGGGCCTAGGTTCAACTAGGGCCCACCTTAGGACACGTGTTAGGTCCATTTACCGAGGGTGGAGGTGCGAGATATATGTGAAATTTTTCAATTTCTCCAAAATTTGTAAAAAGTCGAGAGGAGGCCCAAGGCTCTGCTTTTTTAAGTTTGAATCTTCCACGTGGATGCCCCAAATTCAAAGTAAATATCAATGTTAGTTGAGAGTCTAAATTTGATTTTCCCCCCATTTCTCTTAAACACATCTGGAAGTGCAATTCTCCATTATTTCTTGGTCTTTTCTACACGCCAAGTAGAGAAAGGAGTTAATTATGATATCTGAGTTTGGTGGGGAGATACTTAAGATGTCTTTCACCATTAAAATAGTTTGACTATCGAGCCCAATCAGATTTTCCATTTTCTTCTCCCAAGCATGCAAGGGTCCAGATTTGTGATTTGGGGTGGAAGTTGTTGGCGAATTGAAGAAAGAGTGATCTATCTCGTGGAAAGGAGTTGAATGCGTAAGATATTTGAAGACATCTACCCCCTCGAGAACCTAGCAACTTTTGTAGATCTAATCCCGTAAATCACGATTTTGATCATGGCAAGCATTGGTGCACACAATGTCTAGATTTTTAGGGGGAAAGTGGGTCAGAAATGATCATGCATTGTGCACACAATGTCTAGATTTTTAGGGGGAAAGTTGGTCTACTGTAAATGTTATAAATGACACAAATTTTTTCCTAGAAAGGGTTGTTGGAGGTTCGAGTGTTAGAGGTCAAAGAAAATTCCCAAGAGGAAAATTTGACAAATCTTGTCTTTTGAGAATCCATCTGAGAAAAATGGTTATCTCTTTTTGTACTAAATTTTATTGTGTCATGGTGGTTGTAAGTGTATAACCATTGACAAGCTTTGAGATTGTTCTATAAACTTTCCCCTGCTAATAGACTTAATAAAATTCAAGTTTTTGTGTTGTCTTGAGCAAAAGGTGTTGGTTTTATTTCTGAATGTATGTAAGCAACTTCTCTTTTTCTCTGCGTTGCAATCTTGTATCAAATCTGATTCAATCACACATGCCTCAATCCTTGTGATAGTTTAGTGGCATCTTTAATTTCATTTCTCAGAAGAGCTTTCATTTGGGATTGGAATAAATGATTTAAAACCACTTTTCTTCCATTTGCTGACATAGATTGTCTGTAAGCCTTTGGGTGTGCCTTAGGTGTGATTTGGCTTAGATTTTGATGCTTTTTTGTATTTTCTAACTTGAGCCTTTGTGATAGAATCTCAAAGATTGTGTGAAAGAGTGCTAATCTAGGCCTCCATTGAAGCACATATTCTAGTTAAAGAAACAATTTAGCTATTTTGTGGCATTATGTTTGTTTAACCTTCCATTCTATAAAGATTCCTCAAGGATTTGGTGAATAAAGTTTCACCCTACCCCACCTGCCACCAAAATAATTCATTCAGAACAACCAATTCTACATGTACTACCCTTGTTTTTTCATGTGCATACAAATGTGTAATATTTGTTGCCAAAACACTGTAAAGTAATCTCGGTCTTAGATGTCTTTAGTAACCTTTGCCTTGTTTGAAAATATCTTCATGATCTGGAAGTGACAACTCGTGAGAGTCGATCTCGTGTGTTGATCATATTTTTCTTAAGGTATTCTCTATAAAATTCATGCAAGAGAGGGATTTATCACCGTCATTCAATAAACATGGGTTACAAAATAGGTTCTCTTACCTTGTTTGAAAGGCACAACCTAAAACAATAAAGATAGATCAAATCCTTTTGAGGGTGCTATCCATTTCTCCACATTTGAGTGACAAAGGGCTAGTTAGATGTCATCCCATTTACAAAACAACTCATCATGATCTAATTTTTGTCTAGGTTTCTGTCAAACCAAAGGTGATACTACTCAGACTTTGATGGAGAATTAATTTGGATACCAACATCACCCATTTGATCAGTTTTTGGTTACCATAGGGGAGGGAGTGAAAAACATTCAGATTACTCGCTTTAAGGGATTATTGGGAAAATAACCAAGGAATAAATTACTTAAAATGAGGTCCCAGGATGCTCATTCCTAACATAGGTGGCCATTCAAGTTGTTTTCTTCTCCAAGATCATGCATAAGTCATTCAAGACTGTTGTATGGTCTTGAAAAAGACATGAAAGGAATCATACATAAGAAATCATCATGCTAGAGTAGAAAGGATTTAGTTTGTAGATCGAATATTATTAAGTGTAAGGAAAAAATTTACGGTTGCAAAGGGTGATCACTCATTCATTCATTCAATTTTATTTTAATTTAACTAGAAATATACAATAATTTCTTTTTTTTTTTTTTTTGAAAATGAAAGTAATTTGAAGAAAGAAGCATACAACTCATTACATAGAATCGTATATATAAGGAAATTGTACAACTTTCGTCACACAATCTATGGGATATAACTAAAAGTAAAGAATTCTTAGAAATGTGACACTAACAATGAAAAGAAGAAAATGGACCTATCATTTCTGGATGACGAGACCCCTTCCTTGTAGTTGTTTCTCCATAATTTATCCACCACTTCTCCGTACACCCGAAAGAGGAAAGATGGATAATATTATAACTCAAGGTCTCATTAACTACATTATAATTCCAACTTCTAACATACATGCATTCTACCCTAAAAGTACTTGAGAATTGAAGAACATCTCATTCGGGTATTTTAAAGTGAAAATATTTTAAGTATATGTACCACCCACATTTTACACATACATATACAAAAGTAAAATACTAGGATATATTTTTTGACTTACATTTTTCACCACACAACACTACAAGGGCTCCAAGAAGAGAAACCAACAACACAAAAGGAACTTACATAAGTCAAAGATTCACTTAGACACACGAAAACACCATATACATGTCAATTCCACACTTTCCCCTCTAGGAATTCTATCAATGACCCAACAATAAGAAAAGGGACCCAAGGATTGGCAAGCCCACACACATCATTACCATGATTACATCTTATTTACGATTAAAATTTTAGGAACATTACTATGCAAGGATAATTTTTTCATTTTTCCACCTACAGTTCTTAAATTTATTTCACATTCAACTTATTGTTCAACCATTTAAGTTGGCTCTTTATCCCTTATGACAATCTCCATAACTTACATAGTTATTTTCCATAATTCAAATTGTATACAAAGTTCCTAATTCTCTCATTCTTATGTTAAGATTATGTTTCTCAAATGTTTATTCAATGTTTAAATTTTACCCTTACTACAATATTGAATCTGATGTGATGTCAAGACAGAAGTCTTAGGATTGGAGGCAGATTTAGATTCGAGATACATTTTTCCAAAACATTTTTTATCACGGTATCTTTATTTCCCTACCATAGTTAATATAGTTCAATAAATTGTTGAATCCATTCAACATTTCCAAGTCAAGAAATTTTATTTAGATTTATAAATATCTTTTGTTTTCTCAAAGTTTATCTCACTAAGGAAATTCATATTCTTTTTAACATAAGAAAATGTCAAATTGAGTAGGAAAGACTCCAAGAATGACATTATTCCTAACCTCAAATCTTGTTTCACTCTTGTATGCTTTACTCTTACATCACATTATGGTCTCATTATTAGCATTGTTTTATAACAAAAGGAGTTACAAAGTACTTGTCTAACATCTTGAATAAGTACATGATTGGAAGTATTATAAACTACACATGAACCACAAGTGATTTTTGTTCAAGGTAAGATCCCATGATTCTACATTTCATGATTCCACATGTGAAATTTATTTTATTCTTAATGTCATAAAAGGGCATAACAAGGGATTACGGGACCAAGATTCCAGTTTCTTGGGTTCTCTAAAGTCAACATATTTCAAATCAATTTCATTTTCAAGGAGCTACTTACCATTTTCTACCCACAAGCTAACCTCTTAATCAACTGAGGTTTAGTTAAATTTTGATTTTCACTTAGGGATCTATGCCATATTATAGATCAGATTAAGGTGAATTACAAGAAATTTGAGTTGTGAGGATTAATTATCTTTTGGGATGATAGTCTTTTGTAAACTAATATGGCTAGAATGAGAGAGAGGGTACAACAAGTGTTATATATTAACTTCATCAAATAATCCCAATGGATAAAGGTTACTTTTAAGGGTAGTTTCCAATCTCTCTAACCTAACACGTAAGTCAGACCTGAAGAGAACACATTCTCCATGCTAAACACATGATAACCAATCCTGGAAGGGGACCACTTACTATAGATAATGTTTGATCAAGTCATTCTTAAATGATTGTTTCATGATGATGATGCTAAACATACAAGCTATGGTGGTAACTCAAATAGGGATCTTATTTAGTTAAGATAAAAGGTTCCAAGAAGCATACATGTTTCATTCACTCTAAGGTTTCATTTTTCTATACAAAAAGAATAACACAAGAGGGTTAGTTATACACAAATTTTTACTAGGGTTGACTAACTCGATTAGATTTCTTTATTACATTTTCAAGGTAAAGAACACAACACACCAATTAATTAATCAAATATTACACACTAGAAATGCACAGATAAAATATTAAATTAAAATTCATTTAACATACCTAACTTTTTCCATATGCAAATCTAAATCAAAATGGTACCTATGATTAAATGCACATTTCCGAAGGCATTCCTAAAACTAACATTTCATACATATTACCAAATTTCAAATATAAATTTCTATAACATGGTAATACATTACACATATATACATTTTTCAATAACCTATATAAATTACAATAATAAACAATGAATTACACCACGCCTTTTCACCATCTCACTTCCATCCTATAAAACCATGTGAGCATGAAATTAATGATAAATCGATGGCATATCATCCACCTAGATCTAGTATAATTAACATTTTTAGTTTCCATTTACATATTGATAATAATTTTCATTTGAAAGGAGGGGGTTGGAGACATATTTATTTAATTTCACTTCACTTTTTGTTAACCAAAAAGAAATAAAGAGATAGGGAAGAGAGAGAAACACCATTTAGTCAAAAATTCAATTTCACACAACAAGTCACACAGTAAATTTTCAAATAGTTATTTACAAGTGCTAACAAGTTTCCATAGTGGTTTGGGAAACTTGACATGGGTCCTACAACTTTCTTCTTACGTTTCCCTGTTAGCTATAAAAAAATTCAATTAACGCTCGAGGCTCGAAACCACTTTCAAGCGTTGTCCTCTAATGAGAAAACTTATAAATTTGGTCAAGATTATTACAAATAATCTAACACAATAATAAAACACTAAATATTATTATATTGAATTTAGAAATCATTTGGGATATCAATTACATTGATAGAGTTTACATTATATATGAGGATGTTCTCCTTAATAAAAGGAGTCAATATCAATCCCGAACAACCCACATATCTCTCCAATCCCTACAATCTCTCAAACTTATCCCTAAGATATATCTCACACTAAAATAGTTACATGAGTTGTTCTCACAACTCACCAATAATAAAACTATTACAACTATATTATTAATATGAGTTCTATAAACTCATAATTAATAATATTACATTTTATTTAATAATGTTACACAATATTTTGGTAACATTCACTCCCCTATTGTTAACATTATTAATTCCCAATATACACTCCCCTAATGTTGACATGGTATAACATAACTCCTTTTTCTGCAACATGTTGCATGGGCTTTCCTCATAATCTGGATCAAAGAAAGGTGTGTAAACTTCCAACTAGCTGACTATCTTGCTGCACATGACCACAACTATGCGAAGGAACGCATCCCACATTTACTCCATGAAAAGAACACACTCGGCATTCCACTGGCTAGATAATCTTCATAAAGAAGGAAGGCAGTCAGAGGACTGCTACATCAGTAAAATTTTATCTACCTTTTTACATGTGTGGTTTTCTGGATCTACCACTAACCCTTTCTAAATCTATGAGTGTTACAATAAACTTAGAGAAATACTCTACAATGTTTTCTTCTAGGAGGTTACATATAGTAATTTCTCACACATTACAATTGAACAGGAACGTGACATCTATTCTTATTACAAAAAATAAACACACAACTGCCACCACAACTTTGTGCGGCCTTGTCATTGGTGACTGATGAAAGGTTGTTGATTGACATCTAGCCTCTATTGCGTCCATCCTCCATGTGAAACTGCTTAGTTACTCAACAAATTTGAAAATGAAGCTCAATATAAAATGCCCCCCTCAATTTGAATTTGGTCATCGCGTACAAGCGAAAATGTGACTAGGAGAAATGTGGGCAACTTTTTTTTTTTTTTTTTCCTAATAATCACCTAAATGACACTTTTAGACTCTTATACACTGAGATGATACAAAATAACATTACTTTTTGAGACACACAAAATAGTAATAAAATGTCACAAATTTAAAACATGATGGTGAATCACACTAAAATGTGAATAATTAAAAACTCAAAACCAACGGTTAAATTTAAATTTAAATCAAAATTAAAACAACTTTATATAAAAATAAAAGCTTTATAATAAAACACAAATATTGTAATGACAAAGATGACACACAAAATAGTAATAAAAAAAAACTCTAAAATATGAAAAGAGAAAATATGTCAAACAAATTTTAAAATGACGGTGACTCCATACTTAAAAATGTAATAATTAAAAACTCAAAACCAACATTTAAATTTAACATTTAAATAATAAAATATCATCTAAAACGCTTATATATAAACACAAAACTTTATAATGACAATAACTATAGATAAACACTACAAATAAACCTTAAATATTCCTTTGACCACATTTAAGTAAAAAAAAAAATATGAAACGAAATTTCATAACCTACAAACTCTAAAATATGAAAAAGAGAAAATATTTAAAAATTAAACACAAACTATTACTTTTTATATACTCCTGAGTAATGCTCCATTTCGTGAGAAACAAAGCTGATGTAAAAGATCACTATACAAGAATTATGCAAGATTCATCTTCGAGGCCAATTGTGGTCTCAAATTCCGTAAATTACTTCTCGATGTCGTAATCACTTTCATGTTTTCTCTTTAACCATGATGTGGGTTTTAGAATGAAATGTTAATGTAGTTTCTTGAGATATAAATATTTAAACCCATTACAAATTACGATACCCAAATCATAAAAAGGAACATACTTATGACCTGATATATACACTAGAATTATTGAATCCAAAGCCACAAATGCACTTTCAAAAGATTATAACACTCAAGTCCCTAGTTATGATACCAAATAATAAATTTGGTATCCAATTAATTAAAAGATAATAAGAGTCCAGGATAATGTAACACCGTAATAAAACACCGAATATTATTATATTGAATTTAGAAATCATTTGGGATATCAATTACATTGATAGAGTTTACATTATATAGGAGGATGTTCTTCTTAATACAAGTAGTCAACATCAATCCTCAACAACCCACATATCTCTCTCCAATCCCTACAATCTCTCAAAATTATCCCTAAGATATCTCTCACAATAAAATACTTACGTTAGTTTTTCTCACAACTCACCAATAATAAAACTATTACAACTATATTATTAATATGAGTTCTATAAAATCATAATTAATAATATTACATTTTATGTAATAATGTCACTCGGAGCTTGACTCTTTACACAATATTATGGTAAATTGCTGTTATTTAAATAACACACCATGGGTAAGTTTTATTTGACATGTCCTCCTATACACCAAGAATTCACAAAATAGTTGACAAAATTCAAAACTTGTGAATTTCGATTTACGATCTTCGAGTTGTGCTAGTTTTCCGATGCCATTAGGGATCGTAATCTCTCAAATATTCAAAAACTCTAGTTTTGCAAATGATCAAAATGCTTGTTATGATCAAAAGTTAGTTTGGGGTTTAAACTCATGCTTAAAATGCTTTCTTGAGGTCTCGAGAAAACCACATCCAACATCGATGTTCAATGGATGGACGTGTAACAAGAAATTTCCTTCAAGTTCCCATCCAAACAGCTATATGTGGATAATTAACCCAAGTTGATGAGTCTTCGAGAACTGGAAACCACTCTTTCAAATGGCGCCGGACGGGTTTTTCGGCATTGTCACTATCATAAGTAGCCATCGTTCATAATAAAGGTATAGTTTGACCTAGTCAAACTACAATTTTTGGAGAGGCCTTGATATGAGGCTGCCTTTTGATATCGAGGGCCTTGTGGCGAACTAACCAACTTTTTAAACAGTTGGAGTGTTTTCCCTAAATTGAGGTTTCAACATGTTAATTTTCTAGTAAAACTACTAGAGATTTGTAAAGGCATAAGACCAAGATGACCATTTCATTTCACAAGGTTTCAAATGATCAACGATCTACATAAAACAAACAAAAAATAACTTTTTAAGGTAGGCTCACTGCTCCCTCCTTTAAAATAAGACTTCTTATAATGCAAAATTGAGTAACAAGGCTCTTCAATCGTATACTTTTCCTTCAGAGGAATGATGAAGAGGGCACTAACGGTCGACGGGGCCATTGGTTTTGAGCGAATACTTTATGTGAATTTCTTCTAAGGCACATAACAAGGAACACATATAACGTTCGACATCTCTTTTCCACGAGGCTTAGAGTGTATTTTTTCAAGACTCTGGAAATTGTGTTTTTTTTTCTAACTTTTCAAGCTAGACAACAATGGTTGTTTTCAACATTAACTCATATAGACTCTCACCAAAACCAACGGACATGAGCTCCAAGTTTCGATACTCTTGCATGGCTTTAGCAATGCATGAGGTTTTGGTCATGACATGGTTGAGTATCAAAATGTAAGTTGCTTATACTCAAGCAAAATGCCACTCAATAAATTTGTAGGTCTTGTATTATCGATTGCACTAGCCATCTAGCTAAAATATTCAATTGTTTGAGAAACGAATAGTTTAATATTTTATTTTATTGCAAAATAATAACCAAAATATATAAAAATTATAAAAGATAAAGGTGGTGTAACAGTAGTAAAGAAACTACCTCCTCTGCCGTTCTGAACTTTGATGTAGTATCCACTTTATGCCTCGTTAAAATGTATAAATTTGGTAGGAAACCCATGTCTTCCTTGTGTAGTACTAGCGTTCGTAGTGCAGAGGTATTCTGAGGCAAGGCATTTGATTTATTTCTTAGGAGAATAAACCCATGTTGATTATCATTCTACAAGGCCCCAATTCATTTTTAGTGTTCTGCCACATAGTTCACATGCATCCGCAACCCCTCCATTTGTACAAGGCAACATCTAAGGCCACGTATGTGGTTAAATATTCAGTATCGTATTGTCAAAAATAATAACCATAACACCTTTCGTTAATTCAAATGTCCCATTACTTTATCGAGTACCTATCGAAGTGGGATCCCCATCAATTCATACAGATTTCCTATTATTGGATTAGGTATCCCATAACTTATATCAAGAAACTATTGAATTAGAATCCCCATAATAAGAGTCCAGACCAACTGCAGCCATGTGGAATCCAATCCCCTTATAGATGGATAAATCACTTCGACGGCTTCAGACAAGTTGCCATGGAAAAATCATTACAAATACATGTGGAAACAAAGTTGCTTCCACTTGAGTACACAAGGCCACGAAATTTAGTTTTTCCCTTGCCTCACTACTATCATTCCCCTACGAAAAGAGAATTGGCCTTCATTGCTTAGGAACTTTGCCTTCCAGTTTTTAGTCTCTGATAGGCTTCTCGAAGGTGACAAGACCTAATTGGACTGGATTCATTTCATTATTTCATTACCATCCTCCCTGATCCTACCAGCTCTCTGGAAAACATCTTAGATACTCCTGACAAAACAAAAGGCATTGGTATAGACACTAGCAACTGGCTATATTCTACAACATCTTTCTCATATTTACCTTAAGAAACTAATACCTTTTGGCGAACAAAGACTCTGATTTTGGCGCATGGAGGAAGGCTGGATTTGCTTGGAAGTTTCTAAGGCCTTTTCAACAAACCCATTTTGGGAATATCTTATTATAATTGCAGTCCTTGAGGCATGAATAGTTCACATGCCAAGCACATACTTCCACATTTTACATACATATTTATCAGAGCATTTGTAACTACAACATCTGACAAAATTAGCTTTCCTAAAAGCTTATTTTAAATATGCTTTGCATAGATATCCATACCCTGTTCTAGGAATCCCATTTTGACATTGGCTGGGAGGATGCTGAGAATGGACAACAGAGGGCTTCACACAAAGGAAGAGTGAAAGAGACAAATCTTGCACAGATAAACGTGGGGCAATAGGGAAGGTAGCTTTCAATGTCTTATCAATACAACTACTTAGAATAAAAGATAAAGCACAGGAAAATGTGTGGAAGTCATTGAAGAATGGTGTTACCAGGTTACAAAACACTTAGCATGAGTTATCAGAAGAAAAGATGAAAATACATACAACAAAATACTACCCAACAGAAATGCCTTCTACTCCTCAGCTTATTCTTCTCCTTTCTCATACAACAAACAAAACAATGGCAGTCAGCAGTTCCTTCCTCCAGCTGCCCTCACTGTAACTATCCAATAACTACTAAATTTACATTGTTAACTTGGGTTTCAAGTGGTTGAATGCCTCTGGATCTCCAAATAAAGTGCATGTATTATTGTGCAAGGGAAAAGACAGGTCTGCAGGCTTTCTTGGGGACATCGTGCTCTAACCACTGTTGCACGCCATATTGCCCTCCCCAACACGCCTTCACCTGATCACCATAACATCTCCAACCACCTCCTTAACTCCTTCCTTTACCGCCATATCCCACTCTTTTAATTATTTATTTATTTTTTGACGTGGCACTACAATATAGATCATGCTTTGGAATGGAAACATTGGTATAAATATCTAAAGACAAATAAACAACCATGCATGATTTTTTTGACAACCATTTATCCTGCAAGATGCAAAAAAACATGCCTTTAAAAAAATAGTTTTAGATTTGCAACATACATTAAATTCTCAGTAAAATACGTTTTCAAGTACATATTGTTAAGATTTAGAAAGAATACAAATTTTCATGGAATACATCATGTTTTCAAGAAAATGTTCTTAGAATGAGTTTTAAAAGTTCAACTATTTAAGAAAATCTAGGCCATACTTCTCGAAAAACCCAAATTTTCAAAGTGACATCAACTGAAGAATGAAGAGAAACACAAAATAAAATTCTGGAATTTTAGAAAACTAGAGTTTGAGTACACATTTTCAAATCCAAAGATTATTTCTTTATGAATGGAATGAGATAATAGTCAATATTTGGAAATGATAATTATATGGCTTAAAATGAAATGTTCAGTGTTTCAAAATAAACACTTTCAGAAGGAATGTTTTTCTTTTGTAGAATGTAAAAGACTTCAAAAAATTAAACAACTCTTTATACAATAATAGAGGTTTGCAAACGCAGATTTATTGCATAAAACTAGAAATTGTGGTCGTCTCATGCATTTTGTAGATTTCCAATAAACAGAGCTAGAAATAGATCAATGAGCTCATGATAAAATCCATCGATTTCTAGGATAAAATAGCTCAAATGCAAACTCATATTTTAAATCGATAACAGAGCACAAGAGGTCAGAACTTATCATGTCAACATGGTTGGGCCGAGTTATAAACACAATCAACACAGCTCGCACTCGCGCTTCTCCATGAGAAAAACAATGATCTACATTGGAGTTTGTACATTTAAAGTAAACTCAAGCACAAGCCAGCACAAAATAATCCCATCTGAGTGTAAGCAACTAACCTGAACCAAGTCAAAATGACAATCCTTATCCATCACGCACAAATGTGGTGGGGCCTACAGTTTAAACCAATCACAAATTTAATTAAAAAATATTGATTTTTTCATTTTTTCATAGGTCCAGACTGTACGACCCACCATGTTTGTGCGTCTTGGTTATGGTCATCTAGTCAAAACCATGAAGATGATGCGTAATGCAGGGAACTAAGCGACGATCTCGGTCCATCAAAGCCACCATATTAGGTGTTAATTGTCTGTGCCGAAATGATATTGAATGGAAAATGGAATGGTGATACTAGCTTTTGAGGAGACATAAATCCAAGCTATGGGAAAAGCATGGTGAGGTTAAAAAAATCATGAAAATCACATCAACGAGCTAAAAGAACAAAACAAACCCCATCTCAAGCTCATGGAGAAAAACATAGCAAAATCGAGCAAAGGTTTGTGACCCCATCGAGCTGTTAACGCAAAAAAATCAAACCAAAGCCATGTTTAACAGATGTAGCGCACCAGAGTGAGTCAAGCTAATGAATCAACCGAGACCGATCTACATTTAAAACTTACGGCGAAATGAACAAGATTGCAACGATAATAGAACTCGTCATGTCTGAAATTAAAGTTTACAACGGCCTATAAAAATAGGGACAAAGCTAACCCAAAATCGTATGAACCCAACTCTAAAGGCAACCGCCCAAAGCCATGGTGTCAAACAAGAAAAAGAACTCCCGTATGAAAACCCCATCTCAGATAGAAAATTAAAGGCGGCTTTCAAAAGTTTTGTAGATTTCCCTTTCTAGAGAAGTCACCAAAAACCAAGGCAAGTATAAATGATGTATTTTAGGGTTTCCACCCTAATACCAAAAATGAATTCAACCACTCTCTACCTAACCATAGTCAGTTTGAGTATGTTTAGGTTACGGTTTTGACCTTTTTCATTATCAACAAATGGGATTTGAACAAGTTCTAAAACATTGTAATTATTTGCATGTGTTGGGGGGGTTAAAGTCTAAGTCAAGACAAATTATAGCTATGCATGAATACCCAAGACAAAGGTGGAGAAAATTGCAGCAAATGTTTCTAAATGGTAAAATTTTATTCCCTTAAAATTTGCAAATAGAGAGGTCAACAAGTAGTTTTACTTATGCAATTAGGAAAAGATAAAACTATTAAACTCATATTTTTAACCCTTAAAGACATTGTAGCATGCCCGCTAAAACAACCCACTTGAGACCCAAGAACAACCGAGTATTAGTTAGGAAAATTGTGGAATAATTATTTTTGATTAAAAAAATCTACAACCAGTTAGAAGATAATAGTTGTCACTAACAAGTTCCAGAATAATTCTAGTCCACTAGAATATAATTTTCTCTTATTAACAATTATTAGAGGTCATAAGGTCCGAAATTTAGGGTTAGAAGGTTCAATTAGGTTCAAAGGGTAATTCCTCACCATACCCACTCTCTAACAGGCTTAAAGATTCAACTTATTTTTTTTATCAAATTTAATGCATTCAAAATTTCCCTAAACCACTCCCATTGGATAGAAAATTTCCTCACCTTTCCATTGATATAAAGAAGTCCTCTTAACTCCTCATATTCCTCAAGTTATGGGCCGGCGGGCCTTGGGGTGAAATTTTTCTCCAAGTAGACTGCGGACCCAAAGGCGTGAAAATTTGCCCCAAGGGCGGGTCTGCAGGCCTTGGGAGAAAAAATTTCCCAAAGGAGTTGGCGCGTCGGTAGGGGATATTTAAACAAATTTCCCATGTGGGGCGAAAAGCCAACTTTGTGTTCATGCTTTTGTGAGTCCGCATGAGGACACGTGGCGCCTCCTAAGCCACGCGGAGAAAAGCGGGGCAGCGGGGGAGCATTTTGAAAAATTGCCCATGCGGGGTGATAAATCCACTTTGCACCCATGCTCCGCAAGTCCACAAGGGACACATGGCATCTCCTAAGCCAACGCGGGAAAGTAAAGCGGTCGGAAGAAAATTTGTTAAACGCTATGAAGGGAAAAGAGGGTAACATTCACCCATGCCTCCATCGGCACCTCGCGATGCCACGTGGCGATTCTTGATTGGCTCTGAAGCTTGCTATTAAGAAATAAGTGATAAAATATGCGGAATAATCCCTTACAGAATCACAATAGTAGAAACTAATATGCGAAAATATTACAGATCTCAAATAAAAGTGCGAGAATAAATAATACAACACACGAAAAGGCGGTATTTAATGTGGTTCACCGAATTTGGGCTACATCCACCAAGAATCACTTGCTCGGGTTTTATTACAAGCCTCCACTCTCTCAATACAATACCCAAATCCTTTTGGAGCTATGCTCAACAAACTCTCTGAGAATGCACACCCCGAATTCATAGCATATCTGCTGATTCTTTTACTTGTGTATGTATCACATGCATAAGACCGTATAAATAAACAATTACTTAAGTAGTTTGATACAAAACCGTGGTATCAAAACAATGGGAAAAAAACCATGGGTATCGAACCAATGGGTACCGAAAAACCATGGACCGAAAAACAGCCCATAACGGTTACCCATTACCCATGGGTTAGTAAACCACCCATGAAAATTTACTTCAGGGGTTCACCCCGAACCCATTTGACCCGGTCACCGATGAGCGGGACTGCACAGTAAAAATACCCGAGTGTAACACATAGAAGGTGTACCACACTCTAACATGAAAACAGGCTCCACAAACATAACAATCTCCCACTTGGAGATTGATTTCCACTGAGCAAGCTTCTCAACCCTTCACTATCATTTGCGAAGGCCAACCAAAGTTGAACATAGCTTTAGTTTATCCCTTGTGAGCACCTTGGTCATCATGTCTACAAGATTCTGAGTGGTATGAATCTTCTCTAACTTCAACTTATCTTCTTCCAAAGCTATCCTGATGAAGTGATATCTCAACTTTATATGCTTCGTCCTGGAGTGGAAAGAAAAGTTTTTAGCTAGGTGTATATCACTCTGACTATCACTATGCAGCTTACATTCCTTCTTCTTATGCTCCAAATCCTCAAGCAATTGTTGTAACCAAATAATCTCTTTGCTTTCCGCTGTGGCAGCAACATACTCAGCCTTCGTGGTTGATAAAGCCACTAGCTTTTGTAGTCGTGAAATCCAGCTTATTGCTGTCCCACCTATAGTGTAAATATAACTTTGTCGTGCTCCTCCCATTGTCTACATCTCCAGCCATGTCTGATCCATTGTAGCATAAAACGTCCCCATGGTCCCTCTCAAATACCGAAGAATCCATTTTATTGCTTGCCAATGCTCTTTACTTGGATCACTCATCAATCTACTCATAGCTCCTACTTTGCATGGGAAATATTAGGCCTAATGCATACCATAGCATACATCAAACGCCAATCGTTGATAAGTAAGGCACCTTGGACATATGGTTTCTTTCTGCTCTGTCTTGGGACACTGCTCCTTTGATAACATAAAATGGCCTACCAAAGGAGTCCCAACCGGTTTAGCATCCTGCATGTTAAACCTATCCAATACCTTCTTAATGTACTCTTCCTGAGATAAAGTCAGCTTCTGTTCCTTCCTATCCCAAGTTATCCTCATACCAAGGATTTGTCTGCAACCCCCAAATCCTTCATATCAAAGGATTCACTTAGCTGTTTCTTGAGAACTTTTATTTCTGCATGTTTTTACTCGCAACCAAATGTCATCAACATACAAACACAGGATAATATAACTTCCATCCTCAAATTTCTTTGTATACACGCAATGGTCAGAATGACATCTGATATAACCTTGCTCCATCATGAAGCTATCAAACTTCTTATACCATTGACATGGAGCTTGTTTCAGGCCATACAAGCTCTTCTTCAGTTTGCACACCATCTCCTCTTTACCTTTGACTTCATATCCTTCTAGCTGCTGCATATATAGCTCCTCCTCCAAATCACCATGGAGAAATGTAGTCTTTACATCTAACTATTCTAAGTGCAAGTCTTTTGTTGCCACTATTCCAAGAACAGTTCTAATAGAAGTCATTTTTACTACAAGAGAAAAGATCTCATCAAAATCTATACCTTGTTTCTATGTAAACCCCTTGACCACCAACCGGGCCTTATATATTTTCTTTCCTCCTTCTTCGTCTTTAACTTTGTACACCCACTTGTTCTGCAATGCTCTTTTGCCTTCCGGTAGCTTCACCAAATCCCAAGTCTGGTTCTCCATGAGAGACTTATGCTCTTCATCCATGGCTTGCTCCCACTTTTTACTGGCATCTACCTGCGCATTACTTTGTCAAAGCTCTCTGGTTCTCCACTATCGGTGAGTAATAAATAATAAAGAGAAGGATAAAAATGTTGAGGTTCTTTTCTTACCCTTGAAGACCTCCTCTCACCGTAGGAGTTTGGGGTTCTGTTGAGTAGGTTCTGAAATGATTCATGGGTCATTGTCCCATCCGAAAGATCCTCTACCACTGCATATTCTTTCTTCGATTCTTCCCTATTTTCCTGCAACTACTACTTATATATGACTTTCTCATTAAAGACCACATCCCTAGACTGAATGATTTTCTTGTCCTTAATACTCCAACATTTAAATCCAAAGTCATCACCACCATAACCAATAAAAGTGCATTTTTCTAATTTAGCCTCTAGCTTGGTCCTATCATCCTTATCAATATGAACAAACACCTCACATCCAAAGACTCTAAGAAATGAGTAATCAACTTTCTTACCGTACCAAGCCTCCTTAGGTATGCCTCCATCTAAGGCACTTAAGGGTCCTCTGTTTATTAAGTACATAGTTGTGCTCACCGCTTCTACCCAAAAATAAAGAGGTAGTCTTGCATGTATCCTCATGCTCCTAGCACGTTCCATTATTGTTTTGTTCATCCTTTCTGACACCCCATTCTATTGCGGGGTTCCTGGAACCATCTTTTGCATGTGGATTCCATTCTTAGAACAATAATCATCAAATTCATTGCTGCAATACTCCCCTCCATTACCTGACCTGAGACATTTTAACTTAAGACCTATTTCATTATCTACTAAGGCTTTCCATTTAACAAAAGTATCAAATACATCATATTTGTTTTTAATACAATAAACCCAAACTTTTCTTGTTACATCATCAATAAAAGTAACATAATAACTTGTGCCCCTAAGAGATGATACAGGTAGGCCCCACACATCAAAATGTACCAGCTCTAACTTACTCTCTTTCTTCGTAGGTCTAACCTTGAGAAACCTTACTCGCTTTTGTTTCCCATATATGTAGTTCTCACAGAAATCTAAACCTATTTCTGTATATCTAGGAAAATTCTTCTTTATGATGTCCATGCCCTTATGGCTCATATGACCGAGCCTATAGTGCCATAATGTTGTATCTCGCATCTTAAGCCACAAGATTACAATCATTAGTACTATCAAGTGGATAAATACAGGTTCCAACCTTCTTACCTATTGCCACCACAAGAGCACCCTTGGTAACCTTTGAAGAGTCACCAGTAAATATCATAAGTACAACTATCACTTCCTAATTGCCCCGTTGATATCAAATTTCTCCTTAATGTAGGCACATGTATGACATCCTTCAATAGCCATGCATTCCCATTCTGCATCTTAACCCGAACATAACCTTTTTCCAACTATCTTTTTGGCACGGCTCATCACCAAGAAAAACATGCCCAAAATCCCCTTGAACATAATCAACAAAATAATGCCTATGTGGAGTAACATGAAAAGAAGCCCTGAATCTAAAACCCAAGATTCAGTAATATTATGCAAAGAAATAATCAAAGCATCCTAGCATACATTACCCGATGCCACATTTTTACTGCCTTGTTTTCTTTCTATTGTTTCTTCTTGTCCCTGAAGCTCCCAACAGTCCTTCTTTACATGCCCAGGACTTTCCACAAAGGTATACTATCTTACTTTTATATTTTTTCCTTGTCCGATCCTTTGATTTTCCACGGTTTCCTCTATTCTTCTGTTTCCCTCTAGTTTCCACTATCAAAGCATTCCCTGATGTAGAAGATTCCCCAGAGATTTTTCTTCACATTTCCTCACTTAGAATCACCCCTACAACATCCTCAAACTTCAACTTCGAGTTAGATGGAACCGAGTTGCTTACCGCCATTACCAGGCTATTCCAACTTTCAAGTAAAGAGCACAAAATTAATAAAGCCCTAACTTCTTCATCAAATTCTATTGTAACTGAAGCTAACATATTCACAACCGTATTGAAATCATTTAAATGATCTACTACTGAACTATTCTTAGACATCTTCATATTAAACAATTTTTTATTAAAAATATCTTGTTAGAGGCAGAGGGTTTTTCATACAACTTCCCTAATGCATCCATTAGATCTTTTGTTGTCTTTTCCTTTGAAACATTAAATAATACCAAAGATGCAAGACACAGCCTAGATCGTTCCAAGTGCCTTCTGATCCAACAAATCAAATTCCGCATCTGTCATACTCAAGGGTTTGTTCACCTTCTCAAATAGCTGAGTATAAAGATCCTTCTGAAAAAGGTAATCTTCCATCTGCATCTTCCAAAGACTGAAATTTTTCCCGTTGAATTTATCAACCCTAGATCTTCCATCATCTACCATAGCTCCCACTCAAGATAAAACTTTCCTTGTGATTCAACACTTCAACAAACCAAAACCAGGCTATGATACCAATTTTTAGAAAATAAGTGATAAAATATGTGGAATAATCCCTACGAGATCGCATAGCAGAGAAACTAATATGTAGAAAATATTACGGATATCAAATAAAAGTGTAAAATAAATAACACAACACAGAAAGATAGTATTTAGTGTGGTTCACCCAATTTGGACTACGTCCACCAAGAATCACTTGCTCAGGTTTTATTACAAGCCTCCACTCTCTCAATACAATACCCAGATCCGTTTGGAGCTATGCTCAACAAAGTCTACAAAATTCACACCCGAATTCAAAGCACATATGCAATGCATTTTCTTGTATATGTATCATATGCATAAGACCATATAAATAGACAATTTCTTAAGTAATTTGATACAAAACCGTGGGTATCAAAACAATGGTCAAAAAATCGTGGGTATCAAAACAATGGGTACCGAAAAACCATGGGCCCAAAAACAACCCATAACGGTTACCCATTACCCATGGGTTAATAAACCACCCATGAAACTTTGCTTCAGGGGCTTCACCCCCAAACCCCCTTGACCCACTCACCGTGAGCGGCACTACCGTAAAAATTACCCAAGTGTAACACATAGAAGGTGTACCACACTCTAACATGAAAACAGGCTCCACAAACATAACACTTTGTGGGGAAAATTTGAAAAATTTTCCCAAAATTTTCCTAACACAAAAATGTGAAACGGGATCCGCTCCTCTATCATTGCCTCACGGTGCCATGTGGCAGCTCTTAATTGGCTACGGGCCGGCGGGGAGGAGGGAAATTTGGAAAAGTTTCCCAAAAATTTCTGAAGCGCTAAGTTAAAAATGGATCCACCCTTACGCTCAAACCTCATTGTGCCATGTGGTAGCCTTTGATTGGCTATGGGCCAGTGGGAAAATTTGGAAAAAATTCTAAATTTTTTCCAAAGCTCTAAGGAAAAAATCAGACCCACGGGCTCATGCAGAAATTTTCCCCAAAACTTGATTTTGACGCCAAGTGAAGAAAAACTTCATAGGGCCATAACTTTTGATAGAGAGCTCATTTTTGGGAAAATGATGACTTTCTGGAAATCTCTTGACATCCTCTTTACTCAAGGATCATTAATTTTTATTTTGATAAATTTTAAGGGGTCAATTTCAAGAAAATGATCTACATGCTTTTACAGTGCAAACTGGTAAATTTTAACTTGTGAGATTTGTTCAATTTGATCTTCTTCCTCTCTCAACATGTCAAATAGACATGGATAATTTTTCTTAGGTGGATTTAGGATAATTTTGTGAGGTAGATCTATTTTATTGAATTCCAATTTGAAATTTTACAATTTTGACAAAACGACTATGAAAGCTTTGAACTCGGTTTTGCCAGGTTTTGAAATATTTCCTTTAATTATTTTTGTCTAATTGGATTCTTTTAGGGAAAACTACTTCAATTTAATCATTTATTTTGTTATTTCATTGTTGTAGGTTCAGTTTTGTGCATTTTGGATTAAATAATTGCCAGTTTGAAAATACAAGATAGGGATCAAATTTTTAAAGGGTTTATTTGCCATTTTCTTCTTCCAAGTATTATAATATGTTCCAATTCTAATCTAATACATTTATTTGATTCAATTCAACTATTCAAAACTAAAATACATCTCTGATTTCCAATTTTCACATATTTCAAAAGATAGAGTATTACACTTCCTTTATACACATTTCTTCCTTTCAAACAAAGATTACAACTCACATCTAGATGATTAAATTCAATACAATGATACAATTTGAGGAAGTTTATATAATCCTTTATTTATTACAAAAGACAACTTTACAACTTCCTTCTTTTATTATTTCCAAAATCATATATTATATATAGGGCAAAATAATACATTTTCTTCTCACGTGTTTCACTTTTCCACTTTCTAAATAGGGATTTCATAGTGCATGTTAAACACATATTTCCAATGGAAATAATATCATATGAACAATACAAACACTTTAATTAATTCAATTGAAACTCTTACAATGTCCTTTCCATTTGATTTAAAAATACAACATACAAAATACGTATCATTCTTTCACATTCTTTCCAAAACAGAATACATAGTATAACTCTTTTACATTTCAAATTTCAACTTTCATTGTCAATACAAACTATCTTTCCGTTACAATTAATACATAGATCATCCACTTCAAATGGGAAAGGGGATACAATGAGATTTCATTTCACAAGGGACTGTAAAACTACTTTATCTCAGCTCGGAAGAATAGCATGCAAATTTCTCATTCTTCCAATTTGATCACAACAAGAGTAGGGGAAAGGCAATGCTCTCCACCCAACCAAACATCGAATGAAAAGGATATGCCATCCTTCTTAATATTGCCCCCAAGCCCTAACCACAATGAAATAAAAGATGTGATCTAACTCATGGCAACAACGGGCTTCCACAAACACACAAGCAATATTTTCACAATAAAACACAGCCAAAAACATAATGTAGTTTACAACTACATTAAAGCATGAAAAAAATTACCGAGGCTTCATCCAACAATTCAAAGGAGCAAGAAACTATGGGGGATGTTGTGTATGCCTACCAAAGGGAAATGGGTATCACCACCTGAGGAAAAACCACAAAATATATATATGTATATCATTTCAAATCCATAACATGCCCTTATGCCTCCCCAAGTACCCCTTATTTCCTCACATTTTCTTATGCCTCCCAACCTCTTATATCACCCCATAATGAGTAAAGAAATTCAAGCTATTTCTTTGTAAGGTGGAACCCAAATCCCAACTTCCCTCCACCCTTATACCTCCCTAAAACCGCTTGTGCCTCCCACAAAAAAACTTCATAGTCTTCTCTACACCGTTCCTAGGCCATCTACCCAACAGCCCACAAACATGCCAAAATATTCACATTAACATTTACATTAATAAAAAAGAGCATTTCAAGAGCCAAGCTCCTACCTCTCTATGATGGAGTTTTCCAAGTTCCAAAACAACAAGCTTTATCCCAATGCAAGAAATCCAAATCATCCAAGCACAAGCATGCAACAATCTTCCAAAAACTTCTTCAAAGCAAGAGCTCCCAAAACAACAAGGAATTCACCCAATAAATCAAGTCTCAAAAAAATGAAGCAACCCAAAACAAGGCAAGCCATTCAAATTTTATAGAAGAGGGAAGGGAAGAGGATGAGGTAGATCCATGTAGGATGTCATATCACACATCTTTAACCCCAACCCAAAAGTAAACTTCATTCTCCAATGCATAATAAATAGGTGGGTGAAAAAATGACAGTTTACTTACACACTCAAACCCAACCCACACCCCAAAGGACTGAAATTAAATCATGTAAGAAAATTGCAATTAAAACCTACAATTTTCCTTCTCAAAAAGCATTATAAAAGTCTAATCTTCAACTCTCCAACCATAGGTATGGTTGGTAATTAAATTTAAGAGGTTTGGGACAAATTTAACTTTTCCCACAAGCGTCTCAAAATCAGCTTCTAAGGAAAATTTGAAATTTCCAAGAAGGTGGAGTGTTTCACACTCAAAAGTTAACTTACACATCACTTACACATCTCTTACAACACTTTAATTCAAGACAAAAAAATCTATTAATTAATTTCTTATGACATATTTTAATTAATTAACTTAACAACATGATTACTCACAATATTACACACTATTTAATGAATAATGAAAGGGATAAAAGCACCACAAAATAAACACATACAAACATAAACAAAGGGACCAAAATAAAAGGAATACATAAAACCCCTTGGTCAAAATTAAAGGTGATCCCCCCATGGAATCCCTAACACACAAAACACGCACAAACAAATACTAGTTGCCATGGTGACCTTGTTGAATTCATCTAGAATTCCAATGTGGTTGGTCTCCAATCCCCCGATGTTTGTTGTGATATTTTAACCTACAAAACACAAATACCTCCTTCAGCCTCATGGCCATATCAAAACATCCAAAATAATATAAATATAATTCCCAAAATCATTTATATATATGAATCACAACAACATCAAAGAAATCTAACAATATCATTTATAGTTTTATCAACAACTATATCATCATCCAATAATTTCCATTTCTAGGTCTACTCACAATATCCAAATATCACAAGTCTGAAAAACATCCATAATATAACCATGTCAAATAGTATATCATCATCAACATATAAAATTTCTCTCTAATAATCATCATCATTATAACTGAATCAAGTCAACAATAATCCATGATCTAACATCTAACATCATACTGATAATAAAGTCCATAATCATCTTCATAAAATAATCAACAATATCATGATTAGTATCAAAAAGGTGTCAAAGGGAAGTGGGCACTACAAACATCATGAAGAATAATAATATCTTTGTCATTATTAGTTTTGTACTTTTTTACAAAGTTTCCCTTATGCTCTTTTTGTAAAAAAAAAAATTAATATTGGATTTGTCTCAAATTATTTTAAGTCGGGTCTAAAACCTGTGCAAAAGTGATTTTTTGGAGGGTGAGTTGAATAAAACCTTCATTTATTTTTTCCATATGTACCCTTTATTTTTCAAGTAAGAGGGGGATTATCATTCTATCATGATGAGGCTATGGAATTTGTGTCTACAACACCTTCTAAAGTAATAAATAAATATTTTCCTCTATTTGCAACTTTATCCTGTGTTATAAAAAAGTATTATGGGTATGTGTTAGTGAATGTTTATTTCCTTTGATATGCTCATGAATCTCAAAACCATCATAAAGTTATTTTAAATATTTTTGGATCACTTTAAGTGTATTTTAATGACTTTTTTTTAAGTGTGGAAAATATTCCAAACATCTTTTCATGAAGTGACTATTTTCCATGTCTTCATAGCAATCAATAAGTGTGTTTTTGCAACCCTAGGTCTAAACACATTGGTGTATTGTTGGTATCAAAATTTATTCTCCCTTGGAAAGATGAGAAGCATCACAGATTTAACAAGACACTTAGAGATAGATAGATCATAATATGAATTGTTTTATAGCCAGGGAAGAGATTCAGTTGGCTCTTTGTCACTCTAGCGTGGGAGAAATGGATAACACCTTCATTAAGGATTTGATCTATCCTCACTACTTTAGGTCATGGATTTCAACTAGGGTGAGAGGACCCATTTTGTAACCTCTGTTAGTGAAGTACATGAATAGATCCTTCTTTGCACAATTTTCGGGGAACCTTTAGAAAATATGATCAATACACCATAATCTACCTCTCACAAGTTGTCACACTATAACATGGAGATATTTTCTAAACAAGGTTTAGGTTACTAAAGACATTGAAACCTACTTATTACACTATATTTTGTGGTGAATTCATTCATTTGTGGATACATAGCACAAACAAGGGTACTTATGAAGGATTCAAGGTTATTTGAAAGTTTTGGTGGTGAATTAATCAAGATGAAGTTGATTTCACCAAATATTTGAGAACCTTTACAAAAATTGGAAAACTAATAGACAAAAAGGTTTAGAATAGCCATAACATTCCTTTAACCAAAAGTGTCTCCATCAATGGAGGCCCGAGATCTACACGTTTCACAAAATATTCAAGAATTCAAAGCAAAGGCTCAAGTTAAAAACATAATTAAACATTAAAGATCCACAGGTTCATCATGCCTAAGATACACTCATAGACCTATAAAAATATTTATTAACAAAAATGACAAAGGTAAAGTGATTTTAAATTGTTTATTTCATTACGGGATGAAGGCTCTTCTCGAATGAAATTGCAAATGCCACAATACTAACACATGGACAAGATCTTATGTGATTCATGGATTTTAACATAAGATTGCAACAGGAACATCAAAACCATTTGAATACATTACTTTTAAAATTAGACACATTTTTTTTAAGATCAACACATATTAATTCAAGATCTATTAGATATATCAACAGGGAAAAGTTTCTTGAATAATCTCGTTGTCAATGTGTATACTTGATGGAAGATATTGACATGTTCAAATCTAAAACACAAGAGATTAACAGGTTTCTCAGATGGTCTCTCAGGAAGATGGGCTTTCTCAAATTTTCTCATAAAAATTAACCCTCGACCATTTACATGACTAATTCATGCCCTTTATAGCACTCATTTACATTAAAGCTTCCCCCCCTAAACAAATAATATTTGAGGAACCTTTGTTTGTTACATATTTGATCATGATTTCCAAAAGTGATGTTTAACAGATTTACAACAAAAAGTTTTCAGGTGTTCAAAAGGTGAATCATTTCAAATATTTCCATCATTGTTTTAAATGGGCCATCCAGTCATCTCCTTTGGCAACACATTTTTCATCCTTTGCGCCTATAGCTTCCTTCTCCTCATTCTTTCCTCTACAATTTTCTCTTGGATCTGGCAATTCATTTTTACCATTCCCAGAAACTCTATTTTCAAAATATCAACTCTTGCACTTTTTTTAGGTGTATGGAACTCTTACTACCCCCGCATATGTAATTATCCTCATATTAGTTCATTCTAGAAGATCAAGAAGTAAGCCCATATGATGCTCACATTAACCAGAATGTTGAGCTTGATGAAGAAAGGAAGAAATCCTTCAAAGGCATGTAAAGTTCGGAAGAAGTTGAAGAAGTTGTTTGAGGAATCACCCCAAGATCTTTCAATGTTGGAGATCTCGTGATAGTTTAGTTATGGGATATTTTTGAAGATAATAAAAGCATCATAAATTTGATGCCTAAGTGGATGGGCCCTTACTCCAAGATATTCAAATTGGTGAGCATACATTCTTCTTGAAGGACTTGTATGGAGAATCGCTCAAATTTCCTACCTTAATGTGTGATTTGAAGCATTTCTTGGATTGATTTCCTAGAATCGGGGTGAACGCCCTTTAACTGTATATTTTGTTGTTTTTTTATGTTTTTTGAGAGAGAGTAGGGAAGGAGAAATAGAAGAGATAGTTTTATCTCATATTATTCTGTTTAAAAAACAAAGCACACGTCCGATTTTATAGGACTAAGAAATAAATCTTGACTCCCTAACTAAATGGAGAAGATCCACAATAGTTGCAGAGAATGATGGAAGAAGAGATAATGTGATAAGAAAGACACCTATGACACATCTAATAATCAACGTATCCTAACATTCCCCCCCTTATTACATTATTATTAAAATGTGACCTCAAAAGATTCAAATTTCACTTTTCCAAGAGATTTAGTGAGAATGTCAAAGAACTTGTACTTCATGTAAGACACAATACTGGAGCTGAATTTGATGGTTCAAGACGTGCTCTCGAATGAAATGGCAGTCAATTTCAATATGCTTTGTTCGTTCATGAAAGATTGGATTCTGCACGAGCTTCAACACACTCTGATTGTCGCAATAGAGAATAGGTGACTATTTTTCAGGAATTCCTAGGTCATCCATAATGCGACGTATCCATATCACTTCACACACAGCTCCTCGTGCGGTGTGATATTCTGCCTCTATGGATGAGATAGAAACAACATTCTAGCTTCTTGCTTATCCACGAGATAGGTCCAGATCCGAGATGAAATATGTATCCTGTAGTTGACTTCCTATCATCAACAGATCCAACATGGTCCGAGTCGACATATCCCTGTAGGAAGAATTGATCATTCTTTTTATATTCTAGACCATAATTAGTTGTTCCTCGGACATATCTCAAAACATGCTTTGCTGCATTCCAGTGACATTTCTTTGGCTCTTGCATGAACCTGGAAAGATAGCTGACAGCATAGCAGAGATCTGGTCTGTGTATGTCAAATAGATGAGCCCTCCAACCAATTTCCTGTAGAGAGTAGCATCTACTTGAGGTGAGTCCTGGAATCTTGAAAGTTGCAAGCCTTTTTCCATGGGAGTGGATATAGGTTTACAGTCGGACATTCTATACTTTTCCAGGAGTGTCTTGGCGTACTTTATCAGGAAACAAAGATGTGATGCTCCTTTTGCCATATTTCCAAGCCAAGACAAGTAATGTAGTAGCCCCAAATCTGTCATGTCGAAGGTTCTTTTGAGATCATTCTTTACAATATCAACCTGATCTTCTGAACTACCAGTGATCACAAGATCATCTACATAAACAACCAGAATGACAATTTCTTTGCCTACCTTCTTTATATACAAATTTGAATATGAGGGGCTACGAGTGAACCCATGCTGCAAAAGGTGATCGTTGATCTTGATATACCATGCCCTAGGAGCTTGTTTCAGTCCGTAAAGAGATTTGATGAGATGACATACCTTTTTAGGCTGATTTTCATCAACAAATCCTTCAGGTTGGGTCATGTATACTTCTTCTTTTAGATCACCATTTAGGAAAGCACTCTTGACGTCCATCTGCTGAAGTCTCCATCCTTTCTGTGCTGCAAGTGCGCAAACTACTCTGATGGTCTTCATCTTCGCAGTGGGTGCAAAGGTTTCTTCATAGTCGATGCCTTCTTTCTGAGCATATCCTTTGGCTACAAGTCGTGCTTTATGTTTTTCGATGGATCCATCTGCCTTATATTTTGTCTTGAAGACCCATTTGCAGCCTATGGGTTTCTTTCCTGTAGGCAGATCGACAAGTTCCCATGTCCGATTTTTCATGAGTGAGTCATATTCTGTTTCCATAGCTTCCTTCCACTGAGTTTGACTGAGTGCTTCACGAACATTATCTGGCTCGGAGCTATTCATCAGTGAACTCATGAGTGCAAAGTTTACCTCATTTCTTGTTTGACTCCTTGTTTTGACTCCGGATGATGTATCTGGGAGTTGTTGCAAATTTGAGTCCTTGATAGTTCTTTGTACCCACTTCGGATGAGAACTTGACTGCTTTTGAGAAGAACTGTGTCGTTGCCATGAGGATTGATGTGGAGTCACATTCTCGGTTCTCCAATGTCAACAAATAGTTCTCCTAGTAGCATTTATTTTCTCTGAGTAGTCTCCTCCAGCTCATCATCTGATTCAGAGACTAATCGGTGAGATGTGTTTGGAAGTGGATCTTCTGTTGATACTATTGAGTCAAAGGATGACTCATCACAAACCACATCCCGACTCTCGTATATTTTCTTTGTCTCAGGATCCATGAGACGATATGCCTTCGAGGTAGTACTGTAGCCAAGAAGGATACACGAGAGTGTTTTTGGCTCTACCTTCTTTCTCTTCTGAGCTGGGACATGCATGTATGTTGTGCAACCAAATACTCGCAAATGAGAAATTGATGGCTTTTTACCACTCCATACCTCTTCTGGCGTCTTGTTCAGTAGAATCTTTGTTGGTGCCCTGTTGAGAAGATATACAGCCATTTGTACTGCTTCAGCCCAATAGCGTTCTCCTAGCTTTGTAGTTGATAGCATGCAGCGAGCCATCTCCATCACTATGCGATTGCGACGCTCAACAATGCCATTTTGCTGGGGTGTGTAGGGAGTAGTCAGGTGCTGCTTAATGCCGTGATGGTTTAGGAAGGCCAAGAACTTATTTGATGTGAATTCCCCCCCTCGATCTGAGCGGAGTAGAAGAAGTGGTTGTCCAGACTCTTTGACAACACGATGATAGAAGTTCTGAAAGTGTTGAAGAGCCTCACTTTTCTTCTTTAGGAAATATACCCACATCTTGCGAGAGTGGTCATCCACGAACAACTGGAAGTATTTGTATCCTGAAAACGAAGCAGGCAATGGGCCGTTCAGATCGGTATGAACTACCTCCAGACACTTCTTGGCATGGAAGGTGCTCGCTTGAAACGGATCTCTATGTTGTTTTCCTGCAAGACAACCAGGGAAAATAGGCAAGGAACTGGACAATTTGGGTAGTCCACGGACCATTGCTTTTGAACTCATCTGGTGCAGTGAACCGACCGACAAGTGTCCATATCTAAAATGCCATAAGGCAGTTGATTCTATTGTTGAAGCAGATAAAGCTACTGCAGAAGATGAAACAGTATCTAAAGAAAATAACTTATCTTTTACAAAAGCTTTAGCAAGAACCGTACCTTGTCGGAGATTAAGCATGATTTAATGCCATTTTGAACAAGAAATTCAACCTTAAGGTGATGATTCAAGAGCTGAGTAACTGACAAAAGATTGCTAGTCAAGCTAGGAACATATAGTACCTTTGTAAGTGTACATTTTTGGCCCCAGAGGAATGGTCACATTCCCTATTCCTTCTGCAATGTACTCTTTGTCATCTGCTATCCGAACTCGATCCCCAGTTGGCTCTTCATGTAGTGAATCAAACAGCTTCTTGTCACCTGACATATGCTTGCTTGCACTAGAGTCTATCAACCAGAATTTCTTCGTGGGCTGAGAAGTTTGAGAGACGAGTACAAGATTCTTACTACAATGGGCTCCTTCTGATGTCTCCTCATCAGAGTCATCATCTTCTTGTTGGGCTGCAAGATGTCCTTTTTGCTTTCTCTAGCGGGGACGTCGTTTGGACTTTTGAAAATCTTTGCACCCCGGATGTGCTTGTATGGCTTGAAGGCCCTTGTTTCAGGCTGTTGTGCCAACAGTGATCAGTGTCGTGAGTATTGGTTCTGCAAATGTGACACCATCTCTTTGACTTTTGATCTTTCTGTTTGGGTTGCGCTGGATTTGGCTTCTCTGGGGGACCTTTCCGATTCTTCTGGCCACGATTAGGCTTTGAGAACAAGGCTTTGTCCTGAGACTCCCCATGCGATGAAGTGATAGCTTCTTCCTGCTGCAGCAAATTCACAAGCTCTTCGAATGTCACTGTTTGTTTAGACACATTCAGTGTTGTAACAAACACTCGAAATTGAGAAGGGAGTGCTCTCAAGGTGATTGGGATGAGTAGTTTATCATCTACCATTTCACCGAGCGCTAATAACTCCGATCTCAACTCAGCCACGCGACACAAGAATTCCTCCACTTTCTCGTCAGACCCCATAGAGAGGGTGTGCAGCTTCGACTGAAGATGAAGAATATTTGTCTGATTTTTGGCTTCATAAATGGTTGCCAACTTGTCCCAGGCCTCCTTGGGTTTCTCCGCATTCCGAACATGCGGTTGCACGTCATCACTGATACTGAGCATTATCAGCATCAAGGCTTTAGCACTAGCCATGTCATATTTTATTAGTTCATCGGGGGCTGTGGGAGCAGGCACAGACCCTGTGACAATTCCCCATAATCCTTCAAACTGAAGGATTGTCTTCATTTTTGTCTTCCAGGCCGCAAAATTAGGCCCTTTGAGCAACTGAGCATCAGACAGAAGTAACTTCGGAGCAGACATTGTAAAAAAATATTTATTTATTTGAAAAAGTTATTACAATTTGGACTCACTGTCGAGAATTACTGGCTCGTAGATGCTCGTGATATTCACATCTGTGAGATGGCAACGCTTTGTAAGGTGTTCTTCTTCATTGTCACAATCGGTGTCGTATCCGGCTTCTAATTCTTCCCGTACTCACTTTGCTTGGCAGCTGACGTTGAAAAGAAAGTACTCAAGGAGTCCTTCTCGAACAAGTTTGTCGAATGCAAGATTGCCGCAATTTCGAAGCTCATTCAGCAAAGCAAAGTAGAACCCAGAGCTCTCAGGAGCTTCTCCACGGTGTTCTCTGGCTGGCGAGTTGATGTTGTGGCTTTCAGCTATGGCGACCGTGTTGTTGACGCTTTCAATCGAGTTGTCTACACTTGACATTCGATGTAGTGTTGAACAGACTGTTGTAGACTCAAAACTACCTCGACAACGTTTGAAGGTCTCCGCACGAAATAAGTTCTCTCTCCCGGCGAGATCTCCACGTCCAGCTTGTGGTCTCCAACACACTCAGATTTCGAACATGGCTCGGCTGGCCATGAGTTCGATGTAAATCCGTATCGCATGCAGTACCGCTAAATATAAAAGCCATTACATTTCATCATTGTCTAGAGCTCCGGGGGCTCTTCACACAGTCTTACAATAGCTGGCTATTATTGCAGTTGATTTGAGTATCACTGAATCCAACCGGGATTCTGATTACATTCGATCACTGGGAGAACAAAATCCTGATGTTTCGGCTTTTGATGGCTGCTCAAAGCTCTTCACTCAGACAACAGACCAGCTTTAGAAATCAATCTCACAATTACGGAAATGGCCGAGTCCCATTTTCAAGCAATTTTTATCAGATGCTCAGACATGGGTCGGAGCTGTGTGATCAGATTTCTGACGCAGTGTTGGATGCATGTCTCGAGCAGGATCCTGACAGCAAGGTAGCATGCGAAACCTGCAGGGAAATTCACTTCATCTCTGATGATGTGGGTCTGGATGCCAACAACTACAAAGTGATTGTGAACATTAAACAGCAGTAGTTCTCCACGCAACAGCAAGATTGTTTTCCACGCAACAACAAGATTGTTTCCTCTCCACGCGGCAACAGCTGTCTCCACGTGAGCTTCCACGCTGTAAAAGCTTCAGGCGCTTAGTCAGTGGACGAAGTAAAAGCTTCAGCTTTGCAGGCTTTGGCCTCACCGGCAAGATCTCACCCTACACCTCCAACTGCGCCTATTTGCAGTCCTGTCCAACGCCTCCCAGATCTCTGCCACGCTCTGATACCAAACTGAGAGAGAGCAGGGAAGGAGAAATAGAAGAGATAGTTTTATCTCATATTATTCTGTCTAAAACAAAGCACACGTACAGTATTTATAGGACTGAAATCTGTACTGGACTCCCTAACTAAATGGAGAAGATCCACAATAGTAGCAAAGAATGATGGAAGAAGAGATAATGTGATAAGATAGACACCTATGACACATCTAATAATCAACGTATCCTAACATTTTTCCTATTTTTGTTCATTACGGCCCTTGGTTGCTTGTTTTTGTTGGTTTCTAGTTTCTTTGTGGGCGATAGTCCTAGTTTTGTCATCTGGAAGCTGAATCCTTTTCCTAATGGATATTGTGGAAATTTTTCTACCTTTGTTCTTGTGTCACTCGCAGGGAGTGCCCATCCCTGAGTCGGAGCCGATGTTGGTACTAAGATTTGTCTCGCCCCATTTGCCATTATTTTTTCTTTTTTTGTGTGTCTGAAACATTTTGTATCTTGATGTGGATGTTCTAAAAGCTTCTACCTCCATTAGAAATGCTTCGAGTTTACAAAATCCATTTTCATGTCCCTCCTTGAATAAGTCTTTGAGTCTGCCCTATTTTTGCCCTAATTTCTTCAAAATCATGGGCTTTTCTGTTTTCCTTTTTTCCACGACCATGGAAGTTCAAAAATGATCAATTTACAGTTTTATTCCTTTGAAAATCTAAACCCATGTTCGAAAAATGCTCAGAACCACGATTCACTTGTTTTTGTTTCAAAAAAATTTTCATCCTTAGTGAAAAATTGATTTAAGGCGTGAACGTTGATTTTATGTATTTTGACGGTCTAATGGGTGTATTTTCCCTATCAAATTTATTCCTTAGTGTTCAGTGGTCATGTGGCTTCATTTGGTTTCTCGAGAGGATGACGAGAAAAGTTTATAACTTATCACTTTTTGGTTTTTTTGGTAAAAGGAAAATTTGGTCCCGTGGTTCCACTCAATTCGATTGATTCTTTTGGTGCTTATGTGGCTTCTTCGATTAGATGGGGCATGGAGGGTTATTTCTCTCAACTTGATCTTTTTGCTACTTTGGTAAAAGTTTCAACCCAACCCGTGGCCCCACTAGGGTTTGATTAAATAAAATTTTAAGTGACAGGGGAAAAGTCTTGCTTTGACCACCGTAGGAGGACTCGTGGGAAAGCAAATGGCAGAGATGCGGGCCTTTGGAGGTGAGTTGGATGATTTTCCCTTTTGGAAAAATGGAAGTGCACCCGCACCAAATATTTTTGAGGCCTCAAGGATTTTTAAAGTTTTGCCATAGTGACATGTGGAGGTCTCCGCTGGGTCTTCTTTCCTTAGAATTTTCAGCAACTTCTTAAAGGGCCCGAGACACGAAGCGAGCCGCGCTCATCCAAAGTCTCAAATTTTGGGATCATCTCAAGATGCGTCGTAGTGACACATGGTAGTTTGAAAATTCAAAGGGGTGGGGAAGCGGACCATTGGAGGAAACTTGGATTTTTGCCTCTTGTCATCAAAAGGATTAAAATCTCAAAATGGCCCGCAAGCCTGACAAGAAGGTGGTCAAAGTTTGTTTCAAGTCAAAGGGGCGGGGAGGTGGACCATCGGGGTAACTTGGATTTTTTTCCCCTAATATTCAAAAGATTAAAACATCAAAATGGCCCGCAAGCCCGATAAAGGAAAATTCAAAGCTTGCTCTAGTCAATAGTGGAGGTGCGGACTCTCGGGGGAAATTTGGAAAATTTTCCTTTTGGGAAAAGGAGTTAAAAGTAAAAAAGGAAGCATGGTTCCATGGGACCCACATTGGGACACGTGTCAGGCCCATTTTCAAAGGCGAAGCTGGGAAAATTTGGAAAATTTTCCCTTTTCCAAAAAAGAGGTGAAATGGAAAAATTTGGCCGTGGTTCCTTTGGGGCCCACCTTAGGACACGTGTCAGGCTCATTTCTCAAGGGTGGAGGTGCGGAGAAAAATGTGAAATATTTACATTTTTCCAAAATTTGTAAAAGGAAAAAAGGAACCCATAGGCCCGCTCTAAAATGGATCTCCCATGTGGATGGTCCCAAAGCATATAAGCGTGTCCCACTTTTTGTAGTTTTGGTACTTTCAAAACTATGAAATCAAAACATGACCAAACACATATAAAATGACCAAACATGTATTTTCAAGAGGCTATAAATACCAAGGTGTAGGGCATCCATTTACCTAATTTTTAAATTTTTATATTATTTTTAATTATTTATTTACTAGTCGATTTTAAAATATTTATGGCCACAAAGTGGGACACACTCTTTGACCCTCAAAATAGAAATCAACATCAACTCTTTGTATCTCCGGTTTTTATCATTTCACTCCAGGGGGACACGTCTTTTGGTTTTTATCATTTCTTGCTCTGCACGAAATGAAGAGGAACATTAATATGGAATCCTAGTTTGGTGGGAAAGGTCTATAAACGTCTCCCACCATTAATATGTAATTTGAATGTCCTATTCGATGTGAGTTTTCTTTCCTTGGTATGTGAACAACTTGTTGATAATCTAGGTTTGGTGAGAAAAATTTGGGGACGTCTTCTACCATTAAGGTGATATCTAACCTTTGGGCTCAATCTAATCCTTCATTTCTTCTTCCCGAGCACGTAAAGAGGCCAATTTGACAAAATAGGGGTGGAAGTGGTTGGCGAGTAAAGGGAGAGTGATTTGCTAAAGCAAGGAGTTGAATGTGGGAGATTTTCGAAGAGATCTGCACCCTTGGGCACTTTATAACTTTTTACATATCTGATTCTGGGAATCACAAACATGATCATGGCAAGCATTGGTGGCACTCAATGTCTAGATTTTTGGGGTGAAAAGGCTATATTGTAAATGTTATAGATTGCAAAAATTTATCATGTAAATGGTTGGAGTGTGAAGGGTCAAGACTGATTTTCCTAATAGAAAAGGCGTGATAGAGCCCATCCTCTTTAAGAAGCTGATTGAGAAGCTTGTATGTCTCTCTTGTATTGAATTTGATCATGTCAACATGGTTACGAGTGTACATCCATTGAAAAGCTCTGAGATTGTTCTAGGAACTTTCCCCTATTGATAAATTTAATCAAAATTGAGTTATTCTGTGTGGATCTCATGAAAAATATGTGGTTTTACTTCTGAATGTCTGCAAATACTTTTTTTGTTCTTGTTTCAATATTGTATCAAATAATGTCTCAATCACATAGGTCTCAATCGTTGTGATAGTTTAGTGGCATCTACAATTTTATTTCTCAGAAGATATTTCATCTGGGAGTGAAGTAAATGATTTAAAATCACTTTTCTCTCATATGTTGAGAGAGATTGGATGTAAGCCTCTGGGTGTACCTTAAGCATGATTGGCCTCAGATCTTAATGTTTTGTTGGGTTTTCCAACTCAAGCCTTCGTGTTAGAATATCATAGATTGTATGAAAAAGTGATAATTTGGGCCTCCATTGAAGCACATATTCTCAGTTAAAGAAAATTTTTAGCTACTATGTGGCATTCTATCGGTTTGGTCTTCCATTTTGGAAAAGTTCTCAAATATTTGGTATAATCAACTTTATCCTACTTCACCTCCCACCAAAATTCATTCAAAAACAATTAATCATAACCATACTACCCCTATTTTTCATGTATGTATACAAATGCATAATTTTTACTACCAAAACATGTAGAAACAATCAGGATTCCAAATGTCTTTAGTAGCTTAAACCTTCTCTAGAGAATATCTCCACTATCTAGAGTCACAACTCGTGAGAGTTAGGTTTTGTTGCATTGATCATATTTTCTTAAAGGTCTCCTTAAAAACTTCATCAGGAAGGATATCTCCATCTCCTCCATAAAAAATAGGCTACAAAAGGGTTCTCTTACTTTGGTTGAAAGACACAACCTAAAATAGTGAGGATAGATCAAATCCTCTTAAGGTGCTACCCACTCATTTTCAAACCACGAGTGCTAAAGGGTCAAATAGAATGATTCCCTAGATACAAAACGACATAAATAACTATCTATCTTTCTCTAAGCATCCTATCAAATCCATGATGCTTTGCTTGGCCTTTAAAGGAGATTAAATTCGGGTACCAACATAGTCAACATTATCAAAATATGATTCAAGTGCAACCAACCCTCTGGGAATAGTATTAGTCCTCAACTGAATAATGTCCTTACCAAATAAATTCTCCTTTCCTTCAACTGCATAAACCATTGGTTCCCATTCTATACTTTGATTGACAAATTCTCCTTTATTTTACAAGAACCTTCGAATCAAGCATCATCTTCAAATACATGTCAGTGCTTGATATTGTCGGGGGTGATGGCACAGTGAATATTTCAACATCATATTCATAATAGGGATACATTGTATAAGTTTCAAAATTTGATCCCAATACTACCAATTTTTCTACTACAATATTATAGCTCTTATCATGATGTATTATATTGAAAGAGTCAAACATTTCAATGAAGTCCCAAAATGCATGCTTATATTGTTTCATTCTTTGATTCTTTGTAGCATACAACTTTCGACTTGTTTGACTATCAACTCTGAATCTCCTTTAAAAAAATGTCTCTAATACCATATTTCCATGCAATCCTTAGACCCAAGAGTAGTGCTTCATACTCAGCAATATTGTTTGTGCACTCAAAATTGAGTTTAAAAGAAAAATTAAAATCCTCTTGGCTTGGAGATATCAAGACAATACTAGCACCATTACCAGATCTAGAACATGCTCCATGAAACATTAAAGTCCAACTAGAACCAACCTTCTCAGGATACTTGTACTCATCAATTTTATGCTCCTTACAATCAACATATCCCACAAAGTTGTTAATATCAACATCTCTATACAATACTTTATAAGAAGCATTGTTAGGGTCCTCAATGAGATGTAACATTTTTTTCTCACCATATAACTTCACAAGGCTTCCCTCAATTGGTATGGTGGCATAAGACATGTCCATTTGCACACTTCCACCCACACTAGCTGCCCATTTTCTGGATAACAACATTCCCCACTTAGCAGGACAATCCACAATTACTACATTCAAAGTTAAGTACTTGCTGAATAAGCTACCAATTGCACTACTAAGCCTTTGACACATCCAACTACTGGCACCTCTCTTGAATCCATGACAAGTACATTTCCCATCAGCTCTTTGTTAGTTTGATATTCAACTCCTTCATGACCTCAAGAGGAATTACATTACATGAAGCTCTGAGTCAAACATGCAGTTTTATAACAACCTATCTTTAATAATCCGAGTAGTGAAAAATGGATCCACATTCAGCTGAGACTCAACCAAAGAAGTTCCCAAATAAATATCAGGTGTTTCCCCCAGTTCCTCCAATTCTTGTGGTTTTTCTAATTCTGCGCAATGGCGGGATGAACCTCTACATTGTTCACATTTTTATCACAGTAATATTTTCTTCTTTAAATCCTAAATAATCAAATTATCTTTTCCTATGCCCGGGGATTCTAAGTAATTAAACAATAGGAACAATGACCTTGGTCTGGACTCAAGATTTGGGCTATGTCATAAGGAACATATTTGGGTAGGGAAGTGTTAGAAGGGATATTCACACTTCATCCGATAATATGGGAGTCTTCACAGTCTAAGCATGGGGAGGAACACAAGTTTTATTTGGGGAAACAAGGCCTTTGCCAGATGCATCTTTTTTAGGAGTTTCCTTAGGGATATTAGTAAGCCTTGAAAATTTTTGTTTGCCTATCACCGTACCCCTTTGACAACCTTGCTTCTTGTATTATATTTTTTTCTTGGGAAACTATTGCATTCATTAACAATTGTCCATCCTCTTCTGAAGGAATTCCTCCATCATAATTTTTAATCATTAATGCCCTTAAGTACTCAAAATATTGTACCATATCAATTTGAAAAGTATGAGTTGGAGGAAGAGGTAATATCCGGTGAATGCAATCCCAGAAATCAGCATTTGTTACGCACGTATTAGTTCGATGAGAGCAATCCATCATGCATGCATCATCATCTGTCTCATTATCATCATCTTCCTCAACTTCTTTGTCTTCATCACATGGGGAATGGGGAAAAACATCTATCACACCACTCCATATTATGGACCTCTTCCACAGTAGTAACTCTTGTAGTAAAAGGATTAGGCACCAATCTATTTTCCCAGGGTTGGGGATGTCTATTTCCTGATCCCACGAGCCCCTTTACCCCTATTATCTAATCTATGATGACTTCGGGATGATTTTCAAATATTTCTTGACCTTGTGGCTTGTGCTGACCTTGGGAACCTTGTCCAATCCCCTTCTCTACTCTAGCCAGTTTATAGGATATTTCCTTAACATCTTCAGTGAATGTTTTTACAACCTCTTCTAGATCCATAGACTTACTTGAATGATTATTCTTTGGATTGATTAGCTTGATACTTTCCCTCTTAGGAGGCTTACCAACTGGTTTGATATTTATTTCAATATGTAGAGCCATGGCGAAGGCTTGCCTCAAAGTTCCTGGGTTTGTTTCCCTTAAATAATAGGCAGCCTTTTTGTCAAAAACATTAGAATATTTTATTAAAAAGATTCATCACATGGCCTTAAGTTTGCAGGTAACCTTATCAATGTCTTATTAAACCTTATATTGAAATAATGAATAGATTCATTAGGATTCTTGTTTATATTTTCAAATTCAGTCAAAAGAAACCTAGGATCTGTCTTATCCCCATATTGCAATCTAAAGGCATTCTTCATTTTTGTCCATGAGGCTATTGAGTAGTATGGTAAAGACTTATACCATCACGTGCATCCTCCACAAGACTATGAGTAAACAATTTTATATACACATCGCCAAATTCAATATCAAAGTAATCTATCATATTGAAAAAAATTAATTGCTAATCACCGGTGATAGCATTATTCCCTTGAAATTTAGGCAGCCTATTTCTAACATCTTGTGGCACTATATTTGGATATCCAGCCATACCTCTAAAATTTATAGGACCAAAAGTATTGACAACAAATGGAGGTCAGGTGGAGGGTGGGCCATTCTCTTTTAAGGAGGTCATCTTACAGGAGATACAAAATGATGAGGGACAAGGGGTCTCTGGAACACAGGAGTATAATTTTCAAAATGGATGTTCTCTAAAGAATTTGTTTCATGGAAAACCCTATCAACTTTGGAAAATATAGGGAAATACTGAGAATCACACTTATCAGCCACAAATGAAGGCCCCTCTCCAGTTAGAGAACTCAAATCTATATGAATATTACTTGATTCAGATTCACTTAAGGAAGAATCGTAATCCTCAATAGCAAGATGATCAATTTTCAAAACTGATATCTCTTTTCTTGATTCCTAATCTCCAACAACATTCCAGACTCATTTTCCATATACATTTTTCTTTCACAATTCTGGAAATAATTTTCTGGTAGGGTCTTTTATGAAGAAATATCTTCTTCCTTCTAGCTTTGAAAATATTAGTGACATATTTCACTTAATATAGGTTAAGGCAATCGTATTTATCAAAATTTAAATCAACACGGAGTCATAACTAAGGCTTTTAGCCTTAGTTTTGCCAACACTTAATTCCTACAAATCTTAGTAGATATGACCTTCCTTTACCAATATTTATCACTTTGATGATATAAATTTAGTGCAATAACCACTAAACTGGAAATATTACACACAAAACACCGTAACTTCACACAATTCTTACAAATATCAACACAGGATGACGTTTAAACAACGTATTTACACTTAGATCATGTAAGAAACATTACCAAGTCCAAATATAATAACACCTTAGAAGATCCTTGAAAATAATGCCAATCTGGTGTTGATATCCAAATTGATTCTCCCTTGGAAAGATGAGCAACATCACAGATTTAGCAAGACACTTAGAGATAGAAAAATCATATTATGAGTCATTTTATAGTCGGGAGGAGATTCAGCTGGCTCTTTGTCACTCAGGTGTGGGAGAAATGGATAACACCTTCATTAAGGATTTGATCTATCCTCACTACTTTAGGTTGTTTCTTTCAACTAGGGTGAGAGGACCCATTTTGTAACCTCTGTTGGTGAAGGACATGAAGAGATCCTTATTTGCACAATTTTCAAGGGAACCTTGAGAAAATATGATCAATACACCACAATATAAATCTCACAAGTTATCACACTAGAAGATGGAGATATTTTCTAAACAAGGCTCAGGTTACTAAAGACATTGAAACCTATTTACTTATGTATATTTTAGCGGTATAATTCATTCATTTGTGGATACATAGCACAAACAAGGGTACTTAAGGAAGGATTCAAGGTTATTTGAAATTTTTGGTGGCGAATTAATCAAAATGAAGTTGATTTCACCAGATATTTGAGAACCTTTGAAACCTATTTGCTTATATATATTTTGGTAGTAGAATTCATTCATTTGTGGATACACAACACAAACAAGGGTACTTCAGGTAGGATTCATTTTTATTTCTAATTTTTGGTGGGGATCTAAGCAAGATGAAGTTGATTTCACCAGATCTTTGAGAACCTTTACAACAATTGGAAAACTAACAGGCAAAAAGCTTCAGAATAGCCAAAATATTCGTTCAACCAGAAGGTGTGCATCAATGGAGGCCCAGATATTCAAATTTTCACACACTCTTCAAGAATTAAACATGAAGACTTGAGTTAAAAAATCAATTATACATTAAAGATCCTGGTTCATATAATATACACTCATAGACTTACAAACAATCTTTATGAACAAAATGACAAGTAAAGTGATGTTTAATTGTGTATTTCATTACAGGATGAAGGCTCTTCTCATAATGAAATTTCAAATGCCACAATATTAGCACATGGATGAGATCTTGTAGATTAAGAGGGATTTTAACATAAGATTGTAACAGGAACATCAAAACCATTTGAATACATTCTAAAATAAAAGCAGACACAATTTTTCCCAAGATCAACATAGATTAATTCGAGATCTATTAGATTTATCAGCAGGGGAAATTTTCTTGAACAATCTCAGAGCTTGTCAATGGTTATACACTTGTAACCATCTTGACGTGATCAAATCTAAAACACAAGATATTAACAGGTTTCTTAGATGGTCTCTCAGGAAGATGGGCTTTCTCAAATTTTCTCATAAAAATTAACCCCGACCATTTGCATGACTAATTCATGCCCTTTATAGCACTCATTTACATTAAATCTTCTCATGATGATTGGGATCCTATATGTTCTCCACACACATATGGAGGGTCATCTCACATGGGTTAGGTATAGGGTTTCTTATGTGTCATGCACTAGAGTTACTCAACACCCTATATGTATCACTGCATTTGACATTTATAAGCATGTCAAGACACTCCGTTGTCTTTTCTCTATGTGCAAGCTTTGTTTTGTTATGCAATCTCTTCCTTTGATTGATCGATTCCTCCTTGTGATTATGCTAGAGCTATTATGTTTCCATTAGAGTGTAACTTTATCATGGAGCATAATTATCGATATGATTCTTGCCAACTCTTTCATGGTATCAGAGCTGAGATCGGGTAAATGTGCATTCATCATCTGAGTTGCGATCACTCTTGGTTTCATTATTCTTTACTCCTCATGCAAGTTTTTTTATCATTATCTTTTGGAAATTTATTGCTAACGTTCTTTCTCTTGGAAATTTTTCGGTTTTTTTGTGTTCTTCGTGCATGTGCAGATATCCTCGAGTTTTCGGGGTTTTGCAGCTACATTTAGCTAGCTGCAGCTAAATCTAGCAGATCAACCAAAAATAGAGTATTTTCTAGTTTTTATTTTTTTATTAAACTAAACTTTTGTTAAGATCTCTATTTTTTTAATTTCTTTACGTTTTTACATGTTTTTGTATAATATAGGTTTTCAACGAGGCTTGGAGATTTATCTCTCCCACCAAGATCACTACTCTCCACCAAGCTCCTAATCGAGCTCTCTCAACTCACTTCGAGCTCCACCGAGCTCCTTCAAAGTTTAAGCCGAGTTTTGAAGTTTATTGGCTTAGCGAGTTGTTTTTCACCTGGATAAGCCATTTTCTTTTCCAATGAGTTCCATTCACATGTTTTTTCTTGCTCTAGCTGAGCCCTACCATGTCGTGGTCTACCCCACCATTCGTAGTGCTCTTGCAGTCGACCTCCAACCATCTGGTCTTGTCTGCGGCCTACTAATGAGCTTTAACCGCATGTCAGTGCGGTTTGGCTGCTCTGAGGCTACTCCCTCACTATCGGCTGCTCTTCCACACACCACCGTGTTAGGCTTGCTTCCCAAATCTCCCACGACCATAGTCTTTTTGGCCATGTCTTCCCCTTGCTCCTAGCCTGTGTCCCCTACAACTTGTGGAGTCTCCTCGACTTCACCTTCCGTGCTGATTACGTGCTCTATGTCTTACTGGTTCCCACATCCCTACTCTCATTTGGATCTCCTCTTTCGTGCCACCAAACTCAAGATCCACTCGAGCGGTTCCCACCTCCATCGGGATTTCAAAAGGTGAGTTTGGTAAGTTTCCTTAAATTTCCAAATGGTGGGCCTTATATTATATAACCGTAAACTCATTTTTTTGGTGATATTTTTAACATATTTTTGGGTGGGATTTTTAAAGTGGGAAAATTAATTTATTTAAGGCAAGTTTCTACAATTTAAAATTTGAGGTTTTTTTAAAAGTGGAAATTTTTAAAAAAGGGGAGTATATTTAAAATTTAATTAGGATTTAATTTTTTTATTAGATCTTAATTAGTTGAAATTAATTAGATTTAATTTAATTAAATCTAGTTTTATTAATTTCAAAATTAACCTTCTTTTTCGATTAGTAAATATTTTTAAAATCATCTTTATATTAAAGATTTTTTATCATTTTTTTAAAACTCTAAAAGCTCGAAAATTAGCTAAATCAAACGTTTCAAAACAATAATTTTTTAAAAAGCGTTATTGTCATTTTTTTACTAATCATGCGCTCAAGTGTGCAGTGAGACTCTGAGCACCTATTTGTCTTCCACATTCCTTTATGTCATTCTCAAGATCTTTCCGAACTCATCTTGAGTTCAAAACATTGTATTTTACCATTATTATTTCTTGCGAATAGTGAGCACATCCTCCACAGTTTGCAGCAAGGGGGTATCCTTTGTAACTTGAGACACTTTTTCTCACAACTAGGATTTGATTTCACCTCCTTCCTAATTTTTTGCAATTGTGCTTGTGTAAAGTGTCACTTTGCTGCTCTCCTCGAAACATGATTGTGGTCTTCTCTCTTACGCATTATTACGCTGATTGCAAGGTGAGTTACCAAGTGTTTTCTTACGCACGCTCGGACCCAATTGTATTCAACGCACTAAACTATAAAGTGTCAAAAGTAGGGGGTTATTATATTATCACAGGTGGTTGCGTTTCTTTTCTACATTCCTTCTCTCTCTCTCTTCACAATGGATGCTTATACAATTCCTTTGCATACACCATTCAATTTTTTCAAATGGAGATTGAAAATAATTATGAAACTAAGGGGTAAATGGTTATTCCACATCACCATGGGAACTAAGACTAAACCAGTCGACGACCCTGAAAAATCTATGTGGTTAAATCGTAGTTATGAAGCTTTAGGTCTTCTTTGCATGTTTGTTTCTCCTAACTTGATCTTCCACATTGAGTCATCCAAAACACCTAATTCTACATGGAAAAGGTTGGATGGTATGTTTGGACAACAAGATGACATGAGAGCGCATGAGGTTGGAAAATGAACTATTAGGGTTAAATCCTAGTGATTTTAAAAGCCTACAAGCATTCTTCTCTAAATTTTTCCACACTAGATTGTTGTTAAAGGAATGTCAAGTAGAGATGAAATATTATCAACTGACCTTTTCAATTCTCTCTAAGTTAGGTCCTGAATATTCTATCTTTGTGTCAACTTTTTACACTACAAAATCTTCCTTGGGAAAGGATTGGAATATGCCCTCCTTTGACTATTTTTCATCCCAACTTATTCGAGAACAAGACAAACTCATTCGAATGGGGTCTCTCAAGTCCAAGTCACATGCCCTTGTAGAAAATACTAGTAAGGAAAAGAAGACCAATAATGAGATAGAGAAAAGGATCAACTTAGAAGGAAACCAAGACCAAAACTAAATTTAACACAAGTGCTTTGACTTCAGAGCCTAGATCACAAAAATACAAGTATTTGTGTTCCGATTGCGGAAGCCTAGTCATAAAGAGCATACATGAATGAGAAAAAAATTGATCACCTTAATCATTTACTTGAGAAAAATCAATAGGTGTTCCTAAGTCTATCAAACAAAATGCTCAAGGCCGAGTATTCTCTTTAAAAGGTTCTAAATCTGATAAGAAGAAAGGAAAGGCCCTCGTAGCTCGAATTGGTCCTTTATTGACGTGGATTATAAATTCTAGTGCTTCGCGCCACATGGCTTCTTTTAATGTTGAGTTTTCAAACATCAAACCTTGTGATATGTCCCAAATCACGTTGGGTGATAACACGAAAGTGTCGAGTTTTGGTATCGGATCGGTAGAGATAGATGGGGGAACATTTAACCACATGTTGAGTGTTCCTGATCTCTCTACCAATCTCCTATCAGTTTACCAAATTACTCACCTTGTGAAGGAATATGAGTGGAATATGGTCCTTACTTGGTGATTATTCATGAGCTTAATGATGACACTATAATGCACGAGGGAAAGGCGGATCACCGTTCATGATTGTATACATTTTCCCACTTTACTTCTAATTCGACACCCACTTCATTGCTTGATATTCAGAGAAGTGTTAAGTCCTATTTGAATTCTAATTCTCTACCTACCGAGGTTCTTTAGCTCTCCGATTCGGTCTCGACTCCTCAGATGATGATGTTGTTGAGCATGCTCCTCTTCATGACCCTCTGACTTTTGAGTTTTCCTATTGATAGTAGTGATGATGAGGACTATTTCCCTTCTCACTTGAGTGAATAATGTTCTAACTATGAGCTTGATTCTTTTGGTCGATCCTTGGGCTAGGAAAAATTTGTAAAGTCTTGGAGATCTAGTTAGAGATACTTCGGATATGAGGCGTGCTCGCTCAGATTTTGTTGGACCCCACTCTTTCTTCACCTCTACTTCTTATTCTATTCTCCTCTATTTCTTCATATGATGATAGTTCCACCTGACACGAGAATCACTTGGTTCTACTTCGATGATGAGGATTGTGTACCCGATTCGATGTTGAGAGTACTATAGAGGAATCTTCTCCTCCTTCTCTCACTATTCCAGAGAGTTTGACACATCCCACATCTCATCAAATATTATACAGAGTCTTCTATATATTACACTTGTGATGTACTACAAGTTCCTCATCCATCTATAGGTATTTGAGAGGATTTTATCATCGCCATTTTGGAGTGCCCCTTTTGGGACTCTTACCACTTCGAATTTTTAGAGACTTTCATTGATCCACTCTTGTTTGTGGATCCATTTTCTATCATGGGGATGTTTTATTGCCTTCACATCAGTTGGACATCCTTTGTACAAGTTTTCACCCTTCATACTTTGTGATTTTGCACTCATTAAATTACCTTTGGCTCCTTCGCACTTTCTTGCTAGACCTATGTCACACTTTCGTGGACCATACTCAGAGTTCTTCATGCTACTGCCTTTGGTTTCATTCGTGTAGTGGGAAGATTTCTAGCACATCTTTTATGTACTTCCTAAGGGAAGACACACGATTCGGTGCGCATGGCTCTTCTTCGATCTAGATGCGAGAGGATCTCATCATCGACATTCTTCTGGGAGACTTCTTAGAGTTACAAAGTTTAGATCCATCCATGACATCTTCCACATCCATCTCGTCTCCCTCTTCTTCTCTCTTTTTATCTTTTTGAGAGATTTCACTTTTGTACATGGGTACCTTTAAAGGCTACTCTATGGCATGACCCATCTTTGGCATATTTCTTAGATTAGAGTATTTTTTTCTCTTGTGGTGGATGTTTTTCCCACTTTGGGTTTTGCTTCATTTCTTAGGACTTCTTTTTGTGCATGGGTATTATTAGTGTGAAATCACAACACCCCCAAACGAGTTATGGATATGCTTTTCTAAGGTAGAGTCATTTGGTGTGACTGCATAACATTGAACTTTTCCCAGGCATGGGACCTTACAAAAATGGAAAATCTCTCCGGATAAAAGGTGGGTTCCTTATCCCTCTATTTAGGTGCACGCGTAAGGATTTAGAGAGGATATATCTCTATACCTAATCTAACAATTGCCAAGGAGACAAGGATAAAAGAGTATAAGAAATAAGAAATAACTAAACTATCGGGTGATGCATCAAAGGAATGATGAACACTTATCTTGCCAATAGACACAAACCAACAAAATGCATACAATAAACAAGCATAGATAGATAGATCTGTAATGGAAGACCAAATGAAAGAAAAAGAGATAAGAAAGGATTTAAGATCATTCAAAGACGTGTTTTATTACTCTGTTAATTGCTACAGTTCATACAAACTAGCCAAAAGGTAGATTCGTATTACAATTCTTGATGGAAGGCACAAAACCCACAAATCCCTTTGCTAAGAGGATAATGGAGCCTGCAAAACTAAGAATGTCCAAACCTTTATAGTGAATATTGCCCCATATTTATAGATTCAACCTTGAAAGAAGAAAGAGAGAGAGAAGTGGGGAAACAAGGTTGAAACTCAACCACTATTGTTAATGCTTCTGATAAAATATGCCGCAAATTCATCTTTACTACATCAATCCTTGGTTTAAGGCCTTGAAGGAAGAGGAGATGGTTAAATAGATCGAATCTGATATGGTTGTTGAGGCAAGAAGATCCCGCATTGAAAGACCGAAGACATTTTCTCCATTTTTCCTTAGCTAACCTCCTCCAAAATAAAGTCTTACATCTCCATTGCATGTGTGAGGCTGAGATCTTTCCAAAGGTGTCAGATTTGCAATATTTTGAGCCCCGAGTCGAAAGATATGCCCGTTCGAAGTTTGTATTGAGTCCATACAAATGGGTGGGAAATGTTTTTGAAAAAAAGGGTCCCCTTTTTGGAATGGGACACATGGCAGCTAGATTGGAGAAAAAATATAGCTTTCGGTTCCACAACTCATCTTTTTCCCTTTTGTGCAAAAAACACAAAACTCAAAAACATCCTACACCCTGAATCTCCACGTGGAGACATGGCTCCTTTTGGTTGGCTGGGGAATGTGCTACCATATTTGTCTTTGTTCCCTTTTGACAAAAGGAAATTTTTCACCTTTTCCTCTGACTCCCTGCTTTGGCTTTGACTCGGGCCCAAATGCTAACTTTTTACAGCGAGTTGCGGGCCATTTTGTAACTTTTATCATTTGAGATAGCAGCGGGAAAAAAATAAATTTTCCCTCGGCACCCCCACTCCTCCCTAGAACACGCGGCATTCTTGCACTCATTCGGGATCCTTTCTTCTATTCAATCTTTAAATCAGTGCCATTAAGACACTTGGCAGCCTCCATCAACCTTGTTTATGCATTGACTATTTAACTAACTCTATCACTCTTGATATGACACATGGAGGCACCATGCTTGCTTCAAAACTCGGCCCAAATTTTTCCCTTTGAGGAAATCGAGTTGACACTTGTCGGCATCCACCGATGTATGGAATTTTCAATAGTCCCTCTTACTTTTTAGACTTTGGGCTATGTGGCGAGCTTGCGCTCATTTGGGTCTCTGCCTTGGGACCAACTCTTGGAGATGCACCACACTGACACTTGGCATTCTCTGCTTGCACTTTTATACTTAGCCATATTTGAAGCTCTTTTTGACTATGTTTGACCATTTGCTATGTGGAGGGCTGGCGCAAGTTTGAGTCTCCACCTTGGGCTTCTTTTCCAGTTTCGCGCCAAGCTGACACTTGGTACCTTCTTTTTAGTTGAATAATTTTCAACACCCCATAAATTATTTATGGCTTTGGATGTATGGAAGCTTGGCACAAGTTCGGGCTTCCCTTTTTGGTTTCATTTTTGGTGAAGTGTCATTAGGACACGTGGTCTCTTCTGCTACCTCCTCCATACTTAGTCATTTTTGGACCTTTTCTGAACCTTTTTGAGCCCAAGGATTTATAATATTCGTCGATTCTTCCACTTATTATCTCTGGTTCTGTACAAGATCGCCCCTTCTATTCTAACCCTACTATCCCATAGTTGAGTCTACCTATAACTTGAAGAATTAAATTAATACATGGAACGGCTCGAGAGGGTCATTTCCTTTACGTAGGGTCTTTTATCCTCTCTTGGCCTCCACTACTTCTAATATTGAGTCCCTCTTGATAAATTTACAATATATGAATGAGTTTTCTTAGGTTCCTTCTATGCGGGTCGTGACTGATCCAATATTTGGCATGGGGGTGAAATATGGATAACAATTTGGTGACTCATAGGGGTATCTACCTACTAGATGAAAAGACCAATTGCCTTGTCGTATTCATTGGGCATGGAGTTGAGAAAGATGGTCTGATACTAATTCTTCCTCTAACCACCGAGGCTAGTTGCTTGCACTCTCAATTTTCATAAGAAATCTCAAAAAGATGGTTTTTGAGAGTAGAAAATTGTTTTGACCTATGGCTTCATCTGTTTCTCTGAATGGACTGCATAAGAGCAAAAAAACACCACCACACTATATACAAAATTTGGAATCATACATGCTCCAAATGGAACATGTAGAGCATGCAAAGAACTTAGGAGGAAACCAATCTATACTACACCAAGACAATGTGTGTATAAACACTTAGAGGAAAGAAAACTAAACTAATGTATGCAGGTGAGAACTTTCCCTTTAGTAACAAGCCAAGTGAGTCTTGAGATAGATCCCGTTCACCTTTGAATCTGCAACTATTCACCCTCCAATATAGATAATTGGAAAGCATTACTACTTTTTCATCTTGTGATCATATAGGGGCCACTCCGGATGGCATCAAATTTGGAATATCTTCCTGGTTTTGCTCGATCTGCATCCTATATCAAAACCAGGTCTCCTTCTTGAAAGTTCCTTGCTTTTTCTTTCTTGTCAAAGCATTTCTTAATTAAAGCACGATTCTTCTCTATTGCTTAGAGAGCATACTCTCTGGTTTCTTATAATTCTATCAGCCTATGCATACCTAGCCTCCATTGGTCCAAATTTAGATATCTCTAGTTGCTTCATGCTCCAATGCTTTGGAAAATCAAGCGATATAGGTAATAACGCTCTTTTCCATAGAAAATATTGAATGAAGAGCTGATGTGGATATCTTTGGAGCTATTCTATTATCCCATAAGCTTTGTTTTGAGCTTTTTGTTAGGTCCTCTTATTCTCATCAAGAGTTCTTCTTATGATCTTTAGCGAGTTTTTGTTTGTGGACTTAGTTTGGCCATTACCTTGAGGGTAATAGTTTGATGAAGTACTCAAATAATTCCCACTCTTAACAACCCATCCTGTAATCTTGGAACCTATGAATGCTAATGCATTGTCTGATATGATGGTGGCTGGCACTCTAAATCGGTCATTATCCCTTTATAGAAATCTAGGATACTAGACTCATTCTCTTCCTTGAGTGCCACTACCTCAGTCCACTTGGTGAAATAATTTTTTTGCTTTTACGATCCATTTGTGACCTTGGCTTGAATTTAGATTGTTGAATCCAATGAAGTCCAATCCCCATTGCATGAAAGGTTGGTCGACTGAGATTGGGTGAAATGGAAGTGCTACTAGCCTTTCCTTGGCTTTGAAGAATGCACAATTCTTGCACGTTTTGATCCATGTGTAGTAGTCACTAAACACTCTAGGCCAATAATATACTACTTTCATGATTTTGAGTGTTGTCACTCTTAGAGCAAAATGGCCTCCATCTGCTTCAACATGGAATTCTTGTAGCACCCTCTCCACTCGATCTGTCCTAATGCATCTTAGCAGAATGCCATTGATGTCCCTCTTGAACAAGACACCGTCAATAAGAACATATGGGATGGCCTGTAGCACGAAATTCCTTCTTTTTCTTTACTCATCTCATGAGGACATAGGCATGTTCAAAGGAAGTGCACCATGTCTTGGGTCCAACAAGGGCAGGGTACATCATCTCTCCCTTCTTCTTGATCATATTGTAGAACAAGAACAACCTCCTCTTCATTGTTTGTTTCATCT